>CM071866.1:23059654-23082992 GCA_036759665.1 Gynandropsis gynandra | reverse complement strand
CGCGACTTCCTTTACCGTCCGAAATTGCCGACGAATTGCGAACTCTTTTTACCGTCTGCATTTGCGTACGGATTGCGGACGGAACCTTGTTTGCGACGCTCATTTCCGGACGGGGGACCGTGGTCCCTAATCCGTCCCGAATTCCCTTTCCGAACGGATTAGGGACTGAAAATTCAGTCCCTAATTATCAAATTTCTTGTAGTGTACGTGTTTAGGAAAATAATTTGTTATACAAATTTGATAAAAAAAGTTATATATTTTTATGATTTAAAAATAGATAAAGTTTGAGAAAACTTTCATTCCATATTGACAAAATAACCAACTAACTGTTCATATAATTCACTGTAAATAGTTTTTCAATATTTTCGTAAAACTTTTACTACCAATTATAATATTTTTCATTAAAATAAAAAATTTAAATGTAATATAGAAATAACATTTCGTATTATTTCATCACCGATTTTGTTTTAAAATTTTTAGAAATCTAGACAGACCATGTGTTTGAGTAACATAGATATTATTTGAGCGAATAATAATGCGACTTAGTTCACGAGCTTCACAACTGGACCGACTTGTAATTATATATATTATATATATTATAAATTCACGTAAAATGAATTTATTTTTTTTCTGACTCAATTATTCTGTAACAAAGTGTAAATCTGATCACATGTTTATCAAAACAAAACAAAAAAATTATAAATAAAAAGTAAAAAAAAAACACATGGGATGGGAGACAACTACACTGCTTGGTAGAAGCCTCACTAGCTGAGACTCACCGACACTCTTTTTCATATATTTTAAATTTTATTTTTAAAATTTATATGTTGTAATGATTTATTTGGAATCATTACACACCGATTTCAGTTGTTTAAATTCTATCAAATAAATTAGATAAATTTGTAAAAAAATTTATTGTTAAATATCCGTTTTAGAAAAAAAAATATACATATTAATCGAAATTAAAATATAACGTAATAGATTATAATTCTAGATCGATTGGTGAATAATTGTGGTACGAGTATTTTGTATCGATTCTGTTGAGAGGAGTCTGCTGTATTGATTTCAGTTCAAATCCAACTTTAGAAAGATGTTATTTACATGTACGAAATGTCCAAACAAACGTTTTGTTTTAAAACAATTGTAATAAAATATTAAGGTTTAGTAATTTTTGTTTAAATTTAAAAAAGGTAACACATCATATTTTTGCTGGATAGAAAAAAAAACTTTCACACTAAATATCTTTGTCGTATGGCTTGTTGGATAAATTTTTAAAAAAAATCGAAATATGTGCTTTGAAAATTATTGTACTATTAACGCTTTAACTATCTAATATTGTATATCACTTTGTCGGTATATGAAAAAATATATTTTATTAATATTTACTATGTAGATTCAATGAATGATTCTTAAAATTTATTTAATTAAATTGATGAATTAATTATATAAAATGTATTTTTTATTTTACGTTTGAATTTTTGTTTTTAAAGATAATATAATGAATAATAAGATTCATAAATTTTGAAAATATAGTTATTGTGTGTTTACTATTACAAATACCAAAACATGATATCAATTAAATAATCATGAATATAGTCACACTTAAATAGACTCAGAAGACAATAATGCAAAATTACGTGTTCGTACTATGATAAATTCATTCATTAAGAAAATGTAGATATATCAAATTTCTTTATTTATGTATATAGGATTAAAATTTAAATGTCTACATAATGAGATAACAAAATATTGTGTTGGGCCATATAATCGCATTTAATCGTTTATTAATAGTATAAGAATTAGCCGAATGAGATTGGTTAAGCGGAAGTATATTGAATCTTAATAATCCATCAATCCATTTTAATATTTTTAAATTTATTTTTTAAAATTTTGTTCAGATCTTAATTATATATTATAATAAAAAATTAATAAGTTATATGTACATTTAATGATATTAATTTTAGATATTATTACAAATAATATATCTTACTTGAAAATTGTCAAATTATTTGGATTCTCTCTCCCCTTCTGTCATCGCATTGTCACACACACACACACACCCCAACGCACTTAAATTTACATAACCCTTTCTCTACGCATCGGTTGCCTCTCTCTCTCTCTTCTCTCTCTCTCACGCACACACTCGACAAGCCGTCGCTTTCACTTCACTCGAGACGCCGGTGATGGCGGTGAGTTCACGCGCCGCCGTGCTTCTCTGTCTCTCTTTCTTCGCCGCTGCTGTTAGGGGGGAGAGTCCGTACAGATTCTTCGATTGGAACGTCACTTACGGCGACATCTATCCCCTCGGCGTTCGCCAACAGGTCATTACTTGCGCACAATTGTTTTGGTCTGTTAGTACTAGAAAATCGTATTTTATTAAATAAATTTCATATTTTATATGGGTTTTCATTGCGTTTCGCTTATATATACTCATTATTTTCCTTACATAGATTTAGAAACATGATCTCTACATAACGAGAGTCCAGCAATAAAAGATCGCATTTCTTAAGAACTATAGTTCTATGTATTTTTTGAACTCTTCCATGTTTGAATTTATCTATGCAATTTGATAATTTCGGTCAGTAATATAATATGTTTAAGTTTTAATTTTCATACTAATATTTTTCTTTACGACATAATAAATTTTTTTTCTTTCTATTTTTGGAAAATGGAAATAACAGGGAATATTGATAAATGGGCAATTTCCGGGTCCGGATATTCACTCTGTGACAAATGACAATCTAATCATTAACGTATACAACAGTTTGGACGAGCCTTTCTTAATCTCATGGTAAGTATGACTAATGATCTATTTTCCTGTAATGTATATTTTTTATTTTGAAAAATACAATTTTGTCCTCGATTGCATGTGTCGTTAGTTGCTCTTTTTTCACATCGTCCACGAAGCTCGAACAGTTTCACTATTAGATCTGCCTTGCTTGTGCATTTTATACACACATAGTTATTTTTTCATCATTTTGAAAATTAATTTCTTTATTTAAATAATGTGTTTCTACTATATTCGTTTTTGCACACATATATATATCATAAGAAAACCTAACACTAAATAGTAATAATTATGCTATATCATTCAAATTATAAATTAGATAAATTATTTTGTTGTGTATGTCATATTATTTAAAATATGAATTAAATATATATTGTGAAATTATATATATATATTGTAAACTTATAAATTAAATTTTGATATAAAATTAGAATTTAATTCATTTTGATTTTAACATTTTGATGTTAAAGTCGATTGTGATATATACATTTTTAAATCAAATCTGGATATGAGAAAAACTATTATATTATTTGTCCACATGATAGATAAATTCATTAAAAAATTAAATATAAAATAATGATTTGAATCCATAAAATCTAAAAGAAGCCATTCAACTCTATGAACATATTATCATTCCATAATCCCAATCTCAAAGGGAAACCTGCAAATTATTGTCTTTCGCACTCTGGTATATTTTTTCATAAAGTACTCTTTTCCATTGTGAAATTCAATTTTCATTTTTTTAGCAAAAAGTAAAAGGAACAAAAATGAAAAATAAGATGCCGCTTTTTTTTCTGAATATTTTAACTAAACATAGAGAAATGTTCCTAAAAAAGCGTGAGTTGGAATTCAGCATATGGATCTTGTATCATCACGTTGTTATTTATACGTATATATACGTAAATATTCATGATATATTCTGATTTGTGGTAAAATCTTTCAGGTAAAAGTTTAAGATTGATTCTGTGTTGACAATTATCTTTTAAATATATATTATAAAATTTAATTAAGATTTAATAAAATTTCAGATCTGTCTTTTGAGGTTAAATTTACTTAATTCTCCGATTTTGACAATAAATTATAAGTAATCGAAATTAGATATTAGGTGTTCTCGAAAACTGGAAACTTTTTATCGTTAATAACTTGAACTATATCCTCGAATAAAAAAAATATATTCGTACAAGAAAATTAACCTTGCCATTGAACTTTTGCCACGTGTCCTGCTCTCAATTAGCTGTCTTCCACTCCTTTGGTAAACTAATGTCGCAAGTCTTTGCATTTACGTCACGTTTCATGTAGACCCCACACATTCATTCTTCATGCTTTTTTTCATGACGTTTTTAATGTTTTATTATATTTTTTTTCTTGATTGATAATTAATGGGAAAAACAGACGACTTTAAGAGAACTGTTTAGTTTAACGGTGTAATCCAATCTAACCATATCTAGTTTACTAAAAATTGAGTTGTATTTGTTACTAATTCAGTTTAAATCGTTTTTTATAAGAGTTAGAAAATATTAATTCAATTTTATCTATCAAAATTCGTCGATTACGAGTCACATTTTTAACTCTCAGAATCAAAATTTTAATTCTAAAACCAACATACAAATAATATTATCACAAATATATAAAACTAAATAAACATTCAAACAAGATAATTAAGAACACATAAATATAAAAATATTAAGATTCTGTTTACCTTTTTAGATTACGATAATAAAATATTAACGTAACATCTTTTTATTCTTTGCTTTATTTGGCCGCTATCAATATAGATTACTAAATATTTAATATCTAGTCGATGAACCTATACTTTTTAAAAATAATTTTAAAAAATTGAACTACTATTATATGATCTAAATTACGACCACTCTAGACCATTTACTATAGGTTTTAAACTGTTTTGCAATAATGGACAAAACTGTATCACATTAATTATGTTTGGTTGCAATGAATAGTATACCATGTACTTCTTGACACAAAAATCATGATATGTTATTTTTTAAAATTAAATAGGAAAATAGAAATAAAATTCCAGAATTTAAGAAAATTAAATATGTTTCCAAACTTGAACAATGTGAGTATATTAGATGGAAAATATAACTTATAGTTTATATAAGTTGTTTTAACATAGTGGAAATATGAATTTATTTATAAATTTGTTACAGATACGTTTATAGATTAATTTAAAAATAATAAATAATGTAATAGTTAAATATATAAGTTTAGCAATTTAAAACAAATCAAATGTATTTTTATTAAAACAAAATTGCATTAATATCAATATACCAAAGTTAAGGTATTAAAGGAATTATTCTGCGCACGATATACTACAATAATAATGTATCAAAGTTAACGGTGGTGACAGGAACGGAGTGCAAAACAGGAGGAACTCGTACGTCGACGGAGTGTACGGAACAACATGTCCGATCCCACCGGGGAGGAACTACACCTACATTTTGCAAGTGAAGGACCAAATAGGAAGCTTTTATTACTTTCCTTCTTTGGCCTTCCACAAGGCGGCCGGGGGATTCGGTGGTATTCGAATCCTCAGTCGCCCTGGCATCCCCGTCCCCTTTGACGATCCCGCCGGCGATTACACTGTCCTCATCGGGGATTGGTACAAGTCTAACCACACGGTATTATCTGTGTTACTTTTGATTTTTCTATGGTTTGACATCTTATTTGAATCTGAAGGACAATGTTAATATGGTATGGGAGATATCAATGTAAATGAGTTTAGATGCTTAGATTGGACCGTTACATCATATTTGCTATATTTTAAAACCTTTTTCTATCTCGTAGGATTTGAAAGCCCATCTTGACAATGGGAAGAAGTTGCCTAACCCAGACGGTATCCTTATCAATGGTCGCAGCACTGGTGCTACTTTTAACGTTGAACAAGGTGTGTTTTCGTACACTCATCACTTACGAAACTTAAAATTGAATCGAATATAATCAAATTGAACAGAGTCACTTCGAATATGATTATATTCTTTTAATTTACTCAAAATTTGAGTTTAAAACTTAAGTTCGAGTTGAAGTCTATAATTGAATAAAAAGTTGCTGGTTTCTCAAACTTCATCTTGTTCTTTTTAAAGATCTATAGTTAGTATTTAATGTTTCATATATAAAATTACAAAAATGGTCATTTATATATAATTTGTATTATTTATAAAAACTTCGAACTATTTGGTATATTTAATACATAAACTAAAAAACACAAAATAATAATAACGATAGTAACTTTTATATACACATAAAGATAGTATATATGTAGATATATTTATAAATACACTTACAAATGAAAGATTTTAATAAAAAGCAAGAGCATATATAGACAAATCATCACCCGAATACAACCAAAAGCACAGCTATTCTTGTAATTTAGAAATTTTGGGGCATTATGGTCCTTATAATATTTAGACTAAAAATCAGAGTTTATATGCTAAAAGTTTTAGCGTAAACAAATTTTTTGTTTTGAAGTTTATGATTTCCAAAAGTCTGCAAAACGAAACTCAAACTTAAAGAGTCAAGAAAACAAGCATCACTTATGCGTATATATATTTTAATATGAAGTAATTTGACCCAAGTTAAAGCCGAAGTAGACAAAGCAATGAAGCGAACAAATAATTCGGATGAACAAAAGTGAAATTTTGTAATTGTTTGATGAAAACGAGTCAAATTTGATTTGGTAAATTAATATATTGCATTGAACGGATAAAATTAAGTAAGGTTGTATTTCACTTTCAGGAAAAACATACAGGTTGAGGATATCAAACGTGGGATTGCAAAACTCTCTGAATTTCAGAATCCAAAACCACAAGATGAAGCTTGTGGAAGTAGAAGGAACACACACTCTTCAAACAACGTTCTCATCCCTTGACGTTCACGTTGGTCAGTCTTACTCTGTGCTCGTCACGGCTGATCAACCGGCCCATGACTACTACGTTGTTGTCTCTTCTCGCTTCACCGATAAAATCATCACTACTACCGGTATTCTCCGGTACAGCGGCTCCTCTAGCCCGGTTTCTGGTCCCATCCCTGGTGGTCCCACGATTCAGATCGATTGGTCCTTGAATCAGGCTCGTGCCTTAAGGTAAGCTCTCGGATTTTTGCTTAGAGGGTAACTATACTTCGCATCCAAGTTTGGTATTTCAAAGTTTAGATCGGTCTTTAGCAGAGAACATAGTTGTAACATGTAATTGATCCTTAAATCAAGTGTGCAACTTAAGGTACGATCGTAGATTTCTTTTCTACAGGGTAACTGTATTTTGAATATAGAAATAGCGGAAAAATGACTCAAAGGGTGATTCCAAGTTTGTTATTCAACATACAGATTGCTTTTCTGTAGATAACATTTGGAGTTTGGTGTTTGGCTTTGGGATTTTCAGGACCAATTTGACTGCTAGCGGACCGAGACCGAACCCCCAAGGTTCGTACCATTATGGTCTGGTCAACTTAACCCGAACGATCATCTTCGGTAGCTCTGCTGGGCAAATCAATGGTAAGCAGAGGTATGCCTTGAACAGCGTCTCGTTTGTCCCTGCGGACACGCCTCTGAAGCTGGCCGACTTCTTCAAGATCAGTGGTGTATACAAGGTGAACAGCATCTCCGACAGACCTACCGGAGGAGGCATGTATCTCGACACCTCGGTTCTGCAAGTTGATTACAGAACATTTGTCGAGATCGTGTTTGAGAATAAGGAAGATATTGTCCAGAGTTATCATCTCAACGGTTACGCCTTCTGGGTCGTCGGGTATATCTCCTCAATCCATTGCTCTTTTGTTAACCCTAGCGTTCGAACTTGAACATTTTCATAAACCGATGAAACACAGAATGGACGGTGGCCAATGGACAACGGCGAGCAGAAACGGTTACAATTTACGCGATGCCATTTCTCGTTCTACTGTTCAGGTGAGTCCTCAAATTCTGCGTTTTGTTGCCATAATGAATCAGAAAACGAAACAAAATGTAGATCTTCGCGAATGTGAGTTCTCCATAAATTCCCGGCAGTAAGAGTTGGATTTAATATGCTAATACACTGTGTGGATTCAGGTGTATCCTAAGTCGTGGACAGCGATTTACATCGCACTGGACAACGTGGGAATGTGGAACTTAAGATCAGAGTTCTGGGCGAGACAGTACCTTGGGCAACAACTTTACTTGCGTGTTTTCACAACATCCACCTCTCTGAGAGACGAATACCCTATCCCAAAGAACGCTCTTCTCTGTGGTCGGGCCAAGGGACGTCACACTCGGCCTCTCTGAGATGTTTACTCAGAAGATTCGTTAGGCGTTTTCGCTTCTTGCGAGAACGAATTCGATAATTTATAGTCTTATCACAATTCGTGAGGTGAGGTAACGAGGGAATGATAGTGCAAATAGGTTCAAAATGATCTCAGCTCGAGGTCTTGATTCTTTTTCTATAGCTTTGGTTCTGTCTTTTTATTTTATTATTTTTATCATTGTTGAAGCTTCTCAATGTATTGTTTGAGTTCTACGAGACCTGGAGTTTCTTGTCTTATCTTTGTTTGATTTGGAGGAAATAAACTTCTAAACCTTTAAAATGGTGAACGTAAACTTGTGATGCATCTGCTGATTTAGCATTATGCTATTTTCGAATGAAAATTGCTATATATATATAATAGTATAATTTGCAAAATGAAATCAAGAGTTTTTTAAGAATAAATATGTTCTTAACGGAATTGATTTTGTAGTTAGTAAAAATTGTATCTGTGGACAAGGCAACCTCGATAGCTTTTGTTGTAACCACAAGGGGATAGAGACAGTGTGAGAAAGATGTAAATTATAAGAGAATGTTTGGGTTTCAAATATTTATGAGATTATTTCGTTGAAAAATTTAAATCTTGTAATTCTCTGGAAACCTGGCAATGTGCAATGGCATGTTAGAATTATAATTAGGCCTTACATTTTGTTTTGGATTCGGATGTTTTGAGTTTTGGTTCGATTTGGAGTTTTCATTTTTTTAATATTGAAACTGAATTGGACATAAATATATTTAGATCTGATAAATGTATTTTCATCTGGATCATTTGGTTTTGGATCTGGTTGAAATTATTTAGATTTATAATTAATGAAATTGAAACAAATACGAATTAATTGGATTATTTGAGTTAGTCCAATTATTTAAGGATATTCCATTCCACTCACATATAATATAATATAATATAATATACTATAATATAATATAATATAATATAATATAATATAATAAATCCAAATATTTCATATACAGTTTATATTTTATATACAAAACATAATATACATATAAAGTAAATATGAAAAATACTGATTAATTTGTTTCACAAAACCCGTTGGTAAATATAAAACTTTATATGTAAGGTTTAATGGTTAAACTTGAGTCCATTTAGATTAGCCACTAAAGTACCACGAGCCCGAACTTGCACCTCGTAGTGTCACCTCACTCTTGAAGTCCACATGGTTTCTTTTATACTCGTTGAGGTCTGAAACACTTTGAAATACATAAGATCAACTCCCATGATCTTCCTTCGAACCAAAGATCGAAAACCACCAAAATGTGATATAAAACTCTTATGTCGATTAAATGTTCGACCAAACATATTCTCAACGATCTGAAATGTCACAGAATAAACACTCAAGCGGAACGTCTATATACTCGGCCGAACGATCTTTTTGACATCTCCAGCTCACCCGAATCATTGGCATTCTCATCGTCTTTCTCGTGGTGAATTCAACTGAGCAGTTTTTATATTCGACTGAGCTAAGCATTTAGTAAAGCGTACTTCTCCAAAAAATTTCGTTTCTAAGTGATACATTGTTCCATTTCTATATATCTTCATTTCTACTTTATTAGATCCTAAATAAGCATTTATATCTCAGTGATACTAACTGCACGAACCCCACTATTCATCATACAAATTTTTCAATCCTTACAGATCCAATTTAACCATATAATACTTGAGATAATATGCCACTAAATTTTTTTTAACATGGTTATGATTCAAAACAATGACGAGAATTTTCACCTTAATTTCTTTGTGATCGAATGACAACCGAAAATTACGGGTTAAACAATAGCGATGATAAAATCCAATTACATCACTGAAAATATAAACGAACCGATAAACGACGATGAAGACCCTCAATAACACAAAGATGAATTCCCTCCTTTCTCTTTTTTCTTTTTTCTTTTTTCTTCTCATCTCCGTCCTTCATTACATTTTCCGTTTTTCTTTTTGTGTTTGTCTCATCACGAGACGAACACAAAAACTACTATTACAAATTATTTCTATGCAAATTTTACATACTAAAAATAATTTTGTTATCATCATAGAAGATAAAATCTTGATTTTTGGTTAAATATCCTAATGAATACCAATTTAAAAAGGGATTAAATTCTCTTTATTTTATTAGGAACGGGTGTTACAACTTGAAAAATGAAATAATTGTTTCCTTCTATCTATTATGGAATACAAACTGTAATAAGAAATAATTGGGATTTGGAAACCAGCAGTGAGTTCCTAGTGGCACAGTATTACTGCTTACTTCCAAAGGTTTATCATATTTAAGCTTTTTCAAAGTTGGCTGCTACAATTGCATGTATTCTTCTGCGGTCTTTGCCTCAACGTTGAATTTTCATATTCGTTTTATCTGACCGCAGATCAGTTTTTGTATCCTGGAAGTCATATCTTTAAACGACGTAAGTTCAAAATATTGTTTTTCAATTTGAACCTATTTTTGAAAATAGAAATGTTTTTCTATGTATTGCAAAAAATTTGGGGTCATGTATGATTTATATACGTGATGTAATTATTTAAAATATAGTAAATTAAAGTGATTTTTGTATAATAAGTTGTATGATTATATAGATACTTGTTATAATATTATTGTATAAGTTCTATTTGATAATTCTTTAGTTATTGAGAGATACAATTGAAACAATAAATAATTATATAATTACAAATAAAGATTGTAGTCCCAAAGAGGGTATTAAATACTCTTCATATATTATTTTGATTTTAAACGTACTCTTCTCTACAAAAAAGTTTCAACATCAAATCTATCATTAAAATATTCATAACCCCATATTATCTTTATCTTTTAATTAACCGACAGTTTTTTTTCTTCCCTCCAAAACACCTCGATTTCTCTCTCTCATGTGGTGCGAAAATTACTATTCTCCCACACCACATTAGATTCGACGCGAGTAGCTTGAAATCGTCATCAAATTTGTCGTAGATAGCTTGAAATCGACATTCGATTCACCGTGACTAGGTTAAAATTGTTTGTTGTCAACAGAGAAGCTTGTAATTAAGCACGTTCCATAGAAAAACCAGGTATGTATAGTGAGTTTTTCGTGTTTCTAAGTGTTTTTCATGTTTCTTTTGTGAATTGGATAACCCGAGTGAGTAATGAATAATATGTATAGTTTTGGTTCTCCCTTTTTCAAAACGAGTCTTACATTGATGTAGTCAAAACGAGTCATATTTATTGAAATGTCAAATGATCGCAATGAGTGACAATCTTTTCGATTCGCACAGTCGCACTGGGTCACAGAGTCATATTGAAACACATGGTCTTAGTGGATCATAGAGTCTCATCGAATCACACGGTCGCAGTGGGTCACATAGTCTCATCGATTCGCACGGTCGCACTGGGTCATAGAGTCATATTGAAACACATGGTCGCATTGGATCACAGAGTCTCATCGAGTCGCACGATCGCATTGGATAATAGAGTCTCATCGAGTCGCACGATCGCACTAGGTCACAGAATCTCATCAAGTCGCACGGTTGCACTGGGTCAAGGAGTTATATTGAAAAACATGGTCGTGCTGGGTCACAGATTGTCATCGAGTCACACAGTCGTACTAGGTCACAGAGTCTCATTGAGTCGCACGGTCACAGTGGGCCACAAAGGTACAAGGGTCGAAAAGGGGTCAAAGGGTCGTAGGGGTCCAAGGGTCGTAGAGGTACAAGGGTCGCAGAGATATAAGGGTCACAACGGTACAAGGATCGCAGGGGTACAAGGGTCACAAGGGTACAAGAGTTGCAGAGGTACAAGGGTCCCAGGGGTACAAGGGTCGCAGAGGTACGAGGGTCGTAGAGGTACAAGGACCGCAAAGGGGCAAAGGGTCACACGGTCGCACTGGGTCACAGAGTTATATTTAAACACATGGTCATGCTGGGTCACAGATTGTCATCAAGTCGCACAGTCGCACTGGGCCACAGAGTCTCATCGAGTCACACGGTCGTAGTGGGTCACAGAGTCTCATCGAGTCGCACGGTCGCACTGGACCACAGGGTCTCATCGAGTCTCACGGTTGCACTGGGTCATTATTAATTTGAAATACATGGTCACAGTGGGTCACCGAATTTACCATTTTTTTATGTTTTTTTACAAGTGTAATAGATTCGGTGGATGAGAAAATCACACTGATTTATTTTTTGTATGATGGTAAATGAGACAAAAACCTAAATGGATAATTTGAATAATTTGGTAGAGTTCAGGAAAACCAGAGAGTATTTTTCTATTGTCTTTCGATTAGTCTGACTACTAGCAACTTATTGATGAGTTATGCGTAGAGATTATGGTGAGAAAAATACAACGAAGTTGAAGTTAAGATATTTGCCCAATATTTGTGAAAATAGGAAGCCAACATATATAATGAATGACAAGCATCATATTTGTTATTTGTTCGATCGTATAAGAGGAATTCGACCACTATTGTATGTGGATATAGAATCAGCAAGTGTGAAGTGTGAAATCGAAATCGAGAGGGAAGAAAGATGTACAAGCATTTGAAAGGAAGGGTTCAATTGAAGCTTGTTTTAGATACAGAACATTGAGATCTGATTCAAAGCTGTGGGAAGTAGGATGCAAGTTTGGAGGAAGTGGTTGTAAATGAAAATTACGCGTGGCAGCAATCCCGAATTTCAAACGGTTTAGTATGAGAACACACTATCCCATTCATAACTGTTTACATGTATCTAAATCGATAGAATCTACAAAGGGTACAAGGCAATTGGTTAAGGATTATTTGAATGAGGAATATGCCGAGAAATATGAAACACCTCCAGCAAAAGAATTGATGGCTTGTGTAAAAAAGAAGTACGATGCCACTGTATCGTATTTGATGGCATTTAGAGGTAAATGCAGTTAGGGGTGGGCACCCGTGGGTACCCGCGAGAATCTCATTGCCCGCACCCAAACCCGTCCCGCACGGGTAACTAGTTTTAGTACTCATACTCGTACCCGCAAGGTACGGGTACCCGCTATTCGGGTACCCGTAAAAAACCACCAATATTTTTAAAACCCGCGGGTACCCGTCCCGCAAAAAAAACCTCAAAATTCAATAATAACATTACAATATTTAAAAAAATTACAAAGCATAACAAACAACGTAACTCTAAAAAATTACAAAGCATAACAAACAACATAATCTTGTAACTTCAATTGGATCGTGGATTGGGAAGGGTTTTGTGGCGTATCAGTATTCTCAGCCATAGAAACATCTGTAACTGTAAACCAAAAATAGGTGAATATACGTATACAATCGAGCAAGTAACTGTAAAACAAACGTTTCAATCAGAGAAATCCATCACAGATAAACTAAACATCCAACCTGGTGAGCAGGGCACGATGCACAGGTTCCCTTTTTCACTGAATTTGCTCTCTGCGGGAAGGCGAGAGGGAGAGCAGGCGAGAGGGAGAGGCTATCAGCGCAAGAGGGTGAGCGGCGAGAGGGGGAGGCTATCGACGCAAGAGGGTGAGCGACGAGAGGGAGAGGCTTCGAGAGGCTATCGGCGTGGGCGAACAGGAGGGAGAGGGATAGCGGTGTGGGCGAGTAGGAGGGAGAATGGTGAGAGGGAGAGCGTCACCGGTGTGGGCGAGCAGGAGGGAGAGCGGCGAGAAGGAGAAGCTCCGAGAGGCTATCGGTGCAAGGGATGAGCGAGAGGCGAGAGGGTGAGCAGGCGGCGAGAGGGAGAGGGTTGAGAGGCTATGGCGTCTGCGAAGGAAGTGGGAAGGAAGGAAACAGAAGGTTAGATTAGGGTTAGTAAGTGGTATTTAGGTAATATAATTTAAAATTAGCGGTATTTTTGTAATTTTTGCGGGTATCCGCGGGTACCCGTTTATGAAACTAAAAAACCCATCCCGAACCCGAACCCGCGGGTATTGAAATTATATTATCCGACCCAAACCTGTAGGTACGAGTAATTTTTTGCGGGTTCGGGACGAGTTTTGGAACGGGACGGGTCTTACGGGTTTTTTGCCCACCCCTAAATGCAGTGCTCAAAAGGAGATTTGTGGTGTTGACTTTGAACATTATAGGAGGTTTCTAGGTTGGTTGCACATGTTTACAGAAATAAACCCCGGATCTGTCGCAAATCTTCAGCTCGACAGTGATGAGAAAAGCTTCAAATACCTTTATATGGTTGTCGGAGTGGCTATAAGAGGATGGAAATACATGCGTAAAGTGGTTGCTATGGATGCAACATTTCTGACAAGAGTATACAAGGGAGTATTGGTTGTGGCGACTGCACAAGATGGTTGAAAATCATCAATATCCTATTGCATGGGGAATAGTCAAGAAAGAGAAGGACAAATCGTGGATGTGGTTTATGTCAAAGTTGAAAGAGGTGATACCGGATGGGCGTGATGTCGTTGTGATATCTGATCACCATAAAAGTTCACCAAAGCAATCAAATAAGTGTATAAACAAGCTGATCATGGTTTTTGTGCGCATCATATATCGCAAAATATAAAGAGCTACGTCAATAAAAACATGATAGAAAGACTTGAAAGGGTGATATTGGCGGAAATGTTCTTCAAATGTGCAGCAATATACACAATGAACGAATTTGAAGTGCTATTAAATTATTTGAAGGCCAGGTACAAAGATGACTTTTGTGACTGTTGTGACCTTTGTGACCATTTTGAACTTTGTGACCTTTGCGATCCTTGTACCCCTGCGACCCTTGTACCCCTGCGATCCTTGTACCTCTGCGACCCTTGTATCTTTGTGACCCTTGTACCCCTCTACGATCCTCGTACCTCTATGACCATTGTACCTCTGCAATCCTTTGACCCCTCTGTTACCCTTGTGCCTCTGCGACCATTGTATCTCTGCAATCCTTTGACCCCTGTTACCCTTGTACCTCTGCGACCCTTATGACTTTTGTGAATTTTGTGACCATTTTGACATTTGTGACCTTTATGCATATATCCTAATATTCCAAAGTATTTAGAGAAAGAGGAAATTGATCCCGTTAAGTGGGCAAGATGCAAATTTAAAGGTAAAAGGTACAACTTATTAACCACTAATGGGGCCGAGTCAATAATTTCGACATTGAAGAAGTCAAAAAAGTTTTCGACATCGAATTTGGACTTTGGGTAGGCCTCCATTTGGGTGTTTTCAGTGGAATGGTTCACTAGGTATAATTTGAAAGCACTTACTAGTGATGATTCTCAAAAGTTAACACCTTATGTTGAGAAAACGTTACATGAAAGGTTTGGACAGGCATCCAAGTATGAGTTTATTGAATTGAACATGCTGAATGATGAGTATGGGGTGAGAAATGAGATGGGTGGAAGATTTGTAGCGAGTTTTCAAAAAAGAACGTGCGACTGCGATATGTTTGATGTGGATAAGTATCCATGAAGTCACGCAATTGCGGCTGCACATAAGGTTGGTAAAGGTCACAAGATACCAGAACTATGTTCAACATACTACATTCGGGAGACACAACGTTTGGCTTACCAAGAAATCGTGTATCAGGTTCCTGATTGCAGTGATTGGAACATTCTTCCTCAATATTCTGAAGTTACGGTTTTACCTCTTATACTGGCTGAGAAAAGGCAAAGTGGGAGGCCTAAAGAAAATCGTTATCTTGGACTCGGTGAGACTCGGAGAAATACCCCATCTACGTTGAGACAAACCCTATCTTCATTGAGATAAACAGGTTCAAATGTCAGCATCACTAATAGTGTTTCGAATGTGACAACCGAGACAACACCAACTTAAAAAAAGGGTTATTAGTGTGTAATATTATATTATTTGTATTATAAGTTTGTAATATTATATTATTTGTATTATTTGGACTAAACCTTGATGAATTTCACCATTATAATTTGAAAAATTCTTCAATTTTGCATCTATGTGACCCATGCGACCCTTGCGACCATTGCGGCCCTTGTGACCATTGTGACCCTTGTGACCCTTGCAATCTTTGTGACCCATGCGACCCGTGCGACCCTTACGGCCATTGCTACCATTGCGACCCATGTGGTCATTACGACCCATGGAACCCATGTGACCCTTACGACTAGTCGTTTCGATGTTAAACTCTTGGCTTTTCCAATGCCAGCTATGTTTTTTTACGAATGCCATACTCGAGACCCTTGCGACACGTCGTTTCGATGTCAGACTTCTATCTTTTCGACACTCTTTGTCCATAAATCTTTGTTACTCCTATATTAAAAGGTTCATCAAATTCTCTAAGTCTCACCATCACACCCATTTGAGATGAGATTGTATCGGGAGAATCTCATCTCTCTCCTCTTTTCGTCTAAATCTCTAACCCTAAATTCACTGAAAAATCTTTGTTACCTTTGTGACCTTTCTAACCTTCATCACGAAGGTCACATGGTGGTCGTAGGGAATCGTGTTGTCTATGTGTTCTTCAAGGTCTTGGTAATCGTCAGACTCGGTCTCTATGCAGATACACACAAGTCAATACAACGTGGATGGAGGACATTGTGATGCGAGGCTGGATCATGCGTTTCACTCGGTTGTGCGGATGAATGCCTTTGAAACCGTAGACGGATACGTGCTGAAGAACGTTGGCCCAAATCTCAGTGAGATTGTCCAAAACCCTTGAGCATATGCACCTCTAGAACTCTCCGGACGATAGAAGACGCAACAAGCAACTGTTGTTCATTACTTGATAAGTCGAGTCGAGCAAGTCCCGGACTTGATCGATTTGTGTGAGATGAATGTCTCAATCTCAAGAATAATGAGCTAAGCTCGTTTTCGAAAATCACTTGGTGATGTGTTATTCATGTGTGCCTTTTAAAAAGGAAAAAGGCCAAAACAAACTCCCCACATTACACTACTATTCAAACGTCTAAGTTTCTTATTGATTCTAATTTTCGTAGATTATATTCCTAAAGACTAGGCACGAAATAAACCATAAATAACAGGTGTTCTTGGTACAATTTGAATTCAAATTTGAATTTGAATGACACAAATCCAAGACACTTCCTCTTGATGGATCTTTGTGTGGTCCATGGGCTTGTGAAGCTTTAAACCCTTCAAATGAACTTGTTGTTCAATCTCTTGGGCTTCTATAACGTCTTGAACCTTCTCCTATAGCCTCTTGGTCTTGGATCTAGTCCAAGGACCCTTTAGTATGCTGTAAATCTCAGAATTTGGCTCTAAGTGTGCAGTAGGGGTCTCGTCGAAAAAGTCGCCGGAAGCTCGATGGGAAAGTGATGTTCTAGCGGTGTTCCGGTATGCATCTGAACGATCTTTGAGTGCTGGTTCCAATGGTCTTGGATTCATCGAATTTGGACTTTGGGTAGGCCTCCATTTGGGTGTTTTCACAAAAGTCTCATTTTCGAATTCGGGGACTTGCGAATTTCGGACGCGACCGGGTTGCCCGCGAGTCTCGGACGCGATCCATTCAGCATCCCGTGTATCCGCATCCTTGTCAGCATCCTGCACGTCCTCGTCAGGATCCTGCATGTTCGTGTGATCTGCTTCCTCTCCAAGGCTATTGTTTTGCCTGTTCGACCCATTCGTTATGTCCGTCCGTTCGAGATTTGCTTTCTTTGTGATGCCCTCATCACATTGTGCTGTATTTGCACAACATAAGGTCTTGGTAATCGGTAGACTCAGACATTGTTCTGTATCCGTGGTACTTAAGGTCACGGTTGGAGGTGAACTTAGAAATGCATTGAGTCATACATGACTCTCTTTACAAGGGAGGGACTCCGACGTGTCTCTAAACTTAGCAATTTTTACCTTTGTGACTTTATGTAACCTTTTTCTTCTTTTCTTTAACTTTTTTTTTTAACTTTTGCAATCTTCTTTTTCTTTCCTTTTTTGTAACCTTTGTGTCCTTTGAGATCTTTGTGATCTTTGTTAATCATTATAAATAAATCCATATTTAAACGTTGAAAATGTCTTATTTTGCATCTATTGTTCGTAATTACGTGAAATCCATAAAATCGTCGACCCTCAATTGGAATAAATTACAATAAATTTTAAACAGGATTCCATCCAACTCATGCGATCCAATATGACCCTTATACGACCCTCAAGTGGATTTAATTAGAATCAAGTTTAAACGGGAGCCCATCCGCCCAATGCGATCACATATGACCCTTGTGCGCTCATGTGACCCATGTGACTCATGCCACCCATGTGACTATTGTGACTTGTTGTTTCCATGTCAGGCTCCTGTCTTCCGACCTAGGTGACATTTTCGACTGATATAACTTGTCGTTTCGATGTCAGATTCTTGTTTTCCGACCCATGTGATCCTTCCAACCCATATGACTTGTCGTTTCATCGTCAGACTCCTATCTTCCGACCCATGTGACCCTTCCAACCTATATCTATAAGTTAACGTCTACGTCTCTTCTCTTAGTATGCATATCTAACCCCAAATTCTATGAAAAATATTTTTGACCTGGGTAACCTTTGTGACGAAGGTGACATGGTGGATGCAGGGCATCATGCTATCTATGTATTACTCAAGATCTTGGTAATCGGTGGATTCGATCTTTACGCTGTCACTGACGAGTTGTGGAGGTGACCTAGGTGACAGTGTTGGGTCACTCTTGAAATGTGACTAGAAGACAAAGTACATGGCAGGAGATAACTCTGGACTGCAATACCAAACAAGAAAAAAGCAGAAGACTGAAAGATGGAATACATGGTAGGAGATAACTCTCAGCTAATGAACTATCTCTCCAATGGAAATAGAATGCGTGCAGAGTCTTTGCGTCATGCTTCTGTTATCAACATTAAGAACCAATGTTGATAATAATGTTAAATGTATTATTTTGATAGGTTTCATCCTATTAAATCCATAAATTTGTCGAGTTCGCATCTATATTTTGAAATTTTCTTAAATTCATCTGACGACATTCGTTCTACACTACTGGGGACACATGGGGTCAAAATCTGTTTCAACCATTGATTGACGTTGTAAATGTATTATTTTGATTGGTTTTTGTAATTTAATCTTTATAAATCCATAAATTCTTCGAGTTATCATCTATTGATCCAATTCTGCGACCAAGTGACCTATTCGACCCAATCGACCTTAAATTAGCATTAATTAGTTTGACGTTGTAAATATATTATTTTGATTTGTTTTTGTCCTTTCATCCTTTAAATGCATAAATTCATCAAGTTCGCATCTATTGATCCATATATACGACCAAACGACCCATGCGTTTCTTTTTTTAAAATGTCATTATCAAAATATTTGAGTTGGATGTGTCTAAATAAGAATCAATGTAGAGAATAATATCAATAATATTGATATTTGAACAAAATGTTAAATGTATTTTTGAAACTTTCTCAAACTCATCCGACGGGTTCTGAAAACACTACTATCACTTTTGAAACACATGCATTCGTTCTACACTACTTGGGATACATGGGTCAAAATCCGTTTTTACCATTGATTGACATTATAAATGTATTATTTTGTTTGGTTTTAGTCATTTAATCCTTATAAATCCATTAAATTCGTCGAGTTAGCATTTATTGATCCATATATGCGACCAATCGACCTCTCCGACCCTCAGTTGGCATTAATTAGTTTGACGTTGTAAATGTATTATCCCTTTATCCTTTTAAATCCATAAATTCGTCGAGTTAGCATCTATTGATCTATATATATGACCAAACGACCTATGCAACCCATACGACCTTCAGTCGACATTAATTAGATTGACGTTGTAAATGTATTATTTTGATTGGTTTCTGTCCTTTTATCATTTTGAATCCATAAATTCATCGAGTTCGCATCTATTGATCCATATATGCGACCAAGTGATCCATGCGACGTTGTAAATGTATTATTTTCATAATGCAACCAAGCGACCCATGCGACGCTGTAAATGTATTTTAAACATGCGACTCATGCAACCAAGCGACCCATGTGATGTTGTAAATGTATTATTTTCACTATGCGATCCATGCGACGAAATGATCCATGCGACATTATAAAATGTATTATTTGCACCATGCGACCCATGCGACGTTGTAAATATATTATATTTCACCAAAATTTCCGCCAAAATTTCGCCAAAATTTCAAAAAACATAACCGTGTGGTTATGTCTTTTTGAATTCCATCTGACGTCGACCCATGTACCCCTGTGACCCTTGGACACCTTTGCGATCCATGTACCCCTGTGACCCTTTTGCTACCATTTGACCCCTTTATGATCCTTGGACCCCTATGACCCTTTTACCTCTAAACCCCTTTGACCCCTCTACAATCCTATGACCCCTTTGCGACCCTTGTAAACCCTGCGATCCTTTGACCCCTCTACGACCCTTGTAAACCCTTCGACCCTTGGACCCCTACGACCCTTGTACCTATGCGACCCTTGGACCCCTTTACGACCCCTGGACCCCTGCAACCCTTTGACCCCTCTGTGAACCTTGGACGTCTTCGATCCTCGGACCCCTACGAACCTTGTATCTCTACGACCCTTGTACCCCTACGACTCTTTTTTATTATTATAAAAAATAATAATTTATTATGACTTAAATAAAATTTTTTACAATAATATGAATCAATTTTAAAAAATAGTAATTTATAAAGTTATATACACATAAATATGAATCAAATTTAAATGATGACATGATGGGATGCCATTAGTCTCGGGGTACATGGATACCCCTTTGCAACCCTTGGACCCTAGTGATCTTTTGACCCCTAAGACCCATGCGACCTTTAAACCCCTACGACCCTTGTACCTCTGCGACCCTTGTACCCCTCTGTGAGCCTTGGACCCTCTGCCACCCTTGTACCCCTGCGATCATTTGATCCCTGCGACCCTTTAATCCCTGCGATTCTTTCTATTATTATAAAAACTAATAATTTATTATGAATCAAATCAAAATATTGATAAATAATATGAATCAAATTTTAAAAATAATAATTTATCAAGTTATTTACAAATAAATATGAATCAAATTTAAATGATGATATGATGGATGCCATTGGTCTCGGGGAACATGGATATCCCTTTGCGACCTTTGGATCCTTATGATCCTTTGACACCTGCGACCCATGTGACCGTTGTACCCTTACGACCCTTGGACCCCTATGACCCTTATACCTCTCCGACCCTTGTACCTCTGCGAACCTTGGACCCCTGCGACCCTTTGTCTCCTTCGACCCATGCGACCCTTGTACCCCTAAGACCCTTGGACCCCTGCGACTCTTTTTATTATTATAAAAACATAGTAATCTATTATGACTCAATCAAATTATTTACAAATAATATGAATCAAATTTCAAAAATAATAATTTATCAAGTTATTTAAAAATAAATATGAATCACATTTAAAGGATAATATGATGGGATGCCATTAGTCTCGGGGGTACATGGATAAATCTTCCATTCCTAAATACATCAGCAACCATCTTCTTACGCATGGAATAAACATTATCGTCTTAAATTAAGGGAAAAGTCCCACGTCTTTTCATTACAGCGTCTTCTATGAATTTGAAGGCGTAAACACCACAATCACACGCGTTTTTGTTCTGTGATAAACCTTCATAATACTCGTATTGCCATTTATCTTCTACAAAAGCCAAGGAAGGAAACCCTCCAAGGCGGAACATCTTGGGGATAGTTGTTCTTATCATCTCAATCACCAGATCAATATGAAATTCCTTCATTCTGCTCTGGCAGTTGTATACTGTGATACATCGGGTTTTGAAATCCACTTTCACGGCTACCCCATGAACAAGTACATAACGATTTTCAGATGATGGAATTTTTATAATCAAGACCAATCTATCGTAATGATTCAGTGGTTTGTACTTACTTCTGAATGGATACTTGTCATTCAAATATTCAGTAAGAGTTTTCGGAAATTCTTCCATATTCTCTTGCATCCACATCGTGAGCGTCTACATGAAAGTATTAGGACAAAGGTAATACTTCTGATATATGTAAAGGAATGTGCTCATGCGATTATACAACTCGAACAACACCTCATCCAATTGCTGTAAAAAAAATTAACACACATGAGTACATATGATACAAAATGAACTCTGCGACCTTTGTGACTAAGGGTTAAAAAAACTTACGGCATCTTCAAGCCATACGTTAGCCTTTAATATGATCTCCTAAAACTCTGGCCCCCGGAGACAATCTAGGTTAGATTTCCACCAACGCTCTTGGCGAGGTCTCATGATAAATATATATAGATTAGTCAATTTATACCGCTAGTGTTAATGAACGAATGCTCTCGGGTTATCCTGCCCTGTTCTAATCCATTGGGCTCCCACATAAAATGTCGATTCCCTGCAGGCTACGGGTTCTTGAACTAACTTTTTTACGGATGACGCAAAATAACCTCTATGACCTTTGTGAATTTCGTGACTAAGGGTTAAAAAAAACTTACGTCATCTTCAAGCCATACGTTAGCCTTTAATATTATCTCCCAAAACTTTAACCCACGGAGACAATCTAGGTCAGATTTCCACCAACGCTCTTGGCGAGGTCTCGTGATAAATATATATAGAGTAGTCAATTTTATACCGCTAGCGTCAATGAACAAATGCTCTCGGGTTATCCTGCCCTGTTCTAATCCATTGGGCTCCCACACAAAATGTTGATTCCCTACAAGCTACGGGTTATTGAACCACCTTTTTTTTACAGATTCTTGAACCACATTTTTTACGGGTTCTTGAACTACATTTTCTCTGGGTTCTACATCAATAACTTTCCCTTGCCCTCTTCTCGCACTATTTTTGCTCTTTTTTCCAGCGGAGGTTCAACATATGGCTCCTTTCTTGCCTTCTGTGGTCTTAAAATTCGTTTAGTCAACATATGGCTCAGACTCCTTCAATAAAGGTCCAGCATCTGCATAAAATTTACTTCGTGAAACTCATGAAACCCATACGACCCTATGACCCATTCGACCCTGCGACAATGCAACATATGCGACCCCTGCGACCATGGCGACCTTGCGACCAAGCGACATATGTGTGAATGGTGATTCAAATCTCAAATTGTATTTCTAAATAATGAGTTAGAATAGCCCTAAACGGCTATAAGTACAATAGGTTAAGAATTAAACCTAATTACGGAATAAGAAATTACAATAATACCCTTATGTACAATAATGTTCTAATACTCTTTATACGCCCCCGCAAGATGAATCACCCGATGTGATTCCAATCTTGGAACACAAGTCTTGAAAAGGCAACCGCGGAAGTGGCTTGGTGAGGAGATCGGCAAGCTGGTCCTTGGAGTGCACATGAGAAACTCGAAGTG
>CM071866.1:22985008-23005115 GCA_036759665.1 Gynandropsis gynandra | reverse complement strand
TTAGAGGTGCTCTAGAGGAGAGAGAAAAATTGTCGTCAAGGGTAATATGGGATTATCAATATTTTAAGGGTAGATTTGAAGTTGAAACTTTTTTTTTTCAGCCAAAGGTATTTTTGAAGCACTTTAGCCCTACAGGGGTATTTTTGATAATCCCCCTTTCAGTTGAAACCATCTCAATAAAAAATAATTAATTAGTAAAAAGTAATAAATACATTTTTTACAATAAATACAATTTTAATAATGAAAATTTTTTCACTTCCCAATTAAAAAAAATACATATATCTATGATATTTTTTATTTAATTTAAAGTATTATAATTTTATTTTAATTAATCAATATATTGGTGACTCATTTTAGATAAATTTTAAATATATTAATTTTAAAAAAAATTATTTGGAAGAACATTAGGTTAATAATACCAATGACCTAATATTAACACAATAAAAAATAATAATAAATACATTTCTTATAATAAATAAATTTTAGTATTAAAAAACTTTTCACATTCCACTGAGAAACATAATATAAATTTTAGTAATTAAAAACTTTTCACCAATCAAATTTTAAAAGAATACATCTATACATGATCGTAAGAATTTATATTTTAATTTAAAGTTTTAGAATTTAATTTTAAATAATTAACATATTAATGACTCATTATATAAATTTTAAATGTATTAATTTAAAAACAATATTTTGAAGAATATTAGATTAATATACATCTATCATTGATTATAATAATTATAACATCGCAACAAAATAAAAAAATTAATACATTTCTTACAATTAATGCAATTTTAATAATTATAAGCTTTTCACATTCCAATTAAAAAACAACATACATCTATACATGATGTTGAAAAATTATATGTTTAAGAAGAGAATGTTTTGGTAGATTCTGATAAAGCCTACTTAGCAAAAAATAACTAATTACATAAACAATAATAAATATATTTCTTATAACAAATACAATTTTAAAAATGAAAAACTTTTTGTCTCCCAATTTTAAAAAATATACATTTATATATGATATTAAGAATTTTTATTTAATTTAAAGTTTTAGAATTTAATTTTAAATAATCGAAATAAGTTTAAATTATTTTATATAAATTTTAAATATATATATATATATATATATTTAAAATGTGAATGTTTTGGTGGATTCTAGTAAAGCCACCTCAGCAAAAAAATTTACTAAAAAAGTACATTTCTTATTATAAATATGATTGTATTAATGAAAAATTTTTCACCTCCCAATTTTAAAAAATATTTTACATCTATACATGATCTTTTTATAATTTAATTTTAAATAAAAAATACATTAATAGCTCATTATTTAAATTTTAAAAATATTAATTTTTAAAAAATATTTGGAAGAACATTAGATTAATAATACCAATGACCTATTATTAGGTATTAAAAACACACAATTAAAGACTCATATTAAAAATAATAGAAATAACATGTAGATCTTTATTGTGTTGATAAATTATAAATTATATATATATATTTATAATGAGAATGTTTTGGTGGCTTCTAGAATTTAATTTTAGATAATCAAAACATTAATTACTGATTTTACATAAATTTTCAATATATTAATTTCAAAACGAATATTTGGAAAAACATTAGATTAATGTACATTATACATGTCTCATTGATCACAATATTTATAACATCTCGACACAATAAAAAATTACAATAAATACATTTCTTATAATAAATTCAATTTTAATAATTAAAATCTTTTCAACTTCAAATTTAGAAAATAGTATACATCTATACATGATCTTAAAAGTTTATATTTATTTAAAGTTTTAAAATTTAATTTTAAAGAATCAATACATTAATAACTCGTTATATAAATTTTAAATACATTATTTTAAAAATATATTTGGAAGAATATTAGATTAACAAACATATATCATTGATTACAATATTTATAACATCTCAATTCAGTAAAAAAATAATACTTAACATATTTCTTACAATAAATTGAATTTTAATATTTAAAAACTTTTCACCATCCAATTTTTTTAAAACAATATATATCTATACACGATATTAAGAATTTGTATTTAATCTAAAATTTTAAAATTTAATTTTGAATAATGATTCATTATATCAATTTTAAATATATTAATTTTAAAAAAATTCTTGGGAAGAACATTAGATTAGTATATATGTATAATTGATAACTACAATTTATAACATCGAAACAAAATAAAAAAAAAATAAATTTCTTACAATAAATACAATTTTAATAATTAAAAAATTTTCACCTCTTAATTAAAAAAACAACATACATCTAAACATGATCTTGAAAAACTAAATATTTAAAAGGAGAATGTTTTTGTGGATTTGTTAAAGTCACCTCACCAAAAAAACAATTTATTACTAAAATTTTTGTGGATTATGTTAATGCCACCTCACAAAAAAAAATTAATTATTAAAAAACATTTATTACAATAAATACAGTTTTAATAATAAAAAACTTTTCACCCCCAATTAAAAAACAATATACATCTATATATGATCTTAAGAATCTGTATTTAAATTAAAGTTTCAAATTTAATTTTAAATAATCAATATAATAGTGACTCATTTTATATAAATTTTAAATATATTAAATTTAAAAGATAATTGGAAAAACAATAGATAATAATACCAATGACCTATTATTAGGTATTAAAAATACACAATTAAAGACTCGTATTAGAAATATTAGAATTAGCGTGTATCAACAAAAAATATTTTAGTTTCAACGGTCAAATCCGTTGGAAATGACAAATTTTCCGTTGAAATAAGCCATTTCCAATGTATTTCAACATAATCTTGACCGTAAGTAATCGATAATTGAAAACATGCATCCATTGCAATTTCCAACAAAGTTTCAACGACCAAAATAAGTTGAAAAGCTATCAAAGGATTTTAATGAATAAGGCTATTGAAATTTCCAATGGATATTTCCAACAGGCATCCGTTGGAAATTTTAACGGATTTTCGTTGAATTTTTCATCGAATGTCTGTTGGAATGACTATGCACATTGATAAATTTAGGGGGAAAATTGGAATTACCAACGTATATCCCTTGGTACTTTTGAGCATAAATATTAAATATATCAACGGATGTCCGTTGATGTTATGATTGTATAATTAAACAACATTCGATGATTTTATGGCGAATTTAAAAAAATATTTTCTTAAATTAATAATAAACTTAAGATATTAATTCAAAATCTATTAAAAATTTTAATTTAATATTTCAAACAAAAAATGCAAATAAAATAAATATATCATATAAATCATCTAAAACTTTGTATTATTTTATTTTATCCCGTGTTACGAAAATAAATGATGGTGGAGTTCCACAAAAACTAGCCAACTATCTTTTGTGACCGGTGAATCGTTCAATCATCATAGTTTATGGTGCTTAAATCGTGTTGAAAATTTTTGGAAGAAGTTTTGATAGGATTTGATAGGTTTTGTTGAATATCTTATAAAATGATTTGTTCAATATCTTAAATATTCGAAACTAAAAATACACAATTTAAAACTCATATTAGAAAATAGATGTAGATTTTTATTGTGTTGGTAAATTATAAATTATATATATAGTGAGAATGTTCTGGTGGCTTCTAGAATTTATTTCTAAATAATCAAAACATTAAGGAGTGATTTTATATAAATTTTAATTATATTAATTTAAAAAAAATATTTGGAAGAACATTAGATTAATATATATGTCTCATTGATTACAATAATTTATAACATCTCAACACAAATAAAAAATTATAATAAATACATTTCTTACATTAAATTCAATTTTAATAATTAAAAACTTTTCACATTCTAATTTAGAAAGTAATATACATCTCTACATGATCTAAAAAATTTGTATTTAATTTAAAATCAATACATTAATGACTCATTATATAAATTTTAAATATTTTAATTTAAATTTTTTTTAGAATAATATTAGATTAACATATATTTATCATTGATTACAATAATTTATAACATCTCAACGTAATAAAAAAAATAATAAATACATTTCTTACAGTAAATTTGATTTTAATAATTAAAAACTTTTCGCCAACAAAATTAAAAAAAAACAATATACATCTATACATGATCTTAAAAATTTATATTTAATTTAATGTTTTAGAATTTAATTTTAAATAATCAATATATAAATTTTAATTTAAAACAAATATTTGGAAGAACATTAGATTAACATACATCGATCATTGAATACAATAATTTATAACATCTCAACACAATTAAAAAATAATAAATATATTTCTTACAAAAAATTCAATTTTAATAAATATAAAAAAAGAATAAACATACCTCCAAATCTTTGATATAATTAACCTCACATTAAAGTCACAATATACAAAACTTCATCTATGACATCCCATCCTTGATCCTAGCACAAAGCATAGGAAAGACATAATCAATGTCATATTAGATGCAAACATAATCAATCCTTCTAACCAAATTTTAATGTCAAACACAATTGCAAACATTTCAAGATTTCAAGGAACATCTAACATACATCAATGGATTGGCTGTAAATTTTAAGGGGTGATTGTTTGCTTGGATACGTACCAGATATTTGGAGATTAGATTGTATGGATAGGACAAATTTGTTAAACGTTTGTGTAAAACATGGTATTAGCGTAAATATACATCTAGATTGAGTAGCTGAAACAAACACCAAGCTAAAGAATGCATCATAAATCCAAAACAATTACAAAGATTGAGAGATATAGGGAGCGTAGAGATTAGATTACTCGAGGACGACGAGGAAATGTAGCTCGAAGGATGGCTGAGTCGGATAGTAGGGTGGCTGTCCAGAGCTCCAAGGATACGGCTCGAAAAAGTGACAAGGAGAAGGAAGCTAAGAATGCAAGGTTGGGCAGCATGGAGAAATAACCAGACCAATGCCAAAGTAGTAAACAAATGTTGATGAAGCCATATCCTTCACGATAGCTAAACCATCACCTATGGCACCTAGACCACGATTCTACCACAAAACCAAAGGAAAGACATAATCAAATCTATATTAGATATAAAGAAAATAAATCTGTATCTAGGCCTGCTCGATCTCTCCACGAATTTTAATGGAAATTTGGTGGTAGATTTTCTTTTTGCATCCCATCCCCAACGTTTTGCCTTCCCTCTCTACCTAATTTTAAAAAGGTGTTAGGATCAGATGTGGATAAATAATTGTTAGGCAACAAAGTAGAGACAAAAAAATGAAAAAATGGGACACTGAGGTTTTAAGTGGTTCGGAAAAGTGTCGACGTCCATGAGCAAACAATAAAAGGCTTTTACTGACTCTAAAAAAATTATAACACTTCTCTCAAACTGTATGGATAAAACATCTATATTTCTCTCTTACAATGAGGAGAAAGACTCTCTTAAAGAACCAAGAGAATAACCTTAAAAACTAGGAAACACTACTTTCTCTCTCTGTTTTCCTCTTCTTCTTTTTGTTTTGTGATTCTGGGATGTTTTTGAACTCTCCAGAACCCCTCTTTATATAGGAAAAAATTTCCGATAAAAATCAAATGTGGAGTCCACCGCAATGATGTGGAACCCACTACTTTAAATCAAAATTCAACAAAATCGGCAACTTTCGGTGCCTAACTTTAATTTTGGTCAAAAAGTCATTTTATCACTATTTTTTTCTTCATTCTCCCACTTAAAATTACTTTTTGTTGTATTCCTTCTTCCTTTACACTTTGCATTTTTCACGTTGCTCATGTTTTCGCTAGACCCATAGAAGATCGACACCAAATAAATTTTTCACTATTTACTGGCTTCGTCAACATATCCACCATGTTTTCCTCTGTGTAGATCTTATGAATATCAATGCTGTACAAAATGATATTGTACCCTTATGTCTTTCGTCTTTGCATGAAATGCTGGATTTTTGTAAGATTCAAAGCGCTCTAACTATCACAGAACAAGACAATATTATCTTGTTTATGACTAAGATCCTCTATCAACATCTGCAACCAAATTGCCTATTTTCTGGCTTGTGTAGCCGGAACATACTCAGCCTTTGTCGTAGATATCGCGACGATAGACTGTAGTTTTGAAACCCATGTTACAACACCATCAACAAGAGTAAACACGTATCTTGTGGTGTATTTGCTTTTGTCGAGGTCATCGGTATAGTCTGAATTAACATACCTAGTAACAGTTACGTCTGATTCTCCATAACACAATGCAACATTTGTGGTGCCTTTGAGGTATCTCAAGATCCTCTTTACAACACTCCAATACTCAACTCCAGGTTTTGCCATATATCGACTAACCGCACCCACTATTTGTGCAATATCCGGTCTGGTACATACCATGACAAACATCAAACTACCTATTTGTATCCCCAGAATCTTGTTTGCTTGGCCCAAGTCTTTCATTTCAAACTCGATAAGCAACTAAGCCTTCAATTCTTTAATACGATCATTGTTGGGGCCTGCTACCAACATGACGTCAACATACAACAACAAAATGATGAAATCATTATCACCAAATATCTTAATGTACGCACAAGGATCTGCATTCAGTATGTTGTATTCGTATCTCAATATGAAAGAATCAAATCTATTATACCAACATGTCGGCTCCTGTTTGAGACCGTATATGGATTTGTTTAGCCTGCAAACCAAGTTCTTTTTTCCTTTGTTTGAAAATCCTTCTGGTTGGAGCATATAAATTTCTTTTTCAAGTTCTTCATGAAGAAACACAGTTTTAACGTCTAAATGCTCAAGGTGAATATCAAATGTAGCACACATTGCTAGGAAAACTCTAACTCTTGTGAGTCGAACAACAATTGAGAAGATTTAATTGAAATCGATCCCTTCTTTATGAGAAAATCCTTTTACCACCAGCCTTGCACGATATCTTTCCACTTGATCGTTACAATCTCATTTTATTTTGAAGACCCATTTGTTTCCAATGGCCTTCCTTCCTTGTGGTAAAGGAACAAGATCCCACGAAGTGCTTCTATCTCTTCTTCCATTTCTGTCATCCACTGAGATGCATATTTTCCTTGAACTACCTCACGAAACGTGAGTGGTTCTCCATCTTCAGATAGAAGATAATAAGCAACATTTTCCTTCACAATAAATTCATACTACCATACTGGTTTTCTCCTCTCTCGATCTGAACGTCGGACCTATGTTTTCGAAATCTCAATTGATCATGATTTTTCAATATCATTAGAAGAACACGAAACTTGTTGTTCCATACGATTTTCAACATCAACTCCCATCATCTCTGGTTTTTCCAAAGAACCGCTATCATTTTTCACCTTTACCTATGCAAATACAACATATTTGTTGATAATAACCTTGTGGGCAATGGGATCCCACATGCGATACCCCTTCACTCCATCAGCATACCCTAAGAAGACACACTTTCTGGATTTTGGATCCAGTTTAGTTATTTCTTGGGTGTTATACATCGCATATACAATACGTTCAAACATATGAAGGTTGGAATAATCACCTGGTTTTTCCATCATCTCCATAGGTGTCTTCAGATCAATTACGCTTGATGGTGGGCGATTGATCACATAACATGCAGTCACAACTGCTTCGGCCCAAAATGTGTTTGCCAAGCCGACAATTCTCAACATAACCCTTGTTCTTTCTAACAGGGTTCCATTAATCCGCTCTGCTACACCATTTTGTTGAGGTGTGTATGCCACCGTGAACTGTCTTTTGATTTCCTCTTGTTGACAGAACCGATTAAACTCATTGTTAGTATATTCTCCTCTATTGTATGACCTCAATCCTTTGTTCCTTTGTTCGGATTCAAGCTCGATCCATGCTTTGAAGATTTTGAAAACTTCAAATACATCTGATTTCTTCTTGATAAGGTACACCCAACATCTCCTAGAATAGTCATCAATGAAAGATACAAAGTATCTTGCACCTCCTAGAGACATCTCCGGTGCTTACCAAACATTATAGCAGTTGAGCTGCTGAATTTGGATATGTGCTGCTTACTTGTAACACAATGCTCACAAAAGGGTGATGTGACCTTTTTGAGCCCAGGAGATGACCTCGATCTGCAAGAATCCTCAAGTCTCGTTCTGACATGTGAACCAAATTTTGGTGCTACAACATCATTGAGTCTGTTATTGAATTTGATTTTGCAACATTTGCTTCTTCTTCCCACAATGTATTTCCTTTAAGAATGTACATATTTGATGTTATCTTTTCAGCTTACAGCATAACTAGTGCATTTATGACAATTTTCATGATCCCATTTTCCACATAGGTTTTGCAACCTATGTTATCTAATTGTCCAATAGACAATAAATTCTTTGTCAATCCTTCCATTTACCGTACCCCTTGAAATGTCCGAATAACACCATATTCAGTTTTCACCTTGATGGTACCAATGCCAATGATATTCAAGACATGACCATTTCCTATAAACACAAATCCTCATGAGATAGGTTCATAATCATGGAACCATTCTCTCCGGGATGTCATATGCCATGACGCTCCTGAATCCAGAAGCCATATATCTGAGAAATTTTGTCTGTCATCAATAATCGTGGTTACCTCGCTGTACAACACTTCACCATTATGGGTATTTGCGAAGTTGTCTTGAGGCTTTGCTGCTTTCTTTCCATTTTTATTATGATGCCAACACTGCTTCTTCGTATGACCTTTCTTTCCACGGTGAAAGCATTTAATAACCTTCTTACTTTCTGACCTTGATTTATCAGCACATTGGCTCCCACTTGAACCGTGCTCCGTTGATTTCCATTTGATCATCGCTAAGCCCTCTGCTTGTTGCGAGCCTACCAACATTTCCATCTTGTTTTTGCACCCCGTTCTTCTTCCAGAACAATAGTTGCAACATCGCCAAAGACTATATAGTCCATGAGAAGATAGCTAGTCATCTTCACGATGAGTGAATCATACAAATCTGGTAAACTATGGAGCAAGATCTCAGTACACTCTTTTACATATATATTTATAACTCATTCTAGAGAGTTTCGAAAGTAGCGGATTGATCGTACTTATATGCTTTGTCATGGAAATAGATTCTGACATCCGAAGAGTGTATAATCTTCTTTTCAAGAATATCTTGTTGTGGAATGACTTTGTCTCATATAACTTTGAGAGATACTCCATACCTCTTTTGGAGTCTCTAACTCTTCTACACTATTTAGGATCTCATCGACGAGATCGAGGTGCAAACTGGCGATGACAATTTCATTTATTTTGTTTTAGTGCTCATCAGCCATATCCTTCAGCCTTTCCCCAATAGCTTCCAAACAACCCTCTTTTCTGGGGTGGAGTGATGAAACCCACAAGAGGTGCGAAAGCCTCTTGATATAGTCGGATAATGGCTTCAATTGTTCCCGGAGGAAGCTGACGTCACTGTCTTCTTGACACTATTCAAAAATACAAAAAGAGTTTATTTCTTAAAACTTTCAATGTGTCCTTCCATGGAATCCTTTATATAGGAGAGACTCCATGTTACAATAAGGAAAATACGTAAAATATGGATAATGGATTGATCTACTAGCCGTTGGAAAGATTTTATTGTCGTTGCGTCTTAACTGTTGCTTTAGTTGGTACTCTATTCAGGATATAAACCGCTATCTTTAATGTCTCACCCCACAGGGATTTTAGGAGTGTAGAGAACAATATCATATTTCTCACCATTTTCTGAAGTGTACAGGTTCGTCTCTCCAGAATACCATTCATACTAGATGTACCCAATATTGTGTATTGGGGAACAATTCCACACTCCTTGAGGTACTTGGCAACTAGCCCTGGACATTGTTTACCTGATTCGTCATTTCTACCATAGTATTCACTACAATGATTAGAACGAACAACCTTAACGCATTTATTAAGTCGAAGTTCAACCTCAACCTTAAACACTTTGAAAACATCCAAAACCTTCAAGGTCTTATAAATTAGATAAAGGTAGCCATATCGACTGTAATCATCTATGAATGATACAAATTAATTTTGACTAATTCCAAGAAGACATAGGAAACGGTTCACATACATACGTATATATATATTCCGAAGTCTCTGAAGTTCGGTATGTACCTTTACCTACTTTGTTTGTCTGTTTCCCTGTGATATAATTGTCTTAATGGCCAAAATCTGAAAAAACAAGAGTTTCAATAATTTCATCTTATATTAAGTGTTCCATTCTTTGTTTCAAGATATGGCCTAATCCTTTATTTTATAAAACAACAGAAGTTTTATCCATCAATTTACTCTTCATGTCTCGTGTACCAACCTGCACGATTTCATTATATGAAGTGATGATATCGAGCATATAAAGAATATCCAAAATAGATAAAGAACCAGTTCCAATCATAACCGAATGAAATGAGAGGGTAAACTTAAGATCTCTAAATGAACAAGAATATCCTAATTTTTACAAAATAGAAACCAAAAGTAAGTTCCACGTAAAAGACGATACTACGAAAACACCCTTCAAATTCGAAAGTTGGCGAGTCTTCATCAAAATTCTAAATTGCTTGATAACTTCCACTTCCACCCTTTTACCGTCACCTATATAGATGTATCTTTCAACATCAATCGATTCTCGGTAATGGAGGCAACCCTGAATACTTATGTGAGTTGTAGTACCCGCATCAACCCACCAAGTATTACTAGGCACTGAAGCTAAATTGACCTTAGAATAAACCAAAGTGAGAGTCAAATCTTTATATGCACGACAAGTATGATACTTCGTACAACATTTCCTTATGTGACCCGTCCTATGACAAAAGAAACATTTTTTTAACCTTATTATGTTTCTTTTGCACATTAACTGATCGCGAATCATCGGTTTCATAACCTTTCTTTCTTTTCTCGATCATGCCCTTTGAGGTTGTGGCTACACAAGTGCTATATGTATTTTCCTACCTCAATCTTTGTTCCTCTTGCATACAGTGGAAAGTAAGCTCATCAAGAGTCCATTTATCCCTCTGACAATCATAAATCACCTTAAAATGACTGTATTATGCAGGGAGAGAGATCAAAATCAAGCACACTAGCACGTCTTTTGACAACCAAAGTCCAAGCGCCTTTAACTTAGAGGCATAATTTTACATTTTCATAATGTAATCCCGAATATTCTCGTTGCCCTTATACCCCATGGAGATAATTTTCGCTAAAAGCGTGATTGTTTCCAAGTCATCGAGATATTCTATAGTCAATGCCACCTCATCAGGCACAGAACCTCTGAAAACCGGAGGAATGGAATGCTTAATGATCATCAACACTACAAGAAAACATGTTTTAGGAACCGAAAAATCAGTTCCCAATCCGTTCCTAAACCAGTTTAGAGACGGATTGGAGACGACCAGTGGTAGTATCCAATCGCGCGACTCTAATTTTTTGTGGTCTCCAATCCGTTACTAATTAGGGACGGAAATTTTAGTCCCCAATCCGTCCCTAATTAGGGACCGGAAAAATAGTCCCCAATCGGTCCCAAGATTTGGAGACGGAAAACAAATCGTTTCCAATTTGGAAACGAAAGTTCGCCGTTTCCAAATTGGAGACGGCCCGAGCCGTTTCCAATGTTTTTTTAAAAATAAAAAAAATTAAAATTTTTAAATTTAATCAATTACATTAAAAGATAAATATTAGTATTACATAAATTTAAAAGTTCGATTCCATTACATTCCGATTACATATTTTTAAAAGTTCGATTACATTACATTAATCCGATTACATATATATAAACCTAAGCCGTCCGATTACTCCTCGTCGGAATCACTGTTCTGAACTGCATCCCAATCGATGTTAGGCATTTGCGCTTTCATCATGCGCAGAAGCTTATCCATACGCCTATCTGATCGTTCAGCACGCTTTTTTGATAGTTCAGCCTCCTTTAGTGCTTGTTCTACGCGCCTGTCGGATTCTTGGAACCTTTCGTCCATTTGATGTCGGAGCTCGTAATCCACTTTTTCTTTACCTTTGGATGAAGTTGAATGTTTTGAGGACATTGCTCCAAGTCCGAAAATACGACCTTTGTAGGGCGTAACTTGCTGTAAAACAAATACCGAGAATTAATAACATTTCTAAATAATGAAATTAGATCATAGTAGAATGCAATTATTACCTCGAGATACAACTCGTTGTACTCGTCCTGACTAAGAGTAGTTTGTGAGCCGTCTTCTCTCGGGGGAATTTGCGATACTCGCTCCGATGCAATGTTTTGAATTTCATCGTGAATGGTTTTCGCCTTAGGATCCACCCACGAACCATCTGACTTCCTAACATGTGTACGTTCCAACAATTCTATATACGATGGTTCGTATCCCTTCTCTTTCGCCTGAAAAAAATAAAAAAGACATAGTTTAATAAAATGTAAATGTTATATAAATGCATAAAGTTGAATAAAACTTACCAGATCTTGGTATACTTCCGCAAAAGAACGAGATCCTGCCATGTGCACGCTCATCCCGTATCCCGCTCTATCAGAACGTCGGGATTGACTTGCTCGCTCGCTCTTTGCCTTAAATTCTGGGGAATCCCAAAGTGCGCACATCTGATTCCAAACATCTTCCGACATCCATAGGAGTTTTGCGGCCATTCCTTTTTCACATCGTTTTGCGTGCAATTTCCCCACGATAGACTTGAGACGCAATGCCGCATTTTTTTCAAATTCGGACTTTACTAGTCCGGTAATGGCGGGATTCCAATAATATTTTTGCTGCAATAATAATAAGCTTATTAAATTTAAATTGTAATTTAAATTACTTGATAAAATTTAAAATTGTTTAAAACTTACCACAAATGATTTCCACCATCGTTCCTTAATTTCTGGATCGGTATGTGTCCAATTGTAACAGAACCGATCAAAATCAGCTTTTATAACAATTGTTATTTGCCGATTAAGTTGCTTAATGCAAAACCTACAAATCACAATTACGGATAAATTAACATTTAGTTAATTATGTATAGTTGAGATTTGAAATTGAGTATACGTACCATAATGCGCCGGATTCATCAGGGTCTATAAGCGGAAGCTTCCGCCGCTCTTCATCCATTGCTAAAATTTCTTCCACTGTTGGTTCCTCGTATATATGTGGATCGTCATGCTGTACTTGATCTGGTGGTGGTTGCATTTGCGGATAATACGGCATATATTGCCCCGATTGTGTCGATCCAGTGTTTCGGAACAAATGTGGATTCATGTAATCATCATATCGGGCGCCGAAATTCCGTCTCCAATTGGAAACGGATACTTATTTCCGTCTCCAATTGGAAACGGGCTTCTAATTTCCGTCTCCAATTGGAGACGGTTGAAAAATTTCCGTCTCCAATTGGAGACGGCAGAATCGGTTCCCAATTGGAGACGGCTCAGACCGTTTCCAATTTTTTTTTTATAAAAAAAAATTAAATCGGTTTTGGTGAAATTTTGACTTGAGAAAATAGAAACAATCATATATATGTGGATATGTGGATCGTTATAAACAAATCGGTTCCTCGTATATATGTGGATCGTTATAAAAAAAATTAAATCGGGACGATAGATCGAGACGTTTTAACATGAGAAAATAGAAACAATCATTAAAAAGTATATGAAAAACAATTCGTAAACGTTTTAACATGATTCATCATCAGAGTCACACAATTGTTCCGTCGAATCTTCCGTATCTGATTCAAATTCTACATCTTCTATATCTTCATCATGAATATCATCTTCGTTTCTTTCGAGCTCCTCCATTTCACCATGCGTAAGTTCTTCAACGCGTACATCGTCAATAGCAATAATCTCGGTCATTTGTTGTTGCATTGGCAATTGTTGTTGTTCTGTGTTGTCGATAAATTTGCCCCTCGGAAGTATCTTCATTGCGACACGCCAACCTGAAGATCTTCTAATATGCGGATAGGAAACGTAACAAACTTGATCAGCTTGTGACGCAAGAATAAAAGGCTCGTATTTTGCATATCTTCGTGTGGAGTTAACTTCTACAACGCCTAGTTTGTTTACTCTTGTTCCGCGACCGATTACTGGATCGAACCAATCACATCGAAATAACATCACTTTTAAACCGACATAACCTACAAAAAATATCAAAATATGAGTCAATATTCAAAATGACATATGTGGTAAGGATAACATTGTTTTAAACTTGTTTTCTATACCTGGATATTCCAATTGCAAAATTTCCTTTAAAATCCCATAAAAATCTGGTTCATCGACCGATGCACAATAGCTTTCACCTTTCACACATACACCGTAATTCATCGTCGACTTCAATTTTCCATGATCGTAAGTGTGAAAATTATAACCACGTGTAAAATACATAGGCCAACTCATAACTTTCACAATCGGTCCTTTGACAAGATCTCGTAGCCACAACGGGTGATTGCCCATCTCAACCTGCAGTACATATACACATCGTCAGAATATTATAAAAGTTATTTATGTAAAATTTCATTACTTACATATTGTCGCATCCATGTCGAGAAATCTTTTTCTTTAAGTTCTTGGAGCTGAGAATCATCAATGTTCGTATATGTATTCTTCAATATATCCTCAAATGTCCTATAAAAAGAAACAAAATTCTACAAATATTATAACAATAAACAAAATTGTCATTGTGATAACCATAGTTAATTATGAGATTTTACCTTTCAAAAGGCTGTAGATATTCGCAGTTCAATAAAACATATGTATGTGCGATATGAAGATCTCGTTGTGATAACCATATATCTTTCGCCTTACCAGCAGCTCGACCAATTCCGCAAAATATGTCCGGAACATCTGGTACTGGATATGAATACGCCACACCACCATCAAAATATCTGTCTGGATTTCTACTCCGCGTTTGAACATGTGGCTCGAAGTAGTATGACGTAAAGAACGATATTTCCTCATTGACGTATTGTTCAACAATTGAACCCTCCGGTCGAGCTTTTTGTTTGGTTTTTTTCTTCAGATGAAACATAAATCGCTCGAACGGATACATCCAACGAAATTGAACTGGACCTCCTAGTGCGGCTTCGTGCGGTAAATGAACTGTCAAGTGCTCCATAACATCGAAGAATGATGGTGGAAAAATCTTCTCCAAATTACATAGTACAGTAACTATGTTATTTTGCAGTCGACGAACTACATCCATACTCAGATTTCTCGAACATAAATCTCGAAAGAATAGGCCAACACCTGTAACATTAAAATATTATTCGTGTATTTAACAAATATTCACACTACATATTAATATAAAATCAACCACATACCTCCAATTGCTTCGTGTGCATGTTTGTCCATCAATTCAGAAAAACATATCGGAAGAAGTCTTTGCATGAATACATGACAATCGTGACTTTTCATCCCTAATAACTTTCCTCCTTGAATGTCAACGCACCTTCCAATGTTAGACGCATAGCCATCGGGGAATTTCACATCTTCTTTCAACCACTTCAACAATTTATATTTCGTTTCATTTGACAATCTGAATATCGGGACTGGCGCTTTACCGTCATCACCTATATGTAACTCCCTTCGTGAGCAATATTCTTCTAGATCTTTGCGTGATTTAATATTGTCTTTTGTCTTCCCCGTGACATTCAGTACTGTATTGATGATGTTATCAAAAAAATTCTTCTCTATGTGCATCACATCAAGATTGTGGCGAAGTTTCAGATTTTTCCAATACGGCAAATCCCAAAATATGCTCTTCTTGTACCAGTTATGAGTAATTCCATAACCACCAATTCTCGGATGATTGTTCCCTCCGCAATCTATACTCCTCGGAATACCCAAAGCAAGAAGTCGTTCATATAAAATCTCTTCGCCGGTCAAAACTGGAGGAGGAGATTTCCGCACAACTACATTCCTTTTAAAATTTCTCTTGTTGCGCCGTAATGCATCATCAACAGGAAGAAAACGACGATGACAATCAAACCAACTCGTCTTTCTTCCATGTTTCAACTGAAAAGCATCTGTTTCTTCCATGCAATATGGACAAGCCAATCGACCATGCGTTGTCCATCCAGATAACATACTATAAGCTGGAAAATCACTTATTGTCCACATGAGAGCACCTCGTAACATAAAATTTTGTTTCCTCGAGACATCGTACGCTTGAACTCCATTCCATAATTCTTTTAATTCTTCAATAAGTGGTTGAAGAAATATATCCAAACTTCTTTTCGGATGATTAGGCCCGGGAATCATTATTGTTAAAAACAAAAATTCCCGTTTCATGCACATATCCGGTGGTAAGTTGTAAGGTGTCACTATAACTGGCCACAATGAATAATTCTTTCCAGACATCCCAAATGGATTAAAACCATCGGTACAAAGACCTAAATAGACATTTCGACTCTCAGCCGCAAAATCAGGGTATACCTTGTTAAAGTGTTTCCACGCCTCACCATCTGAGGGATGACACATCTCTCCTTCCTTACTTGAATGCTCAGCATGCCATCTCATGTCGCTTGCGGTCTCCACAGATTGATACAATCTTTTTAATCTGTCTGTAATTGGTAAGTACCACATACGACGATATGGAACCGATTTTCCATTCTTTGTTAAATAAAACCGATCTTTTCCACAAAATAGACAATTACTCATCTCCGATGTCTCTCTCCAAAAAATCATGCAATTGTCTTGACAAACATCAATCTTTTGATATGGCAATAAACCCAAAGATCGCATCATCTTCTTTGTCTCATAATAGGAGTCTACTGCATTATTATCTTCTGGCAAATAATCTCTTACTAATTGCAATATCGAATCCATGCAATTCTCAGACAAATTATTTTCAGTCTTCAAATTCATCAAACGTGCAGACAGAGATAACTGTGATAAACCACTCCTACAACCATCATAAAGTGGATTCCTAGCACTTTCTAGCATTTCAAAAAAACTTTTTGCTTCTTCATTCGGATCTTCTTCAATATTTTCGTTTCTTTCACGGAATACATTTTGCACCATTTCCACATAGGGGTTCATTTCTACATCTTGAGAAGACTCAAATTCATCATGATGTATAGTGCCCCTAAAGTTTTCCACAACATTACTAGATCGTGGTGCAAATTTTTCTCCATGACATAACCACATGAAATAATTCGGGGTAAATCCTCTTAAATAAAGATGCTTCCAAACAGTTCTCTCATTAACAAATTTTTCATTCTTGCATTTCACACATGGACAAACCAACGTACCCGTTTCTTTGTAAACTTGTTGATTCGTCGCCATTGTCATAAACTGTGTGACGCCTTCTATAAACTCTTTCGATACGCTTTGAGATTCTGGATCAATTCTTCTGTACATCCATTGTCTAGAATCGAAAATGTTCGATCTTGATGAAGATGCCATTATATCGCAAACACTATAGAAGTTATGGGGTGAAAAATATGAGAGTAGCTTATGAAAAACGGATCAATGGTTGAGGGGTTAAATAGATTATTTAGGAACGGATTAGGATCGGATTAGGGACTAAGAGAGTAATTTTCCGAAAAATCGTCCCTAAACCGTCCCTAAATCTGTTTTTGAAGTCCTAAATTTAGAGACGGTTTCAAATCCGTCTCCAAATTTGGACACAGACGACATGCCCGTCTCCAAAATTGGAAACGGATGGTCTGCCGTCTCCAAAATTGGAAACGGATAAAGGTTAAAAGGTTTTTGAGTTAGTATATTGTGATGAATGAGACCCATATCGCACACATTCATTCTCGGGTGCTTATCCGTCTGCCGTTTCCAATTTTGGAGACGGACATGTCATCCGTTTCCAATTTTGGAGACAGCGGACCATCCGTTTCCAATTTTGGAGACGGATGGTTTGCCGTGTCTAATCGGTTCCCATTTAGAAACGGATTAGACACGACTCCTCGGTACCCAAATTTGGGAACGGATTAGTGACGGATTTCATCGTTCGTCCCTAATCCGTGTCTAATCCGTTTCTAAATTTAGAAACGGAAATGTCGGTTCCTAAATTCCGTCCCTAATTTCCAATTTTCTAGTAGTGCAAACACATGCTGTTTGAGGTTTTCTAGCGTTCAAGTTTGTTACGTTCCTCAACGGAAATCAAATCCCTAATCACTAGAGAAACCTCTCTAATCGTAAGGTCGTGACCCATCAAAGCAAGCATTATCAGTAAGTGCTCCTTCCATTCAGAAAAATTCTACCCATTCAACGTAGGAATCAAACTAATGTTGGCGGATATACTGGATGTCGATAGCACAAGTGTAAACAGAAGATAGGTCGTGGTTAGAATTCCATTCAATAAATCCTTAATTGAATGATAACACGATCCAATCCCATCACAAGGCATCCGCGCAACATCGAAATTAGTCTTTGGACAATAATTTTGACTTGCAATAGATGACTCAAACACATTGAATAATTAGTGTAAATCAAACATCTCATGTAATGGTTACCTTTCGGCATACCATCACATTTATGTCATACCGAAAAATATACACTAATTACCAATGCACACACAATACAATTCTGTCAAACCGTGAATGACCTTTGGGTTTATCAAAGTTCGCATGAATTATATTATGTAACCTTCTCAATGTTATTGAAATAATTAATTTTCTCAAGATTTCCCTCTTTGATAGGATGTTGAGAAATTTAATTAAATCGCATACATTGATAAAAGGATATATCAATAAGCATCATAATTCAATGAATAAACTTAATTCAATAGCTATGATTTAATCGTATAATTACGCGATCCAAATGTGTAATTAATCACAACAAATTAAATTCATCAAAATTATGATACGATATACATATATGTAACATTTGTACAAATTCTAATCCAAATTAGTTTCACAAATTTATTGGAATATATATAGACCCATACTTATGCATATAAATCTGTAGGTTTGATTCCAAATTTCACCGTATTATTCTCTGATATGAGAATAGAGAATAAAATAAACAGCGCTCCAAAGTAACCTAACACAACCGTTGATTGCAACATTGTAGTGGTCACCGATTCGAACCGGAACACTGCATTTCTTGTTTTGCCATTTTGTTTATTTATTTATTTATTTTTAACAAAAACGACATGGACTGGGCCCTCTCCTTTTTAAAAAAATTAAATGGGTCGGACCATCAACTTTAAGCAAAATATACCTGGTCCAAACATTTTTTATTGTGTCTTTTTCCTGAATTAAATATAAACGGACTTGAACCCATTTTCTTTTATTTTTAAACCAAATAAAAAAACTTCTGCCCTTTTTTTTATCAACCGCCTTAAAACATTGTTATTATTTTTTAAAAGAAATAGTCAAAATATTGCGGTAGTTTAGATCGGGTAACTTTAAAAATATCTTTATAAGCTAAAACATTTCAAAAATACATTATCCGAAAAAGAAAAAATTTTTAACTTCAAAAGTATCCGTATAAATATTGATATTTCCAAAATACTCCTACGATCTTACGATCCATTTCGACCCACCGACCTAGTTTGACTCTACGACCCTTGTCTCTCTGCGACCCTTGTTTTTCTGCGACCTTTCGACCCCTGCAACCCTTGTCCCTCTTCGACCCTTGTTCCTCTGCGACTCTTGGATCCCTGCGACCCTTGTCCCTCTGCGACCCTTGTTCCTCTGCGACCCTTGTCCCTCTGTGATCCTTGGGCCCATGCGATCTTTGTCCTTCTGCGACCCTTGGACCCCTGCGATACTAATTTATTATTTACAAATTATTTACAAATAATATGAATAAAATTTAAAAAATACAGCTCAAATCAAAATATGTTGGATCCGTGCGACCCTTCCGACCATTGCGACCCTTCCGACCATTGCGACCCTTCCGACCATTGCGACCCTTCCGACCATTGCGACCCTTCCGACCATTGCGACCCTTCCGACCATTTCGACCCTTTCGACTAGTCTTTTCAATGTCAGATTACTGCTTTTTCCAGGTTCTAGCTATGCTTTTTGTTTAATGTGTCAAAACATGCACCTTGGTCATTCTTTGTAATTATTGTCTTTCTGGATTGTAGGAGTCCATTTATTTTTCGTTATAAATAGAGGAGGAAAAACCGTAAAGCTACAACAAACACCAAATCATCTCTTGTTTCGAGTCTTTCATTCTCTCAAAAGGGCGATTT
>CM071866.1:22933755-22976173 GCA_036759665.1 Gynandropsis gynandra | reverse complement strand
ATCACTTATTTCTTTCTTGCTATCAACTTTTAAACAGGTTTCACGGCGAAAAACTGTTCGGCTTTCTCGTTTTCGGCAGTTTTTCACGTCGAAAAACTGCCGAACTTCCATTTTTCCACGTTCGAACATTAAGGGCAACTTTATCTTTTCTTCAGTTTTTATTTTTCAGATTTAATAATTATTTTGGGGAAGGGTATTTTTGAAGTGGTTTAGCCCTATGAGGGTATTTCTGATATTCTGCCGTTTAGACCCCACTGTTTTTTTTCAAAAATTGTTCTTCTTCCTCGAGAGTTCTTCAACTCTCAAACTCAATTTTCACCCAAAAATTGTTAATATCAATAATAATCTGACCCAAATATGATATATACACAATAGATCGACTCTAATGTCATTTGAAGGAATCCGATTTAACTAGATTCGGATTCTAAAACCCCAAACCTCTATTGTGAATTATATCAAGATTTGGGATAAATTTAGCAGAAGATCGAGATAAATACGTGGATTCATGGTATACGACATGTAGCGAAATAGATCTTTCGATTCTACGTGAAATAACCGAAAACTTGATATTGATGGAATGTATCAACATGAGATTCTTTTTGAAGTTTTTTTAAAACTTACGTGATATAATAAAAATCACTATCGGAAACCAAATGATCTCATTTATATAGACAAGTGAACGAAGGACCATAAACCGACATATAACCGGTTAATTTTGGTTTTCATAACGTTTAATTTCGTCAATCATGAAATATAAACGATACTACCGAAGGTCTCTATGCATATAATTCTCCCCATTCAATTCAATACCGAAGTCAAATCAATTAAAGTTCAATAAACTTCAATCCGATCACATTTAATTTGGAATAAACCGAATTACAATATTTCTTCAAAAAGTATTCACATATATGGATAAAAAAGATTAAACCAAATATGTGGTGTCGAGCTAAAGCTCTTTTTCAATGTTATTTAGAACCGATTACAAAAATGTTGCGGTTGGTTTTGTAACGAAGTATTTAAATAAGACATTTTTTTTACAAAATTCATTTGAATAATATAATTTGTATTCAAATAGTTAAAATAAAGTCTTAATGAAAACATGATCTCTTGCTGTACTCACGTTATTGAAAATATTATCTTGCTGTAGTTCCCGGTAGCATAACTACGTCTTATCTGAACACTTCTAAAATCTACTAAAAGTGACCAGGTTACCACATCCTCTCTCTCCTATATATATGCATATGTATGCGAAGAACTATTCATTGTAAATCATACACATTTATATGTTAAGAACTTTTTTTTATCATACAAACTTAAATTATTCCAACAAGGTATATATTATAAACGACGATACCAAATTTAAATGTTTTCGGGAAAGCATATCAGAGAACGAATATGCAAATTTTCAGAAGATTCTAACTTAATATAAATTAAATCCGAAATATATAAATTATAATAGTGACGTTTGTTTAAAATATTGAACTTTCTTTTTCCTTTAAGAAACTATTGAAATTCTCCCTCTCTCTCTCTCTATATATATATATACATATTAAAATTTCCATTTAATCGTGTATCTAATGGTTCAATTCAATGTTCATTTCAACAATTACACATTTGAAATGATAAGACAATGGGGTTCTTATACAATATATATATATACATGTGTGTTCAACAGAATATGTTAAAAGTATAAAGCTAAACTAATATATAACGTATTGAGTTGTGTTTCATCTCAGATTTCCAAAAACACCAAAATATTATAACTAAAATCAGTTAACTGTTTCACACGTGGTGCCAAAGTGGCGGGTATACCAACTTAGAACAAAAGCCACGTATAGTAGATATGCATGTGTGTATGAGTGTGTTACCTACCATTTACACGTGAGCAATTAACATGACCCACATAATTTGTCGATTCTTATTTTGACCAAAGGCAGGAAAGGTATTTGAATATCTATAGTGAAAATTAATTAAAAATGTGGTGTTGTGCGTCATATTAGACAAAATGTACATATTCAACGTATATTTAACTTCTGTAGATTTAATAAAATTTGAAAGATATTTGAAGAATTGAAAAAATATTTTCAATGGAAAAATAAAAGAAAATTTACACATAATTTAGAAAAAAAAAACCAATGGTACAATAATCCGTAAGATGGAACAATCTTTAGCACCATAGAATAAGTTTCATAAGTGTAAAGGATTGCTCTTTTTAGGAAACAAGTCTAGAAAAACATTAAACATGAGGAGTATTTTTATGGAGAAAAATTATTTGAAAAATTGAAATAAAAACCTTCAAAATATAAAGATTCATTCTAGATGATTATTCCCCACAATCGATATATCTAGAACATCTGAATCAATAAGTGTTACGTATAAAATCTTTTCACCGATCAATCTAGAGGTGGAGGTATTCACACTACTACATTTATTTTTAAGTTTTTTTTTGTTACACGTTAATGTATCATTAATTGGAAAAAATAATGTTGACAATCAAATCAAATTGTCTTTCTTCCATGTTTGAATTGGAAACCATCTATTTTATCTATGCATTAGAGACAAGTCAATCGACCGTGCATTATTAATTTAGATAACATACCATACATATTGTAGGATGATTAAGTCCAAGAATACATATTGGTAAGAACACAAACTCTCTTTTCAAGCATATTTCTGGCAGTAAATTATATGAGATAATAATAACTCGTCATAACGAGTAATTACTTACATATATCGCAAAAGCATTAAATCCATCCACACAAAAGTTTACATAAATCTTTTACTCTGAGCAAAAAATTCAAGGATACCACGCTAAAATGTTTCCACGTCTTTTCATTTGACGGATGACATGATATTTGCTTCATGACTCGAATGTTTGCCATGTCGTCTTATATTAGTCGTTGTCGTCTTAGATTGATAGAATTGTTTGAATCTATATGTAATTTGTAGATATTATATAAGATGATATGAAACGATTTTTTATGTCAAATAAAGACGATTTTTTCACAACATAGACAATTTTTCAAATTCGATGTCTTCTTCTAGAAAATCATTTTCTTCTTTTTTCATATTAAGAATCTAATATTTTATTATATTAGGACAAATGATCCCTCAATCATTGAGATATCGATTTAATGCACCTTTTAGAAAATTATTATCTATTTTCAAATTCATAAGACGTGCACATAAATATGATTGTAAAAGATCCATTTTACATCCATTATAAAGTGATTTTTAGTATTATCCAACATCTCAAAAAATATTTTTCATCATCATTGATATCTTCTTTAATATTTTCATCACCATTTCAATATAAATACATCATTTCAATTAGGATGACCAATCCGGATTATTTGGACCGACCCGAACAACCTAAATCTTTTGAAATATGGATTACCGTAAGAACACATATGGGTTCAAATTTTCGAACCTGTTCGAGTTTGGATCGGTCGAATACGGATTCAGGTAAAATCAGAGAAACCCGAACAACTTAATTTAAAAAAATAATTTAATTTTTTTAAAAAAATATATAAGCACTAAAAAACTAGCATAACTTATTTTATATATATATATATATGTTATATTTGATATTTTTCTTTTTTATTAAAAAAATTATTCAAAGAATCCTAAAACTAAATAACCCAAATTAGGTATAAAACCTAGAAAACCGAAATCCAAATAACCTAAACAACTTGAATAATCGAACTATCCAAAGAACCCAAATATTCAAATGTAATTCGTATTATTTTGGGTCAAATTATTTTGAACCCCAACAACATGAACCTGAACTGAACCGGGACCGAAAACATTCAGGTTCAATTGATATCCATTTTTCAAAACTCAAGGACCCGAACCCGAACCGAAATCCGAAGAACCTAAACCGAGACCCGGATTGACCATCCGTAATTTCAATATCTTGACTCATCCCTGAGCATCATTTTGTGCAATACCAATATTATAGTTTTAAAAAACATTACTACTTTATGGTGCAAACATTTCCTTGTGAGATAATTACATTAAATAATTACAAGGGAATCCTCTTAAATATAGATGATTCCACATGATTATTTCAGTCATAAAAGTTTCATTCTTGAATTGGAAGTATTGACAAACAAATGTACTAGTTTTTCTGCATAAATATTAAATTGTAACCAACGACATAAATTGTGTAACACATTCGATAAACTCTTTCGAGATAACTTGAGGCTCTAGATCGATTATTTTGTACATCAATTTTTTGAAAACATAAATATTCGATATTGAAGAAGTGCCATAATCATATGAAATATAAAAATTATTAATTTGAAACATGATTTTTCTTTTTGTGTAAGCTACGAGGAATGATGTTGGATTTGTTATATAAGAAAATTTTGGATATATTACAGATTGATGCAAATGGATTAATGACCAACATCAAAACATCCCTAATTATGGATATAATATGGAAAAATACGAGATAACACCCCAAAACCCTCCGAAGCCTGTCTCGAATCAGTTGAAAACTATTTGGACAAATGGTTAGTTCAAAAATTCAGTCCGAAATTCCTAAATTTCTAGTAGTGTTACTTCACAAACTTTGAGTATTGGAAGATTTCTATGAAGCAAACATTGAAATCATTTGTGAGGATGAATGGGAAACAATCAAGCATAGATGTATTCCTTTGATGATTAAGATACTAACAAAAAAGCACTGAAACTATGTCATCACTAGATGGATGGAAAAAAGTGGCTATCAACATTCAATTCAAAACAACTTGGTTCAATTTTGGTTTCACTAGCATGGAATAATTAAAATTAATTCAAGTATTATAATCTAAAACACACGCTAGAGACACTCAATGCGATCCATTAAACATTTTTTGTGTGAACATAACAATACTTAAATATTTTTTTAACATAATTTCAGAACACTTGATATGATAAGACTGAAAATTCAAGGAATTCGATGAAAGATTGAATGAAAATGCAAATTAAACTAAAGATGTACATGGAAAATAAGTTCGTGATAACGCTTTTAGGTGCAGCAAAAAAACCAGCAATGCACACATCGTTAATGTTAGATTATTTCATGTTTTGATTAATATAAATTTATGTAATCCTAATTCCAAACAAGGGACATGCTTCACAATCACTCAAAAAAGTTACCTCAATTTTACTCACTTTTCCATCCTTTCCTTGGCTTATCTTGTTTGATCTAGTTGAGAACTCAAAGAATCAAATTCACGAGTAAATTCCTTACAAATCAAATTAAAATTTGATGCTACAAGTGTATGACTTAACCTTTTGGGTTCTATTTTCTAAGTCTAGTCTTAACCATTTGAAATCAATCTTTTCGCATGATTCCTGTTCTTTTCTTCTTTTCTCTTTTGTTTGTTTGAGTCCTTTTTCTCTACAACAAACAACAATAACAAAAACTAGATAAACTAAGATAATGTAGATAATTCTAACGCAAGAATCCGACTGTAATACCATTTGATATGAGCCTAGATAGATGTTCTATTGTTAGTAGTACATATAAAGGAATAAAAACCTCTAAAAACTTGATAAAAGAATCTGAAACCTTTTCATCGGTGGATGAACAATTCAAATCCCCTTACAAATTGGCTAGATAAATTTATACACATCGGTGATGAAATAACACTTGTGGTCTATTGTTGATAAGTTAGTGAATACTGGATTATCGAATCCAAGAATTATGTAGCTAGATCTCAAAGAAATGGTAAGGAAAAGAAAACTCACTCAATTAAAACTTGGTTTGTTCAGGCTAAAAAGGTTTCCTTATTTATAAGGCAAGAAATAATATTGAAACTAAAGGAAATAACAAAAACTACTCAAAAACTGAGAAACTACTCGGTTAAGCAACATCACGCCTGGTGAAGGCTGCATAAGGGTATCTAGAAAAAATCTTTCTCTAAACCGATATATGATCATTCATCTTTTCTCCTCTATTCAGTTTGTGATGGATGCTTGGGTAGAGCTATCTGATGCTCTGTTCGGGTGGTCAACGTCTTTGAGTGAATTTTTTTGAACAAAGTATTCACCATAGGAATCACTCTGGCCAAGCATGTCTCAGCTCGTGTTTAGTCAACTCGATTCCCTTCTTGGTCTCCTGTACTTGCAGACAAGTCACGTATATTTGACTTAACATCTCTTTGTGTCCTCATGATGATGTTGCCAATTCTTCAATGACCATGCGAGCAAACACATGAATGACCCTTACGTGCTTGGTGACTCTTTTGAGGTCTTTTTCTCATCATTCCACCATTCTTAAAAAGCATTTGACCTCAAATTAAAGTCATCATCTACATCAATATGAACCAAGTCAACTACATTGAAGTTGAATTGAGATTATTATATTCACCTTGTAATTCAATGTTCCACGCATTTTCATTGATGCTTTCAAGGTCTTTTAATGGAACATTGCCTCGAGGCATGAGCTTCTATTTGCACTCTTATAGGAATCACTCTTTACGTAACGAGATCCACTGAAATTTGTCTAGTTGAAAAACAATATCTTTCGCCTTTTGTTTGCTTGTTTGGCATATTGCTATTCATTCATTTTGATTTTTACACGTGCCTTCTCATGTATCAAATTCTCAATCTCAACCCTTTTCTAGTCATCCATGTTAGTAAAGTCTGATGCTTGTAAAGTAATCATATCCAATGGGGTTAGTTGGTTTAGTTCATACACAGTTGCAAAAGGTGAAAATTAGGTAACTTTATGAAGTAAAATATTGTATACAAACTCTACGTATTGTAAGCACTCCTCCCACATCTTAAGGTTGCTCTTAAGCAATGCACTCACCATAATTAATAAAGGTTCTATTGACCACTTCCATTTGAACATCAATTTGTAGATAAAAGGTGATACAAAATAACAATTTGGTTCCTAACTTGGACAACAATATTTTTTTAAAATTAACTAAAGAACTTAGCATCCCAATCTGACACGATCGTCTTAGGTATCCCGTAAAAATGTACAAGATCCCAAAAGAATAAAGTGGCGATGTGTAATGCATAATTTTTCTTGTTTAAAGGGATAACATGTGCTATGTTATAACACATATGGACCACTACTAGCAATGAATATTTTTTTTGTCTTAGACCATGGTAGTCCTAACACAAAATCCATGAAAATATCGATATAATGCATTGGGAATAGAGAGAAAAGTATAAAAATCGTGCAGATTGAGGCATGATTTTGCCTTCTTGCAGACTAAACATTGTTCAAAAACCCATTCCACATCTCTCCACATATGTGACCAGTAGAAATATTGTTGTAGGGTCGACAAAGTGATGAGTGTTTATATTGCATAGCAATCACATAGATTTTTTTATCATATTTTGAGGGCATTTCACTGTTTTGTATGCGATTGCGTGCATATTTCTGCGATATTCTTTGTAAGTGCCTTTTGTGATTTAGAAGTAGAAATAAAGAGTATATAGAGTAAAAAGGCCATATATATATCGATCGCGGTCGGAAGAGAGGCTAAACGGGACAAGATACGCTGAAGAAAGGACATGCTCAAAGCAGCAGAATTGGAGAAGAAGAGATGCACGCCCGAGCATATGCAACAACATGACTTAACGTTCCCAAATCTCAATGCATGGCTGAGCATATGCTACAGCACGTCCGAGCTCCGAAGTGAAGAACACAACACGGCCGAGCAAACCATGCAGCACGACCAAGCTCCCGAGTGAAGTCCCATACGCACGACCGAGTTCCCAACAAAGCCCGATCGGGCTCCCTATCCAGATTGTTCCCCGAATGTTTTGCACAACCCAAACATGTCAACTGCCTGACCAAACATGCCTTTGAAGACATGCACACGACCGGGTTTTTTGTTGTGCCCGGTCGGGCATAGAGGAAAACAACCCAGTGAAAGCTACGAAAAGGAATGCACCGCCCAGAACAAACACACTTCTGAAGTTTATTTTAAAAGCGAGAGGAGACGAGACCAGAGAGAGAACTAAGAAAAACTAGAGAAGAGGCATCAAGCCTAAGAAAGCATCACATACATAGAAAGAGAAGAGGTGGAGTGAGCGAAATCCCAGGACGTCGGAGAACACACAGAGACATCATTAAGCTTCATCTATCTCTATCCTTTTATTTCATTCATGTTGTCATTCTAACTCATGTTTGAGTAGTAGGGTTGTTCTAGGAGAAGGTAGTAGCCCTAGGCTATCCCGAAACCCTTGCATTGATTTGTATCTACAATTGCAATTTCTATCCTTGTTTGATCCTTTGTCTACGCGCTTAAACGTCATGTGATTGTGAAGGCCAAATAAATGCATGATAGTAGGGATCTGAGTGAAGTACTGAAAGAGAGAAACTCAAAATCGAATATATAGGTTTAGGACAGCTTAGGTTAAGCCACGAGAGTAGGAAAACCTAGATTGAGGACTCACAAACGAATCACGAAGCTTAATGGGTGTAGACTAGCTTATCAGCCATGAAAGTAAGAGGTTTGATAGTTTATGCACGTCTCTAGGCCTTGAAAGAAGATAGTTGATAGATTATCATCGTTTGCCTTCAAATCAGATAGGAAAAACATGAGTAGCCAATTGATATGCATGGTTTTGGGAGCTTAGTTGCGAAACCGTATCCTAGAACGTTTGTTTGATTAGTTTACGCATCAATTTATGATTAGTTATTAGTTTAGCTTATTTACATCACTCTTTATTTGATTTGCAAGGATTGATTTGATTGCTTTAGTCTTGTCGTGTTGCTTGTCCTTGTGGGATCGACACCTAGATTCTACGCTGTACACATCCCGTGGACTTGCGGAGAAGGTTTAGGTTTATTTAACTTGAACATGCATCACAAAGTCTTGGCCACTCGAAAATAACCAATTAGTCCACCTCTATGAGCATCCCCAATAAGAAAGTCATGCATAAAACAGTGAGGTACATACAATTTATTCTCATTGAAACGTACCCATCAAATATATATATTTTGTAAGTTTACGAAGATTTGGTAAGATTTATAATATTGTTTAAGAATTTTTCAAATTGATATTTGATAAATATTAACAATATATATTTGAAATTTGTTTTAGACAGAAGAGAAAGGATCCGAACTGTCATACATAAAATTGCTGGAACCTATCCACATTAACAAATATGATGGTTCGTGGGTGGATGCCACAGTAAAACATGTTAATGAAGATGTTCAGAATATGATATCATAACGAATGTCCCAAATTTCGTCGAGAAAAGATGGAACACAACCTTATCTTAGTCAGGAAGAATACAATGAGTTATATCTCGAGGTAAATTTAATACATTTTAATATAATTTTGTTACTTATAATTGTAATTAAAGTTCGATATTTGTTTCACAACAAGTTACACCATATAAAGGACATATTTTTTTTTTTGTCTTGGAGGAATTGCTTCACAACATTAAAGTTTCTCCGAAGGTAAAGAAAAAACGACAAAATACAAGATGCGAAATATTGTCTCGCAATTGCTCGAGTCGCAGCAAGAATCTGAAATACGTCATCAACGGCCAGATTGACGACATCAACGATTGATGCGTATGCTGAAGGCAAAAATGCCTACCATCGATTGGGATGCATATTAGACCAATGATTTCAATGACGAAAATTCGGAAATATCCCCGACAAGTTTGTAATATATGTTAATTATGTATAAACAATAATTAATTATTATTATCTGTAAAAATTTTGAAAGGAATTAAATAAAATTTTAATTATAGTTTTTAAATTGTAGACAAAAATTTCCATCCGCAAATGTTAAAGACGATCGCGACCCATCCTTAAAGTTTTCGACGACTTTTCCGTCTGCATATTGGTCGCCATTACCGTTGATTTGTGGACAACCGTATGGTAAAGAATTACGAACAATTTACGGACTGGTTTTTTCATCCATATTTGTCGAATTGCAAACGGTATTGATTTGGTGATACTCGTTTTGTGGACGATTGTTTTCCATCCCTAAATCTTTATTTTCTAGTAGTGATAGAACCTTCCTACCGCAAATTTCTCATAAGTTTTAAACGTTCAAAAAATTTAGCTCATATTCATATAGGTTCTTAACATTCTCAAAACCTAAGATTCGTGCATCTAAGGAAGATATCAAGGTGTATTGCCTAGACAATGCATATGCAACCACATTACCTTTAACTTGTTTGTACTTAATCACATACAAAAATGTCTCAATAAATTTTATCCATTTTTAATTGCTACGAATAAGTTTATGCTGAGCTTTAAGATGCTTGAATGACTCCTATTCAGTGTGGATAATGAACTTCTTAGGCCATTAATAATATTATCATGTTTGTAGAGCTCGTACCAGTGCATCCACTTCCACACATTGTTCAACGTCTCGTTGAAGTATGAGATTTGTCTCCTTTTTTCACGTCATCATTGTGACAATACATACACAAGAACCATGACATTTCAATCTCAAAATTTTTAGAGAAATCAAGCAAAGAAAAAAAAAGGGAGAATTAGTCACCTTAGATTTCAAAGTCTAATATTTCATCTCATGCACTTCCCTCCATTTAAAGCCCACATTCTTCTTGATTACTTCCATCAAGGGTACGAAAATAGTGCTGACATACTTCAAAGAACTCCAAGAGAAACCATGAAGACCATAAAAACTATCAACCGCTTTGATTGTCTTAGGTTTCAACCAATTCTTGATGGCCTTCACCTTCTCTTTGCCACCGTGTATGCCTTGCATACTTACAACAAATCCTAAAAATACAAGATGTTCAGTGCATAACGTCTCTTTCATCAGATTGATATACACTTTCTCATTCTTGAAAACATCTAGGACAACCCCTAAGATGTACTACATGTTCTTCTAGACTACATTAAGCGCAGTAATCTATTTGTGTCTATTTTTCATGCAAATTTGATGATATCCACTATTATGATCTATCTTAGAGAAATTTCTAGATCCATGCAACTCATTTAATAATCATCTACATAGGGATTAGACGATGATATTTTACTGTAATGTTGTTGATTTCTCGACAATCAACATATATCATCCAAGTGTCATCCTTCATTTCCTCAGGAACGGTCTTATAGGCAGGTATGTTTGGAATGCTAGCACTAATGACGAAGTTAATTTGATGTTCAATCCCTCGTAGGGATGGTAAATTATTTCATAATTCATCAGGAAATATGTTCTCGAAATCCTGCAATAACTTTTAAAAATTACTAGGCAAATAAGCGTTGATTTTGTTAGTGAAAATGCCTCTTTGAACATAAGTATAATCACCAATTGGTGGGAAAGTTAGGATTTCTTCAACTCATTCACTCACATAAAAAGAAACATTTTGCTCATGATTTGTCACTCGGAGGCCTTTTTTGGACTTCTCTCAAGATCTTACTATTTTGGTGAAATACCACATGGATACGTACAGACGATTATCTCTTCTCGTGCTCTAATAGTTTGATTTGTTCCTAAAAAATCTCCTTCAGTGTGAATAAAGCTAGCCGAACTTGTCATCCATTGAAGACAAATTAATACTTGTTACTAAATCCATCGTGTTGTGCATGAGTATCAAACTGCCAAAGGTCTTTCTAATAATAAATCCATTACTTGCCTTGGTACTATGTTGTAGAGAACCTCGTTCTCATATCTTCCAATGTTAATTAGAAACTTCACTTGGCGGTGTATCTAAGTTCTCCATTGTCTATCAACCATTGCATGTAATATGGCTTTAGATGCTTTGTTGTAAAAAGTCCCAATTTCTGAACGAGTGTTGCGCTCGCTAAATCCATACAGCATCCTCCATCCATTATAATGTTAAACACCTTATCCTTGATAAGCCCATAAATGTAGAAAATTTTCTCCCTTGTCCTCCTCTTTAGCTTTTAGAATCAATGCTCTACACACTACTCGTAACTCTTCTTTCACTGCCTCGTACTCTCCATAATTCTCATACGAATGAGACACGTTCCTCGGATTCTCCAACTCAATGCCTTCTTTGACAAAAATTCATAATTTCCATATGATTGGATAGTATCCTAGCCCTTTTTCTAGAAAATCCTTCGCAAAATGGCCTCGACCTTGAGACTTGACACATTTCATATCACAATTTCGTAATAAAGTGTTGGTGATAATTAGTGGTTTTGGCGCGACATTTTCCATTTTTTTCTTAGTCTTGTGTTCGTATTCGGATTGTTAAATTGGTTAGTTTCTAGCTGATTGTTGGAAAAACAGTTTTTGTACTTTTGAAATGTCTTCCCTTTTCTTTTCAACTTTTTATCAATCTTTTTGGCCAAGTGTAATAGGTCATCTATAACCACAAAATGATGAGAATCAACATAGTCTTGTATGGTTCTGTTAAAACTGTTTAGAAACCAATTCATTGTTGCTTCTCGATCTCCTCGATGTTTGTCTAAAACAAGAAGGCATCCATCTCTTTGTAGTAGTCATCGCGCTCTTAGTACCTTGTACCAATATACTAAAACATTTATTGACATCTCAATAATAATTAGTAGGTACAAATCTCTGTCTCATCACAGTACACATCTCGTTCCATAGTGTGCTCTCCATTGTGCATTCGAGAAAGTGTGAGTTGATCCCACAATGCAAGTGCGTAGTCACCAAACTTCGCAAATCCCAACTTCATCCTCTTTAAATCGCTGTAATGATGGAAATAAAAAATAGTCACTATTTTCCTTTCCTCCTTGAAAAACGCCTTTGCATCACTACGACCAATGAGCATATTAATTTTGATTTTGATGTTCTAATATAATCATCAATTCGGTTATTTGCTCGTTGATTGAGTCTCAATGGATAATCATCCCCCTTGTCCATAAACATAGCATATTTTTCCTCATCGAAGCCCATAGGTTGTAGATTGTGAGTTGTGTGTGGTTCCCTCTTCGAATATTTCCGATGAACTCCTCGAGTCATATCATGCGAAAATTCGACCATCGAAGCAGCTTTTTCGCCTTGAGATGGCTCATCACCATGGTTTTTTAATTTGACATTGGAAGGTGCTACAAAATAGAAACTTTGTTAGAAAAATCAGAAACGATCAAAGAAGTAGAAGATGAACGAATTTAATAGTCACTCAAGAAAGTGTTTATCACTCAATTTTATTTCATATCCTTTTCTTAGTTTCTCTTGTTCGATCTAGTTGAAAATTCGGAGAATCAAATTCATAAGTAAATTATCTACAAATCAAACTAAACCTTGATGTTACAATCGCATGACATAACATATTGTGTTCTAATTTCCAAGCCTAGTTTAACCACTTGAAATTAATCTTTAGAAATTCATTTTTTTCTTCTTTTCTCTTTTTTTTGTTCGACTCTTTTTTAGCTACAACAATGATAGATCAATAAGTAACACTAACTACATAAAATAAGATAAGATAGAAAGTTTTAACTCAATAACCACACTCTGATACAACTTCATATGAGTATAGATCGATGTTATATTGTTAACAATACGATGAAAGGAACAAACCCTCTAATGATTCGATAAAAGAACTTAAAACTTGTTCGTCTATGGATAAAAGCTCCAAACCCCCTTATAATTTGACAAGAGAGTTTTTCTTGAGCTTTAAAAGATGGCATTTATTCGTAATGCTTCTACACATAGGCATATAAGTTTCGATTTCTCTATTTTCATTTGATATAATTGGTCTACCAGATTTCATATTAAACTATTATCGAATTTAAACCGGATTTGTTTAGTTAGTTAATTTTTTTTATCATTGGTTTTTTAACCCATTAGGCTTACAGTTCCGTTTTCACATCTGAGTTTGTTTTGGTTAATTTGATGTGACCATAAGCAACCCAACCGGATCCGTTTAATCTAGCAAGATACTTGGTGAACCGTTCCAGGAGAAAAGCTGAAGCCTAGCGAAACCCCTCTGTTCGGTTCGAGGCGGTTAGCTTGTGACCACCGAAGTGACCCAGTTTATGTTCGTCGCTTTTTGTGAAGTTGATGGGCTTCTAATGGCCCATTTGTTCTAAAACCTTATTTAATCAATGAATTGGGGCTTGTTGGTTTTACTATGAACACAATTGTGGTTTTGGACATCTAAGGGCGCTGACAGGTTTTAACTCTCTCTCTTTGACGGTGTTTGCAACCTAGAGCGAATAAATATTAATTACTGGAACTATATTTTGATATAAATTATATATTTTTTCAAATTTTTATAGTAATTTTATTTGTTATAAATATTAGTTAAATTTTAAATAAATTTTTAAAATATTTAACATGGTTTGTAAATTAAAAAATTACAGTATATATATAAACGTTGATAAATAATGAATATACGCATATATCTACTATTCATATTCGTAAATTAAAATAAATTAGAATATTTGGATATCTTATTCGTATTTATAATTAGAATAAATTTGATATCTATAAAATTTCGAATAGTCAACAAATATTCGTATCCCTTCTAATACTAATGAACAGACAGACAAACTCAACTCTTCTATGCTTGATAATGTTTGTGATTTAGAGCAAATAAATATTAATTATTGGGATGATAATTGGATATAAATTATAAAAAAAATTTTAATTTTTAATAATAATTGTAAAATATTTTTAATCTTTATTAATATTAGTTTAAATTTTAAATAAATTTTAAAATCTTTAACATGTAAATTAGATAATTTAAAAATTATATTCTTACACATGTATATATACATATATTTTATATATATATACATATATTTTATATATATATACATATATTTTATATATATATACATATATTTTATATATATATATACATATATACATATCTATACACACAAACATATATTTATATGAATATATCTGTAGGTATATATATCTGTTTTTGTAGGTATTTATATCTGTCTATTTGTTTATGAATATATATATATATATATATAATGCATATTAAGTAGCATATATGTATAATGCAAATATCGAGTTGCTATAACTAATTAGCATTTTAAAACACCAAAAAAAAAAAAGATAATATTAATATATAAATAATTATAAAAATAAATAAAACGGGTTTGATTGCTAGGGATGGGTAATATATTCGAAATATTTGTATCGGATTCATATTCGATTTATATTCGAACCAAAAATTCAAATATCTGCTGATAAAAATACAAATACAGATATTAGAAATCAGATATTCGACAAATACAAATATAAATACAAATAGATATAGTAGACTTAATTATCCGAACTATTCGTATACGTAAATATTAAATAGAAAATTTAGTTAATATATAGATACATATATAACAACATTGATTTTAATGTTCAAATTGGAAATAAAAACATTATTAATCTTATTTAAACATTTATTATATAAAAATATATATAAACAAATATGAAATATATTTATGATTGGAGGATTAAAATATCAAATACTTTAAAATAACTAATATTATTGAAGATTTAATTTACACTCAAGATTAGTTCTAATATTAATGGGTTGGATAATGTTATAGAGACATTACAATATATGAAAAAATACAGAACCCACTAAATATATATTTTTTTTTCGAATTTTATTTTAGTGTATAATCTAACAATTTGTTTTATTGTTATAGGAGAATTGATGATATTCGTAGAATCATCAACGAAACTAAATTTAAATGACTAATGTGGAGATGAATGTGAGATTTGGTGTTTTGTTTTATTTATATTGTGTATCTTTGTATCTTTGTGTGATTTGAATTTTAGTTTTGGATTATATTTGATGATTATTGGTTTTTATTAAAATTTTAGTGTATATATGTATATATATATTATACGTTAAAACAGTTAGGTCCACATACGGATATCCGTATATCCGACAAATATCTGTACTTACAAATATTCGAATTTACAAATACAAATACAAATAATAAATTTGGATATTCTTCGAATACAAATACAAATACAAATAGTTAGATATTCTTAAATATTCGTTATTTGCCCAGTCGTACTAATTGCCATGTATTCACGCAATAATATATATATATATTTGTATATATGTATATTTCTGTACATATATTAGTTTAAATATATTTATATAATTGAATATAAAAATTTGCAATTTTCTTTTATAAAACAAATGTATTTTTGTCTTTAACTAAATTTTAGCAAAACGAAATATAAATTTGGATATTGATATACACAATTGATTGCGTTTCAGGGCAATTCCGATGCAACGAGTCGCATTATAATTCACCTACAAATGCAGAATTTATAAATGTCACGTTTGTTGGCGTTTGTGATGTAGTAAATGAGACTATAAGATGTAATATGTTAGTGTTTTGCAATTTTTTCCTTTGCGTTTATTATCATGGGCTTTCGATTAAAAGAATTCTTCTTATCTGTTGATGATCCCTTTAGCTTGGACGCCTTTACCAATGTAAACTGGGTTGTGATCGAGATCACCACTATGATTGAGATCGGGATTAACAATGTCTACAGTCATATACGAGACATGGCTACACATTCCATAGCTAAAAAAATTATTAAATATAACAAATATCTTTATTACAAATGAAATAACTTTCTACAAGTAGTAGAAGCAAATAATGTGACAGAGTTATAAAATGTTATAGACTAAAATGCAAAATAAAATATGTCGAGAACTATTCAATATCCTTTTCTCCATTCCATTTTGAGTTGTTGTTGTTTTTTCTAATCGATCTCATTGTTCTTTTTTCTCGTTATAAGTTGGTAATGGTGTTTAACACAAAATTTTGTTGCCCTTAGTGTTAATTCTTGTGTAATTTTGGTAGTGGCTCGAGATTAGGATGAAGAAGCAAGCACTTCTCCTTTGTTTGTCAGTTCTTCTTGCAATTAACCTTGTATACAAAAATCTTTACTATATATGTTTAACAAACCAAAATGATAATAGTGAGGATGATTTCCTCCATTACTAATATTGTGACTCCTCAATATGGTGTAATAAACGCATTGTGAGTGATAGGGTTAGAGATGTAAAATGAACTGTCGGCTTGCGAAACAGTTCTAACTCAAATCATTTTTTATCGAGCTAGGTTGAGTATTTCAGTACGTTTAAAAGACGAGCTGGCGAGCTAAGTAAAAAATAAATTAGAGTCTAGATGAACTAGCTCACGGGCTTGAGAACAAAATCACGTGTAAATCACGTGAAAAAAAAGATAATAGGATATTACTCAATCAATATATATTTTTTTATTTTGTTATATAGATTTCGAAGGAGGTGAAACTATTGCTAAAAAAAAGAAATGAAAAGAATGTTACTAGTAGAGTTGCGAGCGACCAAATTTGAAATGTTTATGTCTACAAAATTTTATTTGATATTCGATAACTTTTTAATCGATTTATTGTTTTGATATCAATAACTTTGTATTCAATTTAATATTTTTATATTTTAGACATTTCATTTTATTTGATTTGATGATTAATGTGTTTTAGAGTTTTATGAAATTAAATAGTTTAGCTCACAAGTCAACTTATTTTCTAGCAAGCCAAAGGTGAACTGAGCTGAATTGAGATTTTTCGGGTCGTTTAGAAAACAAGTTGAGTTGAGCCAACTCATTTATGGTGAGTAGACGACGAGCTGAGCTGAACTAGCTCATTTTACACCCATATGGATACGAGAAATCACCTCTTCAACATCTATTGTATGCAAGGTCACATGAAATTACTGATTTATCTTGTTCCATCACCTTTGTCAGAAGAGTTGTACACTATTTCAGTCTCATTTCACACAAACATTAGAGTTTACGATTAAATTCTATTTTTGGCGTCTATTGGTGCAAAAATTAAGCATTACGTAACATGTGGCGGTATATACAATTTTTCATGGACAAAATCATCATCTCTAGTTGATTGTTGCCCGTAGAAGGAAATAATCCAAAGTTTACAAAAATATACATATACAATATTTCGAATGAGGTACACAATGATATATATACTCTCAATTAGAATGTTAGTACGGGAGATTTGGATGAGTTCATTGTTGATCTACTCATAGAAATGCTTTATATGACATGCCAATTGACGATTAAGTTGTGGGACTGATCGTATGAAAATTTTCAACAACTACAAGCGAAATGGATGTTTATTACAACGAAAACTATCTTACCAAATTTTTAGAATAAATGATCTTCATCTATTTTTAGTGAGTATGGAATATCTTTTATTATTCCCTTACTAACAATATGGATTTCATGAGGTGATACTACACCAAGATGCCTTGAAAAAATTATGCGATGGTCTAGAACAACCAACAGAAAATATGGTCAAATCTCTAAATTAACGTGTTTGATGCATGATCACACTATCTTCACTCTAGGATTACTTGCATATTTCCATTACGTTTTCGATTTTTTTAGTCTTTTTAGTTCCATTTTATGCATTTTTTGTTCATTTTTTATCTTGTAGGCAATAGAAATTAAGGAGTACATTATGAACAAACATGACAAACTTGAGAACATTTCATCAAGGACAAAAGTAAAGAATTCGCTTGACCCGAGTTCCAAATCACTCATTCGAGCGTTTAAGATTGAGATGCACAATGTTCTAAAATAATCGCTCAGGTAGAATGAGTACACAACATCAAAATGAATTCAATAGGTTTCGCTTGATTCGAGCAATTTACAACTCATTCGATTAGCCAAACAAGAGATGATTTCTAAATAATGGATTCACTTGACCCAAGCATTTAGTGACTGAGTCAAGAAATTCTCAAGATTTCGTCAAAATTGGCTTCAATTTTCATGAGGAACACGTGGAATAATCAACTGCTCGGACTAAATTGTCAGCAACTCGACCCAGCATTTTATCGAATTCACTTAATAATTACAATTTTTAATTTTTAAGGGAACGGAACTTTCGTATATGTTGGAGGTTGACATTTTGAAAAATGAGAAAAAAAACGCATAGAACTCAGACGAGATCTTTTCGATCATGTAAAATAGTGCAAAGGCTATCGGACTACATCAGAAGGATCGAGCTACCTAGGAAGACGATTCAAAGATGAGGTCATGGTGGTGACTCATCGAGAGCTTGACTGTGCTTCCTCAACCCTTCTCTCTTTACCTTTTTATCACTATATCTGTTTTCTAAGATGTGATGCATCAGTTTGATCCACTCTTTAGGTTACAATTGTGAGTATCTGAACTCATTTGCAGTTAATGATCAAATTTATTGTCGTCCTTTCTACTATTTAGTGCCTGTTTCAATCTTTTGATTCTTAAATAGGACTTTTGAATTCATAATAAAATGGTTTAATTCAGATGGAGATTTCAAATTTCACTAGATCGTATGCATTGCGTAGAACAACGATCATATCAAAAGGGTAACTGATAAATGTAGGGATGATATTGGATGATAATGCATTCAACACGTAGATCATTAGATGAAGATGCCAATGCTTTAAATGCTTGAAAATGGCTTTAGACGTCTAGAAAAGGTGAATATATATGGACAATATGTTCACTGTGTAGGTCATTAGATGGAGACGTCAATGATTGAAATACTTGAATAGGATCTAAAACTTCGAGAGGTAGATTCATATGAGATGATTGATATTCCTATTAGAAATAAAATGATATTTTCCAAAATATTAAATGTGTTCTTTAATGTCAGAATCCTCGAATCTAGAAGCATCGTCTAATTTGTACATAATTTAATTTTAATTATTCTACTTAGCTATAGATACAAACACACATTTTCTAATGTTCATTTCCATAGTTTCGTGAAATAATTCGTTACTATATTTCTTCTTACTACACAATCCGCATCCTTGCAGAATATCCAGTCAAGGTAAAAATATCAAAACATGATATGTATTAGATCACACCTAGACGATTCATAAAATGTTTTGCATTGTTTTCGGGGACTAAAGGCAATTTGACTATTTTATTTTATTAATTTATGTTATATATTTATTTTTTCATTTTATTCTTTTTGTATGCTGCAACTTAAAATCTCTTTTTTGTCTTGTTTTCATTTTCAGGTACTTAGTTAATGACTCGGCGTTCTGGAAGCTCTAGCCTAGTGGCGCTCGATCCGGAAAGTGAGAAGACTTCAATTAAAATTAAAAAGAAAATAAAGGGGAGAACTTTGGCTAACAATGTTGAAATTAGGATTCTAGAGGAGAAGACTTATGGAGCATACACTACTCCTAAGCACACCTAACTCTGATCCCGTATTCGACAACCAAATCATGTTTTGTGGGAGACCGAATAAACATCTAAAACTCCAACTTACACTACAAAAAAATATGTCATTTTCTACGGTCAAATATGTTGGAAATGAACACTTTTCCGTTGAAATCAGCCATTTCCAATGGATTTCAACAGAGTCATGGCCTTTGATAATCGACTGTAAAAAAATAATTATCAATTGCAATTTTCAAAAACATTTCAACTCTCAAAATTCGTTGAAAAATATCAATAGATACCATTGGAAATATCAACGGAACGGTGTCCGTTGGAAAGTTCAATGGATACCTTTTTAAATGACTATCAATGAGTATCTGTTGAAATTTTCCATTGAAAATTGGAAATTAGCATCGGACGCTCGTTGGTACTTTTGATAAAAAATTTTAAATATATTACCTGATTCCTGTTTATATTATGATTGTATTATCATCAAGCCTTCGTCGATTTAATGCAAATATTTAAAAAAATAAAAAATAATAAAATTAAAAATTAAAATATTAAATAATTTTTTTAAAATATTTAATTTAATATTTAAACAAAACAAATAAAAATACTATATCCTACAAATAATCTAAAACATCTTGGTTTCCTTCTTCTTCGTCTATCTGGCATAGCAAAAAGGAGTGATGATGGAGGAGAAGGTGGGAGAGCTACACCAGAACTCCACCAACAATCCTCTATAACCGATGAATCGTCCAAAAATCATCATAATGTATGGAGTTTAATTGGTTTGGGAGAGGTTTTGGTATGATTTGAGATATTTTTTTGAATGTGTTGAAAATGAATTGTTCAACATGTTAAATACCCGAATTTTCAATGGCCATTCATTGAAATCGATGTCCTATCAAAGAATGTCAGAGCACAACCTTTCGTTTTTTTCAAGGCGCATCCATTGAAAATTCTAACGGATGCCCGTTGAAAACATGAAGATGAGTAGGTGTGGAATTTTGTAATTATGATTTTTTCGAAGGGGCAAGTGTTGGAATTTTCAAGGGGCATCCATTGGAATTTTCAATGGATGCCCTTTGAAAGTTCCAACGGATATTTGTTGGAAACGTTATGATGGTTAGGTGCAGAATTTTGTAATTATTATTTTTCCAACGGGAATCCGTTGGAAATTCGGAAAATTGCAATAGTCATCCATTCATAAAGATGAAGGATTTTCAACGGTTCACCATTGAATTCATTGGTAAATATTTTAACGAACGAATCTGTTGATCCATTCGTTGATATTGACATATTTTTTAGCAGTGTTGTAAGATTCAAGATGTTGTATAACTCATTCAAAGAAGTCAATGAGTGAAAGGGGGGGGGTGTCATGTATTAGCCATCATGTTTCTGTTACGCATAGAGCACTAGAGTGGCTGTACGCTTTGGCGCTGGACTCCATCTTTACCTGGAGCCAGCTTGAGGAGTGAGTCATGGTGAGATTGTTCGCACCTCATAACACATAGATGTCAACGAACAATAAAAACGTTTTCACACTAGAGAATGACAACACTATAAGAGGCGTATAAGAGGTTCAAGGCCTATCAACATGCGTATCACATCATGGAATTTTTTAGACATACAACATTTTCATTTTACTATGGAATTTCGAGAGGACATCCGCATATGGAATAGTGCAACATGTGGAGGATCATTTCATTACCTCCATTTCAGTCAACTCGAGGATTTGATCGAAAATATGGCCAAAGAGCGGAACACACTGAGCCATCGAAGGACTTAGCGAACAAGGTCTCAACCCTTCGAGCAGAGTAAGCTTAGCTGAAGCTCTAGATGGCTAGCATGAAACGTAGAGTATCACCATCGACAAATCTTCAAGGGCATTGATGCGATTCAAGTTAAACAAATTAACCTAAACTACACGCAAGTGCACGACACGTGTGTAGTACTCTAGGTGTCGATCCCACAGGGACTATGCAACACGAACTAAACTCGAATTAGGATCAAACTTGTTACGATGAAATGTTGGTTTTAGGATGAAATAATGAAAATGCAGTAAACTAATGAGTTTTTGACAATGAAACAAACGTTCTAGGATATGGTTTCACCGCAAAGCTTTCGAAACCAACTATCCATCTATCTAATGATGCGTTTCAAATCAAGATATCTAAGACAGATGATCTAATGTAATTCCTACAGTCTCTCAAGGCATTGGAACGTGATTCAATTGAGTTATCCCCTACTTTCCTGGCTGATACCCAAACTAAACCCATACTGATTCATCCGATTTACCCTCAACCGTTACTACTCCACTTCCGTGATCTAGTCTCGATTGTTCTAAGCCTGATCATCTAGGACTAGAATTCTCCTTTCGGTACTTCTCCTAATCCCTAACACATGCATCTACTGGGCCTTCATAAATACAAGACGATTAAACACTTAGACAAAGAATAGATTAACAAAACGGGAAATGCATTCATGAATAAATCGAAAGAGGTTTCTAGATAGCCATAGGCTAATCCCTTCTCCTAGAACAAGACAACTACTCAGTCATGAGTTTGGAATCAAACAACAAAACAAAATAGGATGTCTAAGGAGCTTAGAAATCAAATGAGGTGTCGTCCCGATTCGATATTCCTTCTACTTGCGTGTCTTGATAACGTCTATTTTGTTATTGAATTTTCGTCTATTTTCATAGCAAGTTTCATCATTCATTTAGATTTTACCAAGCATTAAGCATAACTTAGTCCTCTTTCATCGTTTTCTCGTGTTTTGCAGTGAATGGAGATACCGGGACACAAACACGAGTGAATTTCCCAAAACATGATCGTTCCACATCAAAGGAGAAGCAACCTCGGCAGGTGGATACCTTAGCCCGCACGGGCGACATGTTCAGCACCTTCAGCACGCCTCAAACTCATGCTCGACCCGAGCGGACATCCATTCTCCAATCACCCCGCGTGGGAGTTCCACTTTAGCCAGCGTGGGCTCATTGTTCCAGCCAGGCTGGAATCCCCTCTCCAAGCCAGCCCTCGCGGGGCACTCATCAGCCCGCGCGGGTCATGTTCGTCACCTGCAATAACAAGAAAAGGAAAGTGCTAGCTGCTTATACCAAAAAGAAATATGGTTAGAGAAGAGGAATGGGAGCTACATGTCTGGAAAATAAAGAGGAGACATTGACAATTACACAAGAATGGAGAAACAAGAGATGGAAAAAATCGAAAAAGGAAAACTGCAGTTGCTGTAAGAAAGAGGAAATATGAGCTGCTGGAGAGGAAGGAAAGGGGACAACCAAAGAGGAAAGAATAGAGGAAAGGAAAGAGGAGAAAGAGAGAAAAAAAGGAGAGAGCTTCAGCAGAAAAATTCGTACAGAAAATTAGAGAGAAACTAGAGCACACGTAGAGAGAGTAGAGAGGAGCAGAACGCACACGAAGACAAGGACGGAGTGAAGAAGCCAGAGCGCGAAGGAGCTATTCAAGATGTCGGTAATAGAATAGGGAGAAATCTCGTTCTTTATCCATGTTGAATATTGTTATCTTTTGCGTTTCGTATTCTATGTTCATGTCCGAGGAGGTCTATAACCATAGCGATCTTAATGCATCTAGTGGGTGAGATTACACAATCGGAAGATTGGTAGTACGCACGTTAGGTAGAGGACAAGTCTATGTACTTAGTTCCTATATTAGATCTTGAATTCCATGAACTCGTGTTAATATATAAGACCAATGATCATGTTAGAACTTCGTTGCATCATTGTGCATATCTCAAAACCTGTGGTGTTTATTTAATTGAATTTAAACCGTTAATTAGTTAGTTTAGTTTTATTTGCATTCCAAACACTCATTGATTTTCACCATCCTATTCATTAGTTACTAGCTTTAGATTTGCGCCGATTCCTCGTGTTCGACCCTGATACTACATGATCCGTATTCTTGCGGAAGCGTTAGTCTAGGTATTTTATTACTTGAGATTAACCACATCATGTCTCCCGTCATGAGGACTCTCTCCTATTATGGATGATGAATGGTGAATGGTTAATGGTTTGTCAAAGAATGAATCCGTCTCAAACTATAAAATGAATTCAGTTATGTGCCCTCGACATCTTGTGATTCAAAATTTGAATCATTCCCGTGTTTATCTCCACTCAAAATGGACGTAGGAGGGTTGACCAAGTCATGCCCTTGTTTGTAGAACAATTTTTTCAAGCGCCTGACCGTGCTATGTTCATGCCTGGGCCGTGTGTGCCTATGTCCGGTCCATTCCTTGTCCATTTCTCGTCCCCTTTGCTCCATTGTGATCTCCGATCTGTGTATGTTCTTTAGCTCCAAAATGAACCAAATACGCATTAAAACCTATAAGAACATGAAAACATGAAAACAAGTAAAACAGATACAAAAATCACACGTAAACATCGCATCTATCGTCATGAACATCTCTAATATCATGTGAGAATCGTGTACAAAAACGAGATGATCAAAATCTCCCAAACTTGAATGTTTTCTTGTTCCTATGCAAACGTAAACGTGGAACACGTGGGAGATACAAAAATTAAGAATTCCTCTTTCCCCTAGAAACACCGTTAAAGCGAACCTAATCGATCAACAAGCAAGTCATTAGCAAATTCGGCCTAGTAATCTTTCAGTCGACATCCTTGGTTCACCATGACTATCTATGGGAAAGCAAATCAAAGGCGAGCTAAACAAGAAACCACAACTCTCTCCATCAAACGAGACTTCAAACAAATGCTAAACATAGAATGAAAAAGGATACTCGTTTAATTTACGAGCTTCTTTATTCCTTTGTTCCATTTTTTTCTTTCCTTTTTATGATATACGGAAACACTAGGCTTCTAAGATGTCGGATTTGAAGGGATCCAACCTTTATTTAGATCCAGGCTACCGATGACGGTATACTCTTGCATCTCGTTCAAGAGTGCAGCAGAGTAGATGGCGTTTTTATGCGCCTTGGCCTTAGGAAATAAAAAGATGATCACCAACCCACCACTTAGACCTGAACCATCAAAAAGTGTCAAGGTCGATGCACTCATATCGAATTTAGATCATGCTTCGAAGCATTATTCATATCGATAGTAGAGTGTTAGTGTGCGCTCTTATTCTGAAAAACAAGCTCATTTCATATGATCAAATATCCTCGTGAAAAAGAAGTAAAGCATCGTCCACATGAAGTATAATCATTTGGATGGAGAGAATAAACAAGAAACTAGCCTAACAATCTCGTCTAAACTTTCCACAAGCAACACTAGGATTAACAAAGACTTACGACCTATTCAAAGTTAAACCGACTAATAAGCTCTACCATGCAAGATATCACAGAAAAGGCCAACTTTTTAAGTATTTTAGGTTCAAGGTTTAAGGTTCATCTCAAAATATGGCACCGGACAAGTGAGTGGGATGACTCTGAATCATGAAAACAAAAACAAACTAAAACTAAACTAAGAGCTACAAAATCAAAGAGAAAAAAAAGAAAATGAAATGAAATCACCTGAAAACGTGAGCTACTCCCCCAGCCTTGAATTGAACGACGTCCTCAATGTGAAGCTTCAATGGAGGATAAGAAAGGTGAAGTCACGGTTGCAAATCCTTATTTTATGTTTTTCTTGTGTTTTATATAAACCAAGTCCAAAACTAAACAAAAACGAAACAAAAGAACACAAAGTGCTTGGTTCCTCCCAGAAAGCACTTGCTTAACGCCGTTAAGCTTGAGTCTCCATGCCTCATGTGTTCGTGATAGGTGGATCGAATCGGGAAGTGGAGTTTCCGCTTTCGATCGATTGAACGGCTTGATAGAGCTTTAGGTGCTGTCCATTGGCTTTGAACTTTCCCCTCGTCTCGCTCGAAAGTTCTACTGCTCCATGCGTGAATACCTCTTGTACCTGAAAAGGACCAGACCAATGTGACCGTAGTTTGCCCAGGAAAAGCTTAAGACGAGAGTTAAAAAGTAGAACCGAGTCACCTAGCTGAAAGTCATGAGGAGGGATCTTCGTGTCGTGCCATCCCTTAGCATCGTCTTCGTTTGCATTGCGCACTACCGCCGTTGTTCCTTTCTTTGGTATGCCATGCATGAGGCTCACCCATTCGCTGCCCGAGATTGGATAAAGGATATCTTCATCAAAAAGTTTTAGAATCTCTTTTTCCATTACCTCTTTCGAATTTGGGTTCAGCCTATTTGATCTTTGATGTAGGGTTTGTGGCTGTCCGCCAAAGACATTCCATGCATACATAATGAAGGGCTTACTCTCCTGCACTTCTTTAGGAGATTGGGTGGATTTTCCATCTCATACCGAAGAGAATAAGGAAGAGATTCGAGCTCAAGTCTAGATACTTTCTCCATTGCAAAATCAGTAAGTGTTTCGCGCGACGTCTCCTCATGTGGGGCGTCTTGCAGTGCCTCAATGGAACACTCATGAATTTAGTGTAGAGCTCGGCTTCTTCATCCGTGAGTCATGCGTTTCTGAAAACCTTCTTCAAGCATCTCTCGAGAGAGTCAGAAATACTTACTTAATCAAGCGTGTCATTCACCGAGTCTTCCAACAAGTCAACTCTAAAGCATGAATCCTTGAAGGAGGGTCCGCTCATGGAGCTGGACAAGTTGAACTCTATCTTCTCATTTTCGACACGTAAGGAGAGCTTCCCTTGTTGTACGTCAATCATGGCACCTGCAGTAGCTAAGAAAGGTCTACCAAGAATAACACGTGCCCTAGCATCTTCTTCTATGTCAAGTGCAACAAAATCAGCGGGAATGCAAAGATTACCTATCTTGGTGGAAATATTTTCAACAATTCCCACCGGATATCTTATCGAAGGATCCGCGAGTTTTAGAAACATATTGGTAGGTTTGAGATCTCAGAAGTTCATCCGATTGAAGACTTAACGGGCTAAACAGGTTTTTTCATATAATTAACATTTTGTATATATATTTTTATCATTCAACATTTATGATATATACTTATATATAATAGAAATTATAATTAATGTATCAATATTTAAACGAATAATTTATGAAACCGATTTCACCTCATTTTAACTCAATTTCATATAACTTCACCAAATTTTAACCTGATTTCATCCAATTGTAACTCGATTTCACCCAATTTTTCCGAATTTTAACTTGATTTCACCGAATTTCAACCCAATTTCATCCAATTTTGACTCGACTTCATCTAGTTTAACCTAATTTCACCAAATTTTAACTCGATTTCACCTAATTTAACCTGATTTCACCAAATTTTAACTCGATTTCACTCATTGTCACCGAATTTTAGTTCGATTTTACCCAATGTCATTGGATTTCAACTCAATAAAATTGGGTGAAATCGAGTTAAAATTGGGTGAAATTGGGTGAAATTGAGTCAAAATTGGATGAAATCAGGTTGAAATTCGGCGAAATATGATGAAATCGAGTTAAAATCGGATTAAATTGGGTGAAATAAATTTAAAATCTGGTGAAATTTGATGAAATCGAGTTAAAATTGGGTGAAATTGGATGAAATTGAGTCAAAATTGGATGAAATCAGGTTGAAGTTCGGTAAAATGTGATGAAATTGAGTTAAAATTGGTTTAAAATTGGATGAAATAAATTTGAAATCCAGTGAAATTGGGTGAAATCAAGTTAAAATTGGGTGAAATTGAGTCAAAATTAGATGAAATCAGGTTGAAATTCGGTGAAATGTGATGAAATCGAGTTAAAATTAGGTGAGCTAAATTTGAAATCCGGTGAAATTGGATGAAATCAAGTTAAAATTGGGTGAAATTGAGTCAAAATTGGATGAAATAATGTTGAAATTCAGTGAAATGTGAAGAAATCGAGTTAAAATTGGTAAATTTGAACGGGTTGAATTCGGTGAAATGTGAAGAAATCAGGTTAAAATTGAGTGAAATAAATTTGAAATCCGGTGAAATTAGATGAAAATCGAGTTAAAATTAGGTGAAATCGGGTTAAATTCGGTGAAATCGAGCTAAAATTGGGTGGAATCAGTTTAAAATTGGGTTGAGATTCGGTGAAATTGAGTTGAAATTAGGTGAAATCGGGTTAAAATTGGGTGAAATCGAGTTAAAATTTGTGAAATATGGTTGAAAGTAGGTGAAATCGAGTAATTAGGTGAAGTCAGGGAAAATTGAGTGAAATCGAGTTAAAATTGGGTGAAATCGAGTTAAAGTTGAGTGACAATTTGAAATTCGATGAAATTGGGTGAAATCGGGTTAAAATTTAGACAAATCGAGTTAAATAGAGGTCAAAATCGGATATTTGGAATGACGGTGAATTTGAAGTGAATGATAAACGAGCTTAATGGGCTAAATGGGTAAAACCCATTAAAATAAATGTAAATGGGTTTTAAACCCATTAAGCCCATATAAATTTATGCCTATTTATCAAGAACCCATTTATATTTTAAATGGGTTGGGTTGGGTTAACCAACTAAACCCAACCCAATTTGACATATCTAAGGCTCACGCTTGTTTCTAAATCTCACAAGACTTTGCCGATGTCAATGTTCCCTATGGTGCATAGAATGGAGAAGCTTCCGAGGTCTTTCAACTTTGGGGGCAACTTGTTTTGGAGAATGGTGTTGCATTCCTCGGTGAATGCTACGGTCACAGTCTCTTTGATACGTCTCTCATTGGAAAGAACCTCCTTGAGAAATTTGGCGCGATTAGGCATTCGTTGGAGGGCTTCCACGAAGGGGATGTTGATGTCGAGTTTCTTGAGGCCTTGTAGAAATCTGCCTACTCTCTCTTGATTCTTGTTGCTTACCAACCGTCTAGGAAATGGTATAGGAGGTATCTACGCCGGTGGAGCAACATACGGCTTTTCCAAATCTGGTTCAAACCCTTCAGTGATTGCGATAAAACCATTACCTTTATCCATTAACTTTTCAGCAACTTTCTCTTGCTCACTAAAGGGCGGGTTCTCGATCACATCCTTGCTGCACAATGTAATAGCGTTCATGTACTCTCGGGTTTAGATCGGGTTTTCCGGCATTCCGAGAGGATATAGCAGCCTGTTGTGCAATGTAATTCTCATGGATCTTCACATGCTTTCTCAAGGATTACATTTGAGTTTTGAGCTCATTGATCGCAGTCCCCATTTCCGTGTTGAATTTAGCTTGAAGTGATTGTTGCTCCTTGATGTTGTCTTGATGCTGTCTTTGCTCCTTGATGAATTCAAGCATGAACGTCTCAAGGCTTGACGAAGGAGTTAGAGGAGGTTGAGGAGCTTGTTGAGCTTGCTGGAATTACTAGGGTTTCTGGTACAACTGCTGCTTTTGTTGAAATTGCGAATACTTTACCGGTTGAGTCGTGCGGTAAGACAAGTTCAGGTGGTTCCTCCAATTCGGCTGGTAGGTGTTCCCGAATTGTGTGTGTCCTTGCTGCTAGGCGCAATTCATTTAGTTCACATCTTCTTGCCCCGTGCATTGATAAGCTAAATGCTCCGTATCTCCGCAATTCACACAGTACATGGCATTCATTGCATTGCCCATCGCTCTACTTTGATTCACCTCGTATAGACCTCGTGTCTAATTCTGCATAATCCTTGGTGTGGACCACATGGTGTGGGTCATAGCAAGATTATCAATCAGCTTGTATGCCTTACGCTTAGGTCCATGAATGATCCTCTTGCAGCTTTATCCAACGTCGTCCTCTTCTCATTCGCAATCCCATTGTAGAACGTTTGGATCACGTACCACTGCTCTAAACCATGATGTGTGCACATCTACAAAAGATCTTTAAATCTTTTTCACGCTTCAAACAAAGTTTCTCCATATCTGCATCTAAACATTGTGATTTCTCCCCTTATTTGAATCGTCTTGCTCGAAAGAAAGAATCACGATAGGAATGATGTGCAGAGCTGGTCCCAAGTAGTGATCGAACAAGCGGGAAGAGATTGCAGCACTGTCTTCGCTTGTCCCCCAATTGAGAAAGGGAAAAGACACAACAACATCGCATCCTCAGAGACTCCATGTATCTTGAATGTGCTTGAAAGCTCTAGAAAGTATCTAAGGTGCTAATGGGGATCTTCGTGTTTTTCGTCAATGAATTGCTTCTAATAAAGCATGTTGATCATCGTGGGCTTTATCTCGAATTGCTCTCTAGAAACAACTGTTAGTATATACGATTCTACATATTTTGTGTATTATTGTTAGTTTCCTTATTTATCTCATCTCATGTACTATATCTATGTAACATTCACAATAATCAAATGAGAGAGAATCATTCCTAATTACATGGTATCAGATTCAAAATTTGAAAATTAAACCTAGCCTTTCTCTTTCTCTTCCACCGTCGGCCGCCTCCCTTGCTTGGCGCCTCACCACCAACCCAAAAGCCTCGGCCGCCTCCTTTGCTTGGTGCCTAACCACCGATCCAAAACGTTCGGCCGCCTACATTGCTTGGCGCCCCCACCACCAATTCTTACCGACGACAGCCTCCATTGCGTGGCGCCCCACCACTCAAAATCAAACCTCCGCTGCCTCTCCTTCACGTCGTTCACATGGCTTCCGTCGCTGCTGCATCATCCGACAAACCCTTCGGGGTTACCAACATCAAATCCCACATCCCGATCATTCTCGACATGCAGGAAATGAACTACGATTCATGGCGCGACATCTTTGAGACACACTGTCTCAGTTTCGGCGTCTTGAGCCACGTCCGAGACCTGGATGCGTCTTGACGGCATCGTCAAGCTCTAGATCTACGGAACTATTTCAAAACCGCTGCTGCAAGAAGTGCTCAAAACACGATCGATGGCCCGAGCCATATGGTTGCGCCTCGAACGCCTCTTTCGCGACAACAAAGAGGCTCGGACCATCCAACTCGACAATGAGCTCCGCACCATCACGATCGGCGACAAATCTGTCCATGAATATTGCCAGCGGATACGAAAAATTGCCGATCTTCTTGCCAATCTTGACAACCTCCTTATGGCAGTTTGGATGTTGCTCATGTTCGGCGCCATGTAATCTCAAAGTCGACATGGCGGAAGAGCCTGTGGTTCTCGCGGTTAAGGTGCGAGTGACTGTTGTGTTAATTGTCCCATATTATCAACAAGTAATTGGGGATGTCCATGACCGTCCAACATGTTGTTTTGGTTGTCCATCTCTCGTGGATCGGTTGGATCCACCTTCCCTTCTTCTTTGCCCTTTTTCCGTTCTCTAATAGTTCTCTCGATCTTGGAGTCGATTCATAGTTAACTCAAAGTACGTTGAGATCTGGTCATACACCAACAATGGACAAGTAAAAGGAATTAGTAGAAAGAAAATAAAATAAAAGAAAAGAAAACAAAAACAAGAATGACTCTAAATACGAATCTAAGACATGATGACGAATAGTCACCGATAACGACGCCTAAAAATTGATGGGATTTAAGTTAAACAAATTAATCTAAACTACTCGCAAGAACACAACACGTGTGTAGTACTCTAGGTGTCGATCCCACAAGGACTACGCAACACGAACTAAACTCAAATTAGGATCAAACTTGCTACGATGCAATGTTGGTTTTAGGATGAAATAATGAAAATGCAGTAAACTAATGAGTTTTTGACAATGAAACAAACGCTCTAGGGTACAGTTTCACCGTAAAGCTTCCGAAACCAACTATCGATCTATCTAATCATACGTTCCAAATCAAGATATACAAGGCAGACGATCCTAATATAATTCCTACCTGCTCTCAAGGCATAGGAACGTGATTCAATTGAGTATCCCCTACTTTCGTGGCTGATACCTCAAACTAAACCCATATGATATATGATTCATTCGATTAACCCTCAACCGTTACTACTCTACTTTCGTGACCTAGTCTCAATTGTTCTAAGCATGATCATATAGGACCAAAATTCTCCTTTTAGTCCTTCTCCTAATCCTAACATATGCATCTACTTGGGCTTTGTAAATACAAGACAATTAAACACTTAAACAAAGTATAGATTAACAAAACGGGAAATGCATTCATGAATAAATCGAAAGGGGTTCTGGGATAGTCATGGGCTAATCCCGTCTCATAGAACAAGACAACTACTCAGTAATGAGTTCACAATCAAACAACATAAACGAAATAGGATCTCTAAGGAGCTTAGAAATCAAACGAGGTGTCGTCCCGATTCGATCTTCCTTCTCCTTGCATGTCTCTCGTCAAGAGGACTCTCTCCTATGATGGATGATGAATGGTGAATTGTTAATGGTTCGTGAATGAATGAATCTGTCTCAAAATATAAAATGAATTCAGTTATGTGCCCTTTACGTCTTGTGATCGAAAATTTGAATCATTCATATGCTTCTCTCCACTTAAAACAGATGTAGGAGGGTTTTACCAAGTCATACCCGACGTCAAACTATTCCGTGCCCTTTGACGTCTTATGATTCAAAATCTGAATCATTCCCGTGTTTATCTCCACTCAAAACGGACGTAGGAGGGTTGACCAAGTCATGCCCTTGTTTGTAGAATAACTTCTTCAAGCGCCCGACCATGCTATGTTCATGTCCGAGCCGTATGTGCCTATGTCTGGTCCATTCCTTGTTTGTTTCTCATCCTGTTTGCTCCGTTGTGATCTCCGAGGCTCGTACTTTGTCCTGTGTATGTTTTTAGCTCCGAAACAAACCAAATACACACTAAAACTTGTAAGAACATGAAAAAACAAAAACAAGTACATCGGATACAAAATCACACGTAAACATCGCAACTATCGTCATAAACATCTCTAAAATCATGCGAGAATCATGTACGAAAATGAGATGATCAGACATCAAGGCAATCAATCATAATTATACATGGTAGAACAAATGGGAGGATAAAACAATTTTCATGGTGAAGAATGCATACTCGAACACATACAATTTGGGTTAGAGAAATCACCCATGTTTCTCCTACAAGTACACTGTTGATGTGCAGATTCCACAACAAGTGAAAAATTAACGTCAAATGTTCATGTGAAAACTCCAAAATGGGAATTTCGAAAACATACCGACACATCCAAATCCAGTCTACCAATAGAGAGTCGTTCCAATGGCATTACAACAATCTGAGGCAGATGACAAGATCAAGTTGATATTTTCACAACTAGTGCAAGAACATAAGATTCATGGTGTGCAGCTTTGGAGAATTAAGGCTGATCATGAAGAATTCAAGCTGGTGATAGGTCAACAGATTGAAGTAATTCATACGCACCATAAAGTGCGAGATACCAAAGTCACCCAGCTTGCCTTGACCTCGTCAAGAAAAACGGGGAAATCCCGGGGAATCTTGATCAAAATCCGCTATAATAAAAGTGGATTTTTTCGAGCTTGGGACATTAAACAAGCATTTCTCGGGAGGCAACCTGGGGCTTTTTATGAACGCTTTTTATTTTCATTTTAGTTGGATTTCTCTAGACCTTGGAGTTTTGGAGAAGGATGTTATTTTTGGAATTCATATTTGTGTTTCTAGTGACTATATGAACTATAAAAATAGAAGGAAAAATATTACGGAAAAACGATAAGCAAGTTGAGAAAAAGCTAGGGTCGAGCAACGTTGAGTCAACTAATTGCTCGATAGAGTGTCGGGGTTAGAGTGAAAGGTAAACATTCAGCAATTTTCTGTCGCACAAAATATCCTAATCTAGAGCGCACCGAAAACATAGTACCGTAGAAGAAGTCATCATGAATCTCCTCATCCTTTGTGTCGTTCGTTTTTGTCAAAAAATAGTTTTTGTTGACGAGTGAGAGACCGAGAACAAAAATAAAAATACCCCCTCTCACATTCTTGAATTGTTTTTTCTGAGTATGTTTGCTTGTGTTATAAGGTTTGTAGCATAGTGCTCGACCTAGTGCTTGTTGAGGTGACCAAGCATTTCTGTTCGAGAAAGAAGAGGCTGGTGTAAACTCATATGTTTTAATTAAAAAATTTGTAGATGTTAGAGTATGCACACATTAGAAAAAGCTCGAGATGCTTTGGTAGAATTCGACATGCTTTGAGCCATAAAGTAAGTGACATTTTCTTTAAACTATCCCTTTTTTATGTTTTTTAATAAATTGTAGTAAGCTTTATAATGTTTATCTCAATGTATGGTACTCGAGACTCTGTTTGATTGAGATTTCAGATTCTTATACGAGTTCGTGCAACATAGTGAGCTGAAATGATGAAATATGAGATGGAACATTGGAAAATATATCTATAATAAACATTATTAATTTTTAAAGATATTGAGGTTACGTTTTCCGATCTTTCACTTTCCTTATCCATTATGGTCATCTCTCTCACGTTAGTTTCACACCGAGGTTGATTCCGAGTCTAAGTTAGGAGAAGTCATAGATTGACCTCTTAGAATCTATGTATATTACATTTTTTTTGAATTTTAGGATAATAATTTTTTAGATGCATTAGATATGAGCGAGCATACATTTAGCTTAGCGACTAGGTAATCAAGGGATGTATAAGAAATTAGAGAATCTTTCTTGCCTTGTTAGGTACTTATACCAAAATTAGTATCAACCAAGTACTTTGAGAGATTTGTCCAAAGAAAGGAAAATAGATGAAAAGGTTACAAAGTCCAATGTCTAGGGGAGTTTGATCACACTATTCATAGATTATGTTCTTGAAGACGAGCAAACAACCAAATTTGGGAGAATTTGATCACATTCACTCTATGATTAGTTGTATGTTTTATTATGTTTTCGATTAATTTAGTGTTTTTAGTTCCTTATTATGTATTTTTTTGTTTATTTTATAATCTGTAAGACAATAGAGGGTAAAGATCACATTATGAAGGAACCCAAAAAACTTTCAACACAAAACGAGCATCGAGCACAGAATAGAGAAATCACATAGGCAGAGCGATTAGTCACTATGTTAGTACGTAGCACCCAAATCACTCATCTAGGTTTGCTCGACACAAGGATTTTACAACTTTTTCGAGGGGTAAGCAAATGAAAGATGATTGCTAACTAGTGGATTTCCTTCATCAAGCATTTAGCAACTCGATCGAGCAATTCTCAGGAATTCGTCAAAGTTTGTTCCGATATGCATGGAAATACGTAGAACAACCAACCATCAATTGGAGAGTGACATCATGTGAGGGGAGGATGAAAAAAAAATATAGTGAGTAGTGAGACGAGATCTTTTCGACCGTTTGAAAGAGTGAAAAGGCTATAGAACATCATCAAAAGGATCAAGCTATTGGTGAGTACAATTTAAAGGTGAGGTCATGGTAGTGACTAATCAAGAAATTGATTTTCTTAACCCTTTTCTCTTTACCTGTATATTGTTTTAGCCCTTTTCTAAGATGTACATCCGTAGGTTTAATCCATACTTTATAATAGAGTTTTGTGTATTCAAACTAATCAGATTTATTGACCAGGTTTGTTGTTTTTCGATTCTAAGGTTTAGTGCATGTTTTACTCTTTTGAATGTTTAATGGTTCCCTTGAATTGATTTTCAAATAATTTAATTTAGATGGGGACTTTGAATTTCACTAGGTCGTATGCATTAAATAAAATGATTGATCATGTCGAGAGGTAAATGGTCCGTTTTAGAGATGACGGTATTGGATAATAATGCATTTAATACATATATCATTAGATAGAAATGTTTGAAATGATCAAATATGTGTTTAGACTTCAAGAAAAGGTGAACCTATCCATAGTATGTTCAACGTATAGTTCATTTGATAGAAACAACAATGATTGAAATACTTGGATAGGATCTAGATTTTTAGAGAAGGTAGATTCACATAAGAAGATTGAATTCCCTATTGGAAACAAATAAAATTTTCAAAAATCTTTAATGATACCCTGTATGTGAGAACATTCTCGAATCTATAAAAATCTTCTCACTTCTATGTAATTGTAGTTTTAATTTAATTACTTGTCTATAGATATGAAAACACCTTTTCTAATGTTTATCATCATAGTTTTTATGAAATCATTATTTTTTATTCCTCTTAATCCATATGTGTGATCCTGGTACTACACGATTCGTATCCTTACAAATTTTGTAGTGTAGGTGATATGATCCTAAATCGATGTTCTTTTGTTAGTTGCATGGAAATGGATTGAAACCCATTAACAATTCCATAGCAGAACCTAGAACTTGTCTTTCTAAAGAAAGGATGTCCTAAACCTCAACTATAACCCAACTAGAAAACATCAGATTCATTGTACGACACCAAAATACTTGTGTTATAGTGTGGATAATTAAGTGAATAACTCGGAATCTCTCCAAGAGTTTGATAGCTAAATCTCTAGGATTATCAAGAAAAAACAATCTCAAATTAATCAAAGTTTAGGTAAAAATGTCATACAATTGCTCATCTATCTATAAAGGCCATATAATATTAAAAAATGAATAAAAATAGAAAAACTTAATTAAACTCGACGTAAATTCTCGGTGGAGCAGTGGAAATGCTCGGTCTAGCATTGCATAAGGCTAAAACCCTAATTCCAGATAAAATTAAGTATGTTTGGCTGAAAAACACCTATGCTCGATAGTCCTTCCATACACGATCGAGTCCTACTGCACTTGGGTCGAGCCGTCTAGTCTTCCATATTCTCCATTTGTCTAAGGAGTTCAATCGAGTCAAGCGAGTGTCTGCTTGAGCCGAGTGCATCAACCTCCATGTATCTAGTGAGTATGCTCGGATCGAGTGGAACTCGCCTCGGATCGATCGACTCTAGCTTTCCTTCATTCTTTCTCCTACCGGCCTCGTCCATTTGTAATCATTTGCAAGTTCTTCTACAACCATTCGAGAAAAAAAGCTCTCCATCCTCTTAGCTTTAGCTCCTGTGATCGATCCTTGTGTTATGGGTGTCTTGTGTGGAGCATTATCCTCATCAGCCCTTACTTCTTCAAAGGATTTAACCTCAAATCAGGATCATTATCTATATCAACATGGACCAATTCAGCAACATTGAAGGTTAACCTAATATTACAAACCAGGTAACTCAATATTGTAGGCGTTTTCATTGATGCATTCGAGCACTTTAAATGGTCCATCACCATGTGGCATAAGCTTTAATTTTCGATGATTAGGAAAACATTCTTTGTGTTGAGTGTTTCATTGAGAATCACGTGCTAAAAACCCCCAACAACTTAGTGACAACAATAGAAAAAATGGTTAAGACCGTTTGAGAAATACTATTCTTTGAACAAGAGTGTGGTTTGATACCTCCTTTGGTATGAGTGGCACTAGGCAAACCTGTCATCCTTTAAAGTCAAAAGAATATATATTGTTGAACCCATGGTGCCACACTCGAGTATCGAATTGCCATGGTAATCTCAACCTTAACTGCTAGATGCATCAATTTGTCTATGTCTACATAATGTTGAGTTTCACATGGTCTTTTATGTTAGGATTGAGATTGTTTAGAAATTTATCCATTGTCGCCTCCATCAAGAAGTCTATCTCCTTTTAGTAGTCTGCTGCGCTCTTACTACCATGCACTAATCGTTTCAAATGCTAATTGAGCTCTCAATGATGGTGAGAAGGTGCAAATCATTGTCGCATGATGGTGTGAGTCTCATCCCAAGTGGCTATTGCATGATCTCCAAGACACCTTTGAAAAATATGAGTCGATCCTACCACCCTAGTGCGTAGTCGCAGAACTTGGATACTTCCAGTTTCTTGAGTTCAAAGTAATGATGGAATTTTAAAACCATCTCCATCTTTCATTCCCACTTTAATAAGCTTTTGGATAACTCCTTTCAATGAGCAGAGGAAATTCCAACTTGATGCTTCTAATGTCATCATTGAGTTGATCTCCTATGCATTTGGTTGTTTCTCACGAGACGGTCATGCTCCTTGTCAAACGCTTCAACATACTTTTCAACATCGATAGAAGTTATGGATTATGAGCTACATTTGGTCTACTCGTTTGTGGTTCCCAACATGCTACTGATTCCGTCTCACCAATTCGTTTGATAATTGTAATGAACTTTTGCCTTATGTGTCTAAATTCGTCCATCAATAATTGCATTTTTATAGCTTCCTCACTGTACGGTAGTTTATCGTGTTGGTTTCCATAACTAGACATTGAAGAGTTAAGAATATAAAACAAATCAAAGAAAAGAAAAGATAAATGAAGCTCACAATGTCTCTGAAAAAGTGTTTCGTTCAATTTTCTCACTCACTTGAATGTCAGTTCTTTACCTCTCCTCTTTGATGTAACTCAAAACTCAAGAATACTTCATAATGAATTTAAAAAAATTAATCTAAATCTTGAAATTACAAGTGTATAACATTGACACTAGTTTAAATTTCCCAATATAAGGTATTTCTATTTATAACTAACAACTCTTTCTATTGCTCTCGTAAGGTCTCTTTCCATTTTTCTTTCTATACTTCCCTTTTTAATGCTTTTTCCTTTTTGTCCTTCTTCCTTTTTGTGTCTATTTTTTTCTTTTCTTGTGGTTTTCCTTTTTATTTTCTTTCATTTTGTTGGTTTTCCTTTTTGTAATTTTCCTTTTCAAATTTTCTTGTAAAACGAGAAAAAACTAACAAATCTAGACCAAAACAAAATAAAAAATTGGATAACCTAATGCAAGAATAAGACCCTGATATGACTTGATAAGATTCCAGAGTGACGTTCTTTTTTTAGATGGATGTAAATCGACTGAAACCAATTAGCATCGCAATAAATAAATCTAGAAATTTTATTTTCGAAGACACCACAAAAATTGTGATTTTATATTGTTAAGTCGGTGAACAACTCAGAATCTATCTAAAAGTTTGTTAGCTAAATCTCTAGGATTAGCAAAAAAAGACAATCTCAATTAATAAAAGCTTAGGTAAAATTGTCACTGGTGGGCCCTTTATTTATAAAGACAAAAAAATAATAGAAATTGAATAGAAATAAACAACTTAATTAAACATTGTACAAATACTCGGTCAAGCGGTTGAATTGTTCGATAGGGCATTGCATAAGTCTTAGACACTAATTCTACAAAACGTAAGTATGTTCGACCCGTCGAGCAACGCCTATGCTCGATCGAGCCCTCTTACGCTTGAGTTGAGCAGTCAAGTCTTCTGCATGCTCCATTACTCCAGAGAGTATGCTTGAGTCGAACAAGTCTTTGCTCGGGTCGAGAGCATCGAGCTCCATCTATTCAATGAGTTTGCTCGGGTCAAGCAAAACTATGCTAGGGCCAAGTGCCTCTGGCTCTCTTAGCTTTTTGCTGCTTTCGGCTTTATTTACTGTAGATAAGTCACATAAGCTCCCTTGACGTCTCTTGTGTCTCTTGTGGTGCCTTTGTAAGTTCTTCTGTCACCATTCGAGTGAGCAAGTTCTGCAACCTCTTAGATTTAGCTCTATTGACCAGTCCTTATGTTATGGGTTTCTCGTACGTAGACTTATCCTCATCAATAAGTATAAATATTAAAATTTGATATGCATTTAGATCACCCCTTGGTAACATATCAATAGAATATGTATAGAATATAAAAATAAATGGTTGCATGAAAGAAAATTCTATTGTCTCCTTTATTTACCGGTGGCCTAATATATATGGTTGAAAACTATTGACGAGCGCAAATCCTAAATAAAAAACAATCACTGCTCATCTAAAAACATACACCGGGTTTAATACAAATGATAGAACAATAATGAATGCCTGATCTTTAAGATCAAGTTTGAAAGTTTCTTGATGGATCTAAGTTATGCCGCCTTTTCCAGAAAACCCATTGCAAGTAAAAATTCAGTTTATAACCTTATAATCTATATTCATTTAAAAGTAATTATTTAAAAGTTCAATGATTTTCATTTATATAATGACAATTTTAACATCAAAATGATATACACGATTGAGTTTTGTAAAAGAGGATTGATGCATGCACATAATCTAATATGTTGCATCCATTCACAAAAACCTTTAGCATAAGACATTGCCAAATACATCCAAGTAGAATTACCATATAAAGAGTCACACTTGGAAGGATTAAAACTGGTAGAACAACACATGATGCATGGTCTATATCGACTCGATAATCATGTTCGCAATGTATGAAAAACAGGTTGTGCACGAAGAAGTATCCATGATCATAGATTGAGTATAAAAAGTAGACGATTCAAGATATTTGTATACATGGAAGCAAAATATGATTAAAGTTTTGAAATGAAAGGGGTTTGAAACTAGATAATCGGTATGTTGTACCACATAACTTAAAAATCCAAAAGAAGTATTAGGCACATATAAATTTAGAGGTGGTGCAGTAAACCAAGTACTACTAAATATTTGTTCAAGTACATAACAAAAGAAGTGGACAAAAAAACTATAATGATTGAAATAGACGTCGATTGTGAAGGTCATTCAAGTTCATCAAAGGTGAGTGTCACTATCTATTTGCATGCAAAGCTGTTGTGGAAAAAATTATAATTTCATATACATCATAAAAAACCTTGTGTAATGAAGTTAACACTGCATCTTGAAAACGAAAGTTCAATGACTTTGGAAGACTCTATGGATCTAAAAAGAGTTCTTACAAGACTAGGTGCACATGAAACAATATTTATAGTATGGATAAAATTGAACAAAGAATATAAGAAAGCATGATAATTAGCATATGGTTAGTACCCAACAAGGTTTTTATAGAACAACATCGATAAGCCTTTTGGTATTTGAGAAGAGAAAGACTAGTAACTCATAGAATTGTGAACGTCCATCCAACATCAGAGGAGTTGTATTATCTTTGGATAATACTTAGTGGTGAAAAGGTTCATACCTATTGTGATGACATCAGAACAATAGCCAATGTTTAATATAAAAAGTTTAAAGAAACAAACATTGCTAGAGGCTTTTTTGATGGAGAAAACAAATGGGGTAATGTAATGAATGCCATCTCAATTGTGATTTTTATTTAATAATCTATTTATAAATAATGAAATTGGTAAACCGCTAGATCTATTGAACTATTGCTAGATGTTTTTAGTGGAAGTCATTATAAGAAGAAAAGAGATGAAATTTAGAATTCAAAATTTCCGACTGTCATTCAAATATTGATAGTGAACAAAAAAAAGTTAAATGTATTATTTGATAACATGAATAAAAAATAGATAAAAAATCTACGATAGTTATGGATTTAATGGAGAATCGAGGAGGAAATTTATTTTTCCTGTATTATCCCAATGAAATGAGGAAAAATACATGCATAAAAAATTTATTTCAATACTCATGTCTTTAAAAAAGGTGGTGATTCTCGTTGCTTCATCGGGCATAGTTTCATTGCTTTTGTCGTGTGGTAGAATTGCACACTCTCGATTAAAAATTTCACTAATCGTTCATGAAAGATATACGTGTGAAATTAAGAAAATAACTATTTTAACCGAATTATTTACAATAGCATAATTGCTTATTCAAGATGAAGCACGAATGATACACCACTATACTATTAAGCAAGCATTAGATCAAATACTCAAATATGTGATGCTTGTGAAAGATGAGCGAACAACTAAAAATCCATTTCTTGTTAAAATACTTCTATTACGACTTGATTTACGACAAAGTTTTCCAATAACTCAAGGGGCAGAACAAAAATTGTGCTTGCAACAATAAAATGTCCGCATCTATGAGAAACAATTCGTCAAATGGTTATTGGACAATGAAAATGACACAACACCTCAATGGAATAACAAACATAATCATTATACCTAGGGTGATAAAATCTTTACCGACGAATGTTGATGCTTGAAACTGTACACGACTAGTTACGAAAATTTTAGTTTCAACATATTTTTGAAATGTTCATGAATTATGAATACCTAAAATAAAAAGAGATCCTCAGTCCCAAAAATGAATATGTAAATGAAAACGATTCTCTTATCCAAGCTTTCGAACAGTATGACAGTTTACTTCAACTCACAAATAATTAGAATTGAAAATGCTTCTAGTAACAAAGGGTAACCACTCTATCATGTAGAATACCTAAACAATCTTTATTTTTAAAGTTTTGAAAAATATAGGAGTTTTTTAAAAACTTGTGCATCGATATCGATGTTGAAAAATCTCAATAAAGTAACGAAACACAATTGATTGTAACTAAATTAGCAAAAAGAGTTTTGTAGGTCGAGGTTATCACAGGGACACAAATCGACGAAAAGGTTCTTACACCAAGGTTTGTTTTAACGTGAAAAATTATAAGCTACTTTTCATTGTTAGTTGTATGTTGCATTATTAAGGGTGACTTCGGAATCAAGGCTTAGAATATTGATGCGTTATCAAAGTTAAACAAATAACCTAAACTACCTGCAAGTGCACGACACGTGTGTAGTACTTCAGGTGTTGATCCCACAGAGACTATGCAACGCAACTTAAACTCGAACTACGAATCAAACTTGCTAACGA
>CM071866.1:22913717-22933721 GCA_036759665.1 Gynandropsis gynandra | reverse complement strand
ATGAAATACTAAAAGCAAATAAACAAACTAGTTCTTAAGAATGAGACAAACATTCCAGGAAACAAGTTTCACCACAAGACTACCGAAACCAACATTCAACCTATCTATCATGCAATCCTAGTCAAGTTATCTAAGGCAGACGATCCTAATATGATATCTGTCCTCTCTCGAGGAATAGACACGTGATCTAATCAAGTTATCCCCTTTTTTCGTGGCTGACACCTTGAACTAAACCTATTAGACATGTGATTCATCCGTTTTACCCTCAACCGCTGTTACCCTACTTTCGTGTCTAACCTCGGTTGTTCTAAACCTGATCTTCTAGGACTAGAATTCTTCTTTCGGTCCTTCTCCTAATCCCTAACACATGCATCTACGTTACCATCATAAACACAAGTCATTCAAGCACTCAGATAGAGAATAGATAAACGAAAACGGGAAGATGCATTCAAAGATAAATCAAAAGTGGTTACGGGATAGCCAAGGGCTAATCCCTTCTCCTAGAACAAAACAAACTACTCGCTCATGCGTCTGTAAACAAACATAATTGAAGTACAAAATCTAAGGAACATGAAAACCAAACGAAACCAAAATGTGGGTTGATCTCCAATGCTCCTTGTATGCCTCCTTCGCAAGAGTCTCCTCCTTCTCTCTACTCTCTCTCTTCGATCAAGAACTGAAAATTAAGTGAATGAGCTCGACCTCTCACTCCTCTCTTCTTCTTTCCTTCCTCTTTTCTTTCCTTTTCTCCCTCTCTTTCCTTCTGGACGTTCAGTTATTCCTTATGTTGCAGCAGCCGCCGATTGTTGTCTTTTCATGAGTTTCCATTCTTGAATAAGTTGGGTGAAGTTTCCATTAGTTCCTCCAACGAAATATCACTTATTCCTCTTCTCTAAAATCATCTTCCTTATTGTATAAGTCCCCAACAGACTCCTATTTGTTTTAAGACAAATTAACTTATCTGGAGTTGCAGGTGACAGACGTGACCCGCGCGGGCTGGGTAAGTGACCCGCTCGGGTGCGGCACGGATGATCGCGCAATAACGCGATGAAAACGGGCGACCCGCTCGGGCTAGAAGGTGCCCAGTCAGGCTGAGGTGTGCCCCGGTCGGGCTTGGATGTGCCCTGGTCGGGCTGAAGTTGTTGGACAGACTTGCCGACTAAACGCCCCGTTGCGCGGGCAAGGGTGTCACCCGCACGAGCTGATGCCATTCCTTGCCGATTCTAATCCCGTTTGTTCTGTGATGATCCTCGATGTTGGTACTTTGTTTCGTGCACATCCTTTAGCTCCAAAATGAACCGAATACGCATTAAAACCCTATAAGAACATGAAAGCACAAAAACGAGTAAAAAAGATACAAAATCATACGTAAACATCGCATCTATATTGTAAACATCTCTAAAATCGTGCAAGAAATACGTATGAAAACAAGATGATCAAATATTAAACCTCTGAAAAATGTGAATTGATAGGACACTAGTAACAAATATAATATAACAAGAAATATCCAATGGACTACCTAATACATCGTGTTAGTATGCACATAAAAACATATTATTACATTTTCACAATATTCATGTGTTATATATACATAAATAATTAATAATGTAATAAAAATCTATCATCCTACATATCTCTAAACTATATAACTTTTATGAGATAAAACGACTTTAATTGCTAGAACATATGCAATAAACAACCTATTGATGGCTATAGATAGTATCAGCTTGCAAAGTTCTCCTATACCTATCTCTCAGGGAAGACGTCTACCAGATGGACATAGCACATAACAAAAAAATCTATTTTCACATTTTTTTCAGTTTAACATTTGAATAATATTAATCTTCAATTTGTATAAGTTAGTAATGTTTATTTTTTAGTATGTTGTTGCGAAATGCATTATACTTAGAAAAATGTTGTATTAATGTGTACCATAACAAAGATTTTGACAAGTAGTACCTATGAGAGAGACATCATAACCAAATCCTCAATCTTTGATAGTACCATAAGTCACACGATTGAATAAAGAATTTTATTTCGCTTTTAAAAGATATATACAATTTGAGATCCAATTCATAAAAATAAGTTGATTGGCACATGATTTTGATTATCAATGAAAATGTTGGTTATTTAAATATTTAAGAAATCATATCTATCACAAAAAAATTTAAAAATTTTTAATTCTAATATACTCTTTGTTGTAAGGAAAAACCATTAAAGGAAACATATTCTTATCAGAAATCATTAAATCCAATCCGATAATAAAAGAAATAGATGTCTTCATAATAAAAAATTTATCATTTTTTCGTTATGTAGTATATACAAGTTAACAAATAATTGTATGCATATTTTTTTATGGAAAATAACATTGTCAACATGATTAATAATGGAATCAATAAGATCCCAAAGAAAACAAAATCCAAAATACGATTATATAGAGAATTGCATGCATTGGCAAATAAAATAGACAAAATATTAGATTCATGGAAACCTTTTATTACATGAAAATTGAAATATATATTTTTTTCTCATACATTCATTGATTCTGATTTATTTTCAACAATTACATATTTTTTTATTATTAATGAGAGTACAAGGTGCAAATAATGAGAAGCTAGGTATGGTTCACCATGGATCATACAATGGTCGATCGCGAGGAAAAAGAAAAGGAGTTGAGGAATGACCACACCCAAATTAAGGTGCAAGGATAACCCGTAGGTGAACAAGGATGTCAAGAGCAGCTAAATCAAGACTAAAAGGTTCAACGAAAAGTAGAAAGACCCGAGAAGATAAATAAACTAGAGTAGCTAAAGGTGCTCAACCTGAGGAGAGATTGGCTCGACCCGAGCAAATCTGCTAGAGAGGAGAGAACCGATGTGCTTGGCCCACGTAGAGGTTTGCTTGACGTAAGCGAATCTTTTGAACCAAGGAAGCATGCGGAAGCCTTGGCCGCTCAACCCGTGCACAAAAGAATTCAATTGAGCATTGGAGGACTCGAATGATTATAGTTTTTACTCTATCAAACATACATAAGCTTTAGTGAAATTTCGTTTTAAAACTTAACGACGCTCGACTTGAACAATTATACCGCTCGACCGATCATTTGTGCTGGATTTAGTTAAGTTGTCTTATTTGTTTAGTTTCCATTATTATTTGGTCTTAATAAATAGTGGACCTTTTTTTTTACATTACAATCCAATTTTGGTTTATAAAGATTATTTTTTCTTGCTAATCCTAGATATTTAGCTAGTAAATTCTTGGAAAGATTTCAATTTGTTTATAGACTTATCAACACTAGATCACAAGTGTTGTGACATCCTTCCTTGCTTTGTGGTTTTTTAGTTGAATTGTAATGGCGTTTAGGATGTCCTTTCTTCGAAAAGACATATTTTTATTTGTTTTCAAATTGCTAGTGGATTTCAGCTAATTGTATCCACCTAACAAAAAAATCCAAAAGAAGAAGTGGTATTCAAGTTCTGTTCTTGCATTAGACTATCTTTCCATCACTGTATTTTTTATTGTAGTTATTTTTTCTTTAGTTTGATTTGGTTTAGTTTTTTTTTTGTTGGTTTATAAAAAATAAAAAATGCAAGTACAAAAAAACGAAGAAATAAAAAAGGATGCGAAAAGGAAAAAAGAGAAAAACATGAAGGATGAGAAAATCAAAAACAAGGAAAATGAAAAGAAACAAAAAAGAGGGAAAGAAAGAGAAGGAAGAGAAAAACAAATTTATAGGAAGAAAAAAATGAAAAATGCCAAGAAGTGAAAATAGGAATAGATTAAATTGGAAAAAGTATTGGAAAAATAGAAGTATTTAGGAATCAAATTACAAACTTAGACATAGTGACAATGTTCTATATTTATAGATCTTAGTTTTAGTTTAAGCATCAAGAATTAACTTTCATTTGTTATTGTGTTTCCAAACTAAATTGAAGAGGAGAAGTCCAGATAAAGACATGTGACTAATTAAGAGAAATTGAGCGAAACATTTTTCTGAGAGAAAGTGAGCTTCACGTTCCTATCTATCTTATTTTTCCCTGAGTTTTTGCATGCTAGTTATTCTCTTAGGTTTTGAACATTGGAACGATGTTCCATTCAAGTCTGGAGGGTACTCGAAAAACATGGTTGTGATTAGGATTTAGATGTTGAGTTCTTCGTTGTGTTTTAGCTTTTACGTTAGTTTCGTTAGGATTAGACAAACGGATATGTAGTATGAAAATTTTCGAACTTTATCCATCTCTATGCAACTTTGTCGTATCGGGAAAAAAATCTAGGTTTGCTGAAACATACCTGTAGATAACGATTAGTTAGTGGTCGTGCATGAATCCATAGCCTATAGTTGTATTCCTCCCCTTAGGCTTCAATCCCAAGCACTTATATCTCTGAGCATACTACTCATTCTTTTTTTGGTTTCGATCATTATATTTCCACGCACATACACTCTGTTGTCAATAAATAAGTTCTTTAACTATTTCAGCCCTACATTGACATGAGTGCATCAATATTGATGGTTCGGGTCTAAGTGGTGGGTCGAAGCGGTTTTTCTACGTCCTAAGGGTTAGAGTCGATGCGTATTCACAATAGTTAATCAAACATGAGTGCATCAATATTGATGGTTCGGGTCTAAGTGGTGGGTCGAAGCGGTTTTTCTATGTCCTAAGGGTTAGAGTCGATGCGTATTCACAATAGTTAATCAAAAGAAAAAAAATCAGCAATGACGCAATCTCTTCACTCCGCTAAGGTTATAAGACCTTATGAGTGTGCCAATTGGCAACCTGGGTCTAAGTAGAAGGCTGTCCTCTTCAACTACGATGTCTTAGAAACCGAGTACGAATTTAAAAAAATGTGTGGAAACCGAAAAGAAGAAAAAAGAACTGAAAAAGAAAAATATTTGTTTTAAAGAATGGTATCAAAATTGTTTGCGCATTAGAATATGTATGGAGATCGCTTGGATGTTTTATAGGGGTTAGTGAAATGAACTTAGGATATGTGTAGGATTGCACAGTTAGGGGCTCTCGGTAGATAGGGGTATAAATTCGATGCGCTTAGATCTATGTTCATGTGACGCGTTGTTGCGTAGGGTGGCTGACTTCTTGAGTTGATTGTGTTAGTCTCCGGTTGTTGTCTAACTCCTCTCTTGCTTAGTTCTAGTCTTGCTTAAGTCTGGGGGAATTTGATAACGTCTATTTTGTTATAGTATTTTAGTTTATTTTCGTAGTTAGTTCACCAAGCATTTAGCATTACTTAGTCTTCTTTCATCCCTTTTTAATGTATTTGCAGAAAAAGATTACATCGAACACGAGCACGAGCAAACACGAGCGAATACAAGCAATTGCCCTACACCACATTCATCAGCATGACCGAGCATGATCAAACACTAGCAAATATGAGCAATTGCCCTAAACCACCTTCATCAACTCGACCGTGCATCTATTCCAGCCCGCCCGTGCTCCTGAAGACAATGTGTAGCCCGACCGTCCAGAACCCCTTAGCCCGAGCGGGCTCATCAAAATGGCAACAGCCCGACCATGCAACAACATACAGCCTGACCGAGCTAATGAAGCAGCACCACAAGCCCGACCGTGTAGCCCTCTCAGCCCGACCGGGCTCCCCAAACAGAACACAAACCCGAAGGTGTTGCACGATCCGAGCCGATGAGAAGCACGGCATGGCTATGATTAAATGAAAAGCCCGACTGAGCTCACTCTTGTGCCCGGTCGGGCATGCTGAACTTGTACGCCGCCAAGAAAAAAATGAAAGATTTGGTCGAAGGAAAACAATAGAAAACTCACGACAAAGAATGGAAAACACTCGGCAAAAGAGAAAAAAGAAAAAAAGACAAGAAAGGAGAAGAGGAAAAGAAGAGAGAGGAGCAAAGCAAGGGGGCATTCAGACAGAAAACAGAGAAGACGACACAGAGCAGACAGAGAGAGAATAGAGAAGTAGCAGAGCGCACACGAAGACAAGGACAGAGCAATGAAGCCGAAGCACGAAGGAGCTGTTGAAGACGTAGGTAATAGAATAGGGAGGGATCTCATTCGTTATCATGTTGAATATAGCTATATTTCGTGTTTTGTTTTCTAAGTTCATGTCCAAGTAGGTCCATAGCCATGGGTTAGAGAGCTTTGCCGATATGTAATGAAGTTTTGTTCTTAATGCTTGGTTATCATATTTGTTCATTTCGGATTGATGGGTTGTTTGTAATGCTTTTATTCATGTTGATAGCTTGAATGAATGTTTATAAAAATCTAATAGCATTGAGAGATAAATTGGATTTTGGAACATAGCCTTGATATGAAGTCTCAATTGATTTAGAATCTTGGTCGGTCGGTTAATTGAACTTAGGAATTAGGATAGCGATCTTAATGCATCTAGTAGGTGAGATTACACAATTGGGAGATTGGTAGTACACATGCTAGATAGTGGGTTTAGACATCATAAGAGTCATTCCCTAGGAAAGGGTTTGAATTCCCCAAATACATAACGATATCTATAACCATGATCTTGTTAGAACTTTGTTGCATCATCGTGCATCTCTCGAAACCTGCGGTGTTTAGTTCATTGAGTTTAATCCGATCGTTAATTAGTTAGTTAGTTTATCTTTTTTCGTATTCCAACCACTTATTGATTTTACATGTTCTATTCATTAGTTACTAGCTTTAGAATTGCATCGATTCCTCGTCTTTGACCTTGGTACTATACGATCCGTATTCTTGAGGAAGTGTTAGTCTAGGTATTTTATTACTTGAGATTAACCACATTAGAGCGTGTCCATTCCTTTAGCTTTCGCTGGTAGTTTTCCTCTATGCCCCACATGGCACAGCAAAAAACCCGGTCGTGCGCATGTCTTCAACAGGGTGATCACCCGGGCAATGGAGTTACCCATGCCGTGCAGTACATTTGGGGGACGTTCTGGTTAGTGAGCCCAATCGGGCTTTGTTGGTTGCTCGGGTGGGCATTGGACTTTGTTTGCTTCCTTTCACCCCCGGTCGTGCTGCTAGATGTGCTTCGTCCGACTATCTTATTCCTTAATCTCGCCCGTTTTGTTGCTTTGATCTTGTCATTTCTTCATCGTATCTTTTCCTGTTTATCCTCCTATTCCAACCACGATCAATATATGTGGCATTTTTGCTCTATATACTCTTCATTTCTATGTCTAAATCACAAAAGTCACTTGGAAGAAATATATTGCGGCAATATACACACAATGGCATACAAAACATAGAATTGTCCTTAAAATATGATAAAAAACCTATGCGATTGCTATGCGATATAAACCCTCATGACGGGGTGTGTGCTGGATGCGGAGCACAGGGTTTGTGCCTCGGCTTGCACGGGTTGTTCTGCGATCAGAAAATTTGCAAGGAAAAATACACAACACATCATCGTGAAAACGATGACGTCCCAGAAAAATATGTACATCCTAAATAGAGTTAAAAAATAATAAAAATTAACAACGAAAAGAAAAAGGATACGAAACTCGGGTTGCCTCCTAAATAGCGTTTCTTTACGGTCTTTAGCTTGACCCTTACGCTTTACGCGTGTATGGGATCAGAAAGAGGAAGTATGCCTCTTCTGTCCTCTACGTGATCAGCATAGTATGGCTTTAACCTTTGAGCGTTTGCCATGAATGATTTTCCATTTCCTTTGTCCAACTATACGACTCCATGTGGTAACACAACTTTGATGGTGAAAGGTCCCGACCATTGTGACTTAAGCTTCCCTGGAAACAATCTCAAGCGGGAACTAAAAAGTAATACCTGGTCGTCTACCTTAAATGAGCGCTTGAGGATGAGCTTATCATGCCATTTCTTTGTGTGCTCCTTGTAGATCCTTCAATTCTCGTAGACGTCATTGCAGATCTCGTCTAGATGGTGAATTTGGAGAACCCACTTCTCCTTGGCTGTCTTAAGGTCGTAGTCCAGCACCTTTACAACCCAAAATGGCTTGTGCTTCAGCTCAACTGGAAGGTGACGTGCTTTTCCATGGACCAGCTGAAATGTTGTCATGCCTGTCGGTGTCTTTAAAGCTCTTTTGAAAACCCAAACTGCATCGTCTAGCTTCAATGCCCAGTCTCATTGAGACTTTGAGATTTTTTCTCCAATATGGACTTTATATCTCGGTTGGAGACCTTCATTTGTCCATTTGTCAGTGGGTGATACGGTGTGATGATCTTGTGTCTCACTCCATATGTCTTTATTAGTGTCTTAGTCACCCGATTGACGAAGTGCTTCCTCCCATCACTGATCACATCAAATCTAGGGAAGATGGTGAGTTTAAAGAGTTTGACCACTAACTTGGAATCATTGGTCGGACATGCTTGAGCTTCCACCCATTTTTGTCACATATGCCATAACGACAAAGATGTATAGATTTCCGCAGGAGGAGGGAAATGGTCCCATGAAGTTGATGACCCAAACATAAAACGGTTCGACTTCTAGAATTTAGTGTTGAGGTCCCTCATGTCTTCTAGAGATGTTTCCTGTCATTTGACATGAGTCACAAGCTGATACATAGCTGTGAGCGTGTCTGAAGAGCGTATACCAATATAATCCGGCTTGGAGAACTCTAGTTGTTGTCTTGGAGGCGAAAAAATGACCTGCATAGTCTAAAGAATGACAATTAAAAACCACATTAGCTACCTCCTCTTACAGGATACAACGCCAGAATAAGCCATCGGTCCCTCTCTTGAACTGATAAGACTCCTCCCAAAAGTATGCCTTGATGTCGTGTACGAACTTCTTCCTAGCATTGTAGCTCAGCCTTTATGGTAGAACCTGATAGACGAGGTAGTTCACGAAATTTACGTACCAAGAGGCATGTGCTCCGTCTATGGTCATGACAACATCATCTCTGAGAGAGTCGTTGATAGGAATACTGCTCGGGATCTCAAGGCGGGACAAATTGTTAGCAACATTGTTTTATGTTTCTTTCCTATCTAGTGTCTCCAAATCGAATTCCTCAAGGACTAAGATCAATCGTATAAGCCTTGGTATCACGTCCTTCTTGGTGAGCAAATATCTCAACGCTGCATGATTGGAGTAGACAATTACCTTGGACCCGAAAAGCGAAGATGATGGCCAACAGCTCTTTCTCCGTCATGGAGAAATTTTACTGAGCATCTTCTAAGGTACTGTAGGCATAGTAGATAGCATGCATCATCTTTTTTTAGTTATCCCAATATAGCCCCCACATTGTAGTCACTAGCGTCGCACATGAGCTCAAATTGGGGCTTCCAGTCCGGAGGCTGAATGATGGAGGTAAAATCAATGCTTTCTTGAGTTTCTCAAAGGCGATATGGCAGTCTTGATTGACCTCAAACATGGCATCCTTGCTCAAAAGGTTGTTGAGCGGCTTCACAATCTTGGAGAGGTCATGGAGATTGCTTTGACATTCCTTGGAGGGGGTAGCTTCTCGATCACCTCAATATTAGCTTTGTCAACCTAAATCATTTTTATGAAATCTTGTGGCCCAAAACAATTCCTTCCCTAACCATGAAGTGATATTTCTCTTTGTTTAGCACGAGATTTGCTTGTAAGCACCTGTCTAACAATCTACTGAGATTGGTCAGACACAAATCAAAGGAGAAGCCATGGGCTGAGAAGTCATCCATAAACACCTCCATAATATCGCCATTAACATCAGAAAATAGGGAGGTCATGCATCGTTGAAATGTTGCGGGTGCGTTACACAAACTGAATGGCATTGGACGGTAGGCAAATGTCCTGAATGAACAGGTGAATGTCGTCTTTTCTTGAACGTTCAGGTTGATTGGGATTTTAAAAAATCCTGAATAGCAATCAAGAAAAAAAATAGGAGTGAAGCACTAATCTTTCAAGCATTCGATCAATAAAAGGCAATGAGAAATGATCTTTCCTGGTGTTTGTGTTGAGGTTGTGGTAGTCTATGCTCATGCATCACCCCATCATTGTCCGTATAGGAATAAGCTTGTTGTTCATGTTCGGGACGACGATGATGCCTCCTTTCTTTTGTACTAGACTAACCCAAGCGTTGTCGGAGATGGGGTATATGATATCCGCATCTAGAAGCTTCAGTACTTAGTTCTTGACAACCTCTACCGTGTTAGGATTGAGTCGGCGTTGGTGTTCTATGGATTACTTTTACTCATCTTCCAAGTGGATATGGTGCATGCAAAGGTGAGGGCTGATACCCCTGATGTCCTCTAGTGTATACCCAATGGCGGCTTAATATTGCTTAAATGCACCGAGCAATTTCTCGATTTGTGACCAGTCAAGAGCAACATTGATAATCATATGGGTATGTAGATTCACGACCAAAGAACTAATACCTAAGCTCCTAAGAAGGGCTTTGAGGTCGATATTGGGTGCTCTCTTGGCGTTCCACTCGAGATCTGTGTGTAGGCGGACGACCTAGGGTGTATGAGGTGATACGCAAATATGAAACACCTTAGCCTGCTCGCGAAGATTTTCCCGCATGGGTCCTTTGTCTCTGAACTTCATGACTAGTCTGCCCGTGTCGGGGTGTTATCAAGCCCATATGGGCTTGCGTTCAGATACTCAGCTCGTGTGGGCTCTTCACTCACCCCACGCGGGTTTCGTAAACCTCATTTAGCTCTGAGGGGTTTGTCCGTGATGGGGTGCGATCCACCCCGTGCGGATCTTGCAATCTAGGTGCAACCCGCGCAGGTTGCATTATGGGAACCAAGGGTTAATGCTTGAATCAAGTGCAATATGATTTGTATGCCATCTTGGGTGACTGAAATAGGCTCCTGGTGCATGCTGATAGTGCGATCTCCACGGGGTTGATGTCTCGATACTCATGTTGAACTTCCTCAACATGTCTTTGTCAATGTGCATCATGGGTTCAGTCATGTACATCTTCTTGAGCATATCGTCGAGCTTGAACTCAATGGACTCGTCTCCGAACTTTATGACCAATCTGCCTTCAGCGTAATATATCACCATATTTTTCGTGTTGAGTAGTGGTCGTCCCAAAATGATGGGAATCTTCTAGCTTATCTCCATGTCAACAACTACGAAGTCCGCTGGGAACCAAAATGTTCCCCCTTGTACTGCGACATTCATCAATATGCCTTCAGGAGTTTGATAACACGCGGTGTGGTTTAGTTTAGGCTATGACTTTAGATCATTTCTGTGAAGTTTGTATAGCACAAGTTACAAAACCGATATGAATGTCCTCTATCTAGTCCTTTTGTTGATTTTCAGGTTTTAAGGCGACAAGGCATAATCAAGCTTAAGGATGTTGATTCTTGAAGTCAACTGCACATACTTGGAGCTACAAACCACTCGGAGTAGATTCAGGCTAAGGAACCGCACGTAATACCCATGTATCGAGCGAAGAATCTGCACGACTTGTGCAATCGCCAAGCCTGCTCGGGTTGCATGTGGACGAGAAGCCCGCATGGGTCACGTGCCAAGACAATAACCCTAAAAATGATTAAAACGATTGGAAACAAGGGGGCGCCGCCAATAAAGGCAAGGGAGCGGGTCAGAAGAAAAGAAGGACGAAAAACACAGTGAAAAACTCAGGAGAAGTTGGAGAAGCAAGGAAACAACATCGGAACATCGATGATGAGATAGGAAAGTCTAAGGCATCGTATTGCTTACTCTTTATCATGTCTATTGTTGTTTGATATTGTTTTATAGTAGAATCTATGATTGAGTGAGTGAGAAAGCCTTTAGCTATGGTTTAGAGACACCGGTTTTGGAAGGTATGCTTATGTTTATGCATTAATGTTTAGATATTTCAAAATTTCTTGTATTTCGGTTCTACGATCAATGCTACAAATGTTTTATACTTGTGTTGGCCGCTCACTAACTTAGGATTTAATGTTTAACTGAGAGGTTAGATTATGAACTCGGAAATATTGATTATTGATTGAGTTTGATTAATAAGAATATGACCGATCAGTTAATCGACTCAAAAATTAGGATTGCATGCTTAATGCTACCGTAATATTTTGTTCATCGCTGGTGGGAGGTAGGATTGCATGTTATTTTGGTTAGGGAGTTTAGGTGTCGAGAGAACAATTCTCTACTTACGAGCATGAATTTTCCGTTATCAAGACAGTTTGATTGATTTATGATCTTTTGTTGGTTGAACCCTTTCCATTCCGGTAACCTGAAGCTCGCAGGGTTATTAATTATCAAGTTTTTTCGCGTGTCCTCATCGCTATCATAATTCATTTTAGCATTCTCAAAATTTACCCCACGTCACATCACTTTCATCTGTCTTAGTTTAGTTATATGCTTAGCTTAGGTTGCATTAGTCCCTAGAGTTCGACCCTGGTATTACACCGATCTGTATTATTGTGGTAAGTGAATATTAGGTATTTTATTTGCTTGATAGTTCACTCATCAAGTTTTTGGCACCATTGTCATGGATTAATTACGACCTACACTAAGAATTTGCTAGATTAAGATTTAGTCCTTTCCGGAGTCTTAGTTGTTTTTTTTTTGCATTTTTCTTTTCCCTTAATCGAGTCTTCTCTATCTACATTAGATTTTTTACCTTGTCTTTGGTTGCTCGTCTATTCTTGTGCAGGTACAATTGGAAGCTCCAACATAAGAAGTAGAGATAGCGACACTATTGAGCGCAAACCAAGATGAGCTGCAAACCCGCTTTTATCCAAATGCTCACCAATTCTGCTTTAAGAGGAATGGAAAATGAGGATATGAATGCACACATTACCGACTTCAAGATGCTCGGCGGCACTACTAAAGTTAGCACAAAAGTCACACACGAACACCTATACCTATATGAATTCCCATTCTCTCTCAAGGATACAACACAAAGTTGGTTTGTGAACCTGCCAACCGTTTCCATCACCTCATGGAACGAGCTAGAACAACGATTCATGCAGCAATTATTCCTAGATCATAGGACGTTGCTAGCAAAGAGCCAAATAAATTAGATTCTTCAAGAAAGAGGTGAGAGTCTACATGATGCATGGGATCGATTCAAGAGATATCAGCACATTTATCCACATCATGGGATGAACAAGAAGTACCTCATCATCAGATTCATGCAAGAACTCCAAGAGACCATACGTTTCATGATTATAGCAGTAGGTGGTGGCTCCCTCAGTAACCTTACTTTCCAACAACTCAAGAACCTGATCTAGAACATGGCAAGGGAGGGAGGCAAGAATGTCGGATATTACAACCGTGATCTTCCATCCAAAGCTAATGTAAAAGAGTTAGGTATTGCTAACCCGGATCTGACTGACATAAAGCAACAAGTTGCAAAGATCTACAAGACGATGGCGGGTCACATGTAGAGCTACAAGATGCATCTATAGGCCGAGGGATAGAGGAAATCAACTACTTTAAAAATCGGCCTTACAAACGCAGCTACATTAAGAGCCATCCCAACATCTCTTATGGCAATACAAGTAACATAGCAAAACCGCAGGACTTTCAACCGTAGTTGATGACGATAAACCAAAACCAAAGATTCTAGCAGAGGGGGAGTGGCGAAGACCAAGGCTATCAGCAACGGGAACAACACTGAGATAATTTCGACGTTCTTCTTATGTTTTAATTGTTGCTGCAATAATAGAAGAATCACAACTAGAGGCTTTGAGAAGTAATGGCAAAGCAAGATGACATGAGGAAGCAAATTGAGAGCTTCCAAGCAAACCTGAAACACCTAGATACGCAAGTGGAAAGTGAGGTTGTTGGAAAGTAAGGTTGCTGAGGGAGCCACCACCTGCTGCTACAATCATGAAGCGTGTGGTTTCTTGGAGTCCTTGCATGAAGCTGGTGCTGAGGTACTTCTTTTCCATCCCATGATGTGGACAAATACGATGATATCTCTTGAATCGCTCCCACGAATTATGTAGACTCTCGGCTCTTTCTTGAAGGAACGAGTTGATTTGGTTCTTGACTTGCAATGTCCTATGATCTATGAAGAAAGTGTTGCATGAACATTTGCTCTAGCTCGTTCCATGAGGTGATGGAAGCAGTGGGAAGGTTGAACAACCAACTTTGTGTCTTCGCGTGTGACTCCAATGACAAATTTGGTAGTGTCACAGAGCATCTTGAACCCGGTAAGGTGTGCATTTAGGTCCTCATTCTCCATTCCTCTAAAAGAAAAATTCCTCAGCATCTGGACGAAAGCTAGTTACAGCTCAACTTGGTTTGTCATCGGACAGGCTATGCACGATAGCAACTAGGTGTGCTTTCGAGCTGTGTAAGCTCTGTAGGTTTCTTTGGCAGCGTCCATTTTGGTCTCATTACTATTGCTTTCTCTGCTGCTTACGCTGGCCCTTACGCTCTCAGCTCCTATCTCATCTAGATCGTGTGCTTCTGATATGCTCTCTCTATCTCTTACAGTTTCAGAATCTACAGGTCAAAATCTCCTCTTTTGTGGAAATGTCGTGTTGTTCTTTCAATATTGGGATCATTTATAAGTAGCTTTTGTGTGGAGTGTCTCATACAATGGGAGTTGCGAAAGAATAGATGACCAACCAAAGATAAGGCATAAATCCTATGTAGGTAAGGAAAACTCGATAAAAAGAAACAAAATTAAGAAAAAATAAATAAGACTCTGGAAAAGGACTAAATTTTAATCTAGCAAATTCCTAATTTAGACCGTAATTATTCCCGACAACGGTGCCAAAGCTTGATATCCAAATTATCAATCAAATAGAATGACTAATACTCACTTACCGCAAGAATACAGATTTGTGTACTGCTAGAGTTGAACTCTAGGAACTACTGCAACCAATGTTAAGAATATAACTAAATTAAGACGGATGAAAGTGATGATGATATAGGGTAAAATCTGAGAATGCTAAACAAATTATGAAAGCAATAAGAACACCTGAAAGGCTTACTAGTTAAAAACACTACAGGCTTTGGGTTCCCGAAATTGCAAGGATGTAGCCAACAAAAGATCATAAACAAATCAAATTATCTTGATAACGGGAAATTCATGCTCATAAGTAGCGAATGGTTCTCTCGAAATCTAATCCCCCCTAACCACAATAACATGCAATCTTACCTTATAGCAGTAATTAACACGTAATTACAGTAGTATTAAGAATGTCTAATCCTAATTCCTGAGTTGATTCACTACAAAAAAAACTCGCTATTTCCAACGAATAGGGCAACGAATCCGTCTGTTGGAAGCAATTAGCAATAGATTGTAACGGAGTTGTTGATATTTTCAACGGGCCTACATCTACTGCAATCCGTTACAAATTTCAACGGAGTTGTAACAGATTATTCCCGTTGCTATTTCTGTTGAAATCCGTCGCGATTTTTAATGGATTGTAACGGATATAATCTGTTAGCATTTTCCGTTGGAAGACCCGTTAGTAGCCGGGAAAAGAATTGCAACGGGTGTCTGTTGCATATTGTAACGGATGTCCGTTGAAATCGTTAATTTTGAGGTTCACTAGATTAAATAAATACACGTGAACCTCCAACGAACATCCGTTGCAATTTCCAACGGATGTCCGTTGGAATGTTTACTATTTTGATCATACGAAAGAGTGCAGAAAACCATAAATAACAAAAATATTTTCAAAAAAATATCGTCTTCTTCAAATTGAAATATTTATAGATCGAGAGAGTGGATGTATAGAAGAAAAGATCCTATAACCGAAGAGATTACGCTAGAATTCTTACACGAATTGGAGGAATTCATGAGTTTTGCATCGATGCAGCCTTTGCGTCAAGAACGTGGGACAATGTTATGTCCATGCAAAAGATGCAAAAACATGTAGTATCGAAGTCAAGAAATTGTTTGCAAACATCTTTCAAGGTGGGTTTCGTTGAAAATTACGAAATTTGGTTTTTTCATGGTGAAAATTGTGTGTTAAAGATATTGTGCAAGATGCACAAATACAACGAAATGAAGAAGTTATTTATGAAACATCAACGACTAATCCATATGTGGAAATGGTGTCAGATGCTTTTCCTAGAGTTGTTAATGAACAAACGCATGAAGAGATGCTGAACATCGATGCACGTTGATTCTTCATCCTATTGGATTCGGCGTAACAACTTATATATGAAGGTTTTCGTGAAGGTTAGTCTCGTTTATCTTTATCTTCAAGATTGATGAGTATTAAAATAGACTACAATATGGCTGAAAATTGCATGGATTCATTTTGCAAAACAATGTGAGAATATTTACCGAAAAATATTCAAGCTCCTGAGACATACTACGAAACAAAGAATGTGTTAAAAGATTTGGGAATGCCACATGAGAAAATTGATGTTTGTAGAAACACTTGCATGTTGTTTTGGGGAAATGATAAAGACTTGTTGGAATGCAAGTTTTGCGGTGCAAGCAGATTTCGGCCAAAAAAACTATCTTCACGTAAATATGTACCATACAAGAAAATGTTCTATATGTATGTTGAGAAGGTTATATGAATAAAAAAAAAACCAATGCGGCAATGAGATGGCATGCAGAACACTCAATGGCCGAAGGTATAATGCAACATCCATCGGATGGTAAGGCTTGGAAAGATTTCAATGAAATATTTCCCGAGTTTGCGTATGAAATGTGAAACGTTTATCTTTGCTTGTGCACGGATGGTTTTTGTAAAGGATATACATGTAAAAAGGGTAGAACCGTAATTTCTGTAATTAGGTCTAATGTTGTAATTAGGTCTAATGTTGTATTTTGTACTTATAGCCGTTTAGGTTTATTCTAATCAATTATTCAGATTTGAAATTATCATGGTATCAGAGCTTTAGGTCTAACGACAACAAACTTTCCTAAATTCTTGGCCGGCCTCTCCTCCTCTCTCAAACCGCCGCCGCCGCCGCTCCTCCTCCTTCTTTGCGGCCGCCGACCATCCCCTCTCCTTTCCTCCGGCCGTTCACCCTTCTCTTCCCTCCCTTGCCGTTGTACCATCATGTACGAAGACCCTAAACACAGATCTCCCACCGCAGTCCTCCACTTCGGCCGCCTAGCCCATTTTACTCGCGTCCCGGATCGCCCCTCCTCATTCGTCCCGCACCGCGTCCACTGGTTATCCCATCGCGGCCACCGTTCCTCTATCACCCTACCCTAGATCTAATCTAAGAACTAACCCTAGATCCACAATACCAAACCCTAGATCTTTCATCTCTTGCTCAGCCACCTCACAATCCTAATCCATGGCCGGCCAAACCAGCAACCCTATCGCCCGTCTCACCGATGCGGCTCCGACTTTCGATCCACAACATCCGCTCCGCACTCTTCTCACCGTCAACATGGCCAACATCACAAAGCTGACGCCGACCAATTTCCTCACATGCAATGTTCAGATTCATGCCCTTCTTGAAGGTCACAATCTCCAATGCTTCATTGAGGACACCTCCGTTGTTCCTCCGGCCAAGATCCATCGCGATGGAGTGTCCGTCGACAACCCTAATTTCCAGCCATGGAAGCAACAAGACCGCCTCCTCTTCTCAGCCCTATTTGGAGCAATATCGGCCTCTCTACAGCCCCTCATTGCACGCGCCCCTTCCACCTACGAGGCATGGAAGACGCTCACCAACACTTATGGCAAAGCGTCTCGCGACCATCTTCTATAACTTCGTGATAAGATCAACGCTGCTCAAAAGGATCACAATCCATTGATGAATACCTCCGTACTATCACGACTACTGCTGCTGTGCTTGCCCTCTTAGGAAAGCCGCTGGATCATGAAGATGTCCTCGATGCAATCATAGACGGTCTTCACGAAGAGTACAAACCGATTGGGGATGTAATTCGAGTAAAGGATACCGCTGCATCCGTTGAAGAAGTTCATGAAAAGCTTCTCAATCATGAGGCCAAATTGGCTACTGCCGCATCCTCTCTTGGCCGTTGCTCCCATCACAGCCAACCCCACAGCCGCACGCTCACAAAATTGGTCCCGCTCGGATTCTCGCTTGTCCGGCTCATCCAATTGGTCTTGCCGCCCTCGTCATCGTTCACCAACACGCCCGATGTTTGGACATCTCCTATTTATTCCGTTGATGGTTTTAAATATTATGTCCTTTTCGTAGATCACTTTACACATTATTCATGGCTGTATCCACTCAAAACTAAATCCCAAGTGCGTGACACATTCATTCAATTCAAATCCCTTGTTGAAAACAAATTCGACAAACGCATTTTAACACTTTATTCCGATAATGGAGGTGAATTCATTCCCTTGCGTTCTTTTCTATCCTCTCATGGCATTTCTCATTTCACATCTCCACCACATACTCCCGAGCATAATGGTATTTCTGAAAGACGACATAGGCACATCGTAGAAACCGGTCTTTCCCTTCTCACGCACTCCTCCATGCTTTTATCCTATTGGTCTTATGCATTTTGTGCAGCGGTCTATCTCATTAACCGCCTCCCAACTCCTACACTTAGTATGTCCTCCCCTTACGAGTGTCTTTTCCAACAACCACCAAACTACTCTAAGCTTCGCGTCTTTGGATGTCTATGTTACCCATGGTTACGTCCTTATACAGCCAACAAACTAAAACCAAAATCTGATCCATGTATCTTCCTTGGGTACTCATCCACCCAAAGTGCATATGTTTGTCTTGATCCTCTTAGGTCACGCATTTTTGTCTCACGTCATGTTCAATTCTTTGAGTCTATCTATCCTTTCGCTGACCCTACCAAATTCTTTCCACAAAGCAAACAACCAACCCCCATTTCCACCTCTCGACCAAGCGTCGATCCTATACCATCCTTCACGCCGCAGCTGCTCATTGCTCTATTGCCGTCTCAGCCCCTAAGCTCGGATCCTTCACCGCTTCAAACCTCGGATGTTGTCTCTCGGTCTCCGACTCCTACTGATGTTGCACCACCAACATCGTCACAATCTCCTGAACTGATCATCTTGAACGTGCCACCACAACGTCCTCGAACCAACTCTCACCCGATGGTTACTCGTTCAAAGAGCAATGCTTCTAACCGCAATAACCGATCTGCTCTTGTTGCTCAGGTAGAGAGTGAACCAGCAAACATTACTCAAGCCTTAAAGGATCCTCGGTGGCATACAGAAATGGATGCCGAGTTACAAGCCTTGCATCGCAATGAAACGTGGCAGCTTGTTCCAGCCACTCAAGCAAAAAATATCGTTGGTTGCAGATGGGTGTTTCGCATCAAACGAAAGCAAGACGGATCGGTGGAACGATTCAAGGCTCGACTTGTTGCAAAGGGGTTTCACCAAAGACCGGGCATCGATTATCATGAGACATTTAGCCCGGTCGTGAAACCAACCACCATTCGTGTCATCTTGAGTATTGATGTCTCTCACGGTTGGACTCTACGACAACTTGATGTCAATAATGCCCTCCTACAAGGCCGACTTTCGGAGGAGGTATACATGTCTCAACCCCCGGGTTTCATTGATCAAACTCATCCTCATCATGTGTGCAGACTTCAACGAGCAATCTACGGACTCAAACAAGCTCCTCGAGCATGGTATTCGGAGCTTCGCACATTCCTTCTCACTCTTGGTTTCACCAACTCTCTAGCGGATACCTCGCTGTTTATTCTCAACACAACCGCACTACAATTGTACGTGCTGGTCTATGTTGATGATATTGTTGTTACAGACAATTCCGCATCACGGGTACAGCAGTTCATTAATGCCCTAGCCGCACGCTTTTCCATCAAAGACTTGGGTGACCTCTCGTTCTTCCTCGGGGTTGATCTTCTCCACCGTTGTCTCATGCATGAATCAAAGCCGGTTCCCACACCCATGCCGTCCACCTCACGTTTGACACTTGACACCGGTACTTCCCTCTCCAATCCAACGGAATACCGGTCTATTGTTGGCGGCCTACAATATCTCTCTTTCACAAGATCGGATGTAAGCTTTGTGGTCAACAAGCTATCTCAATTCATGCATGCTACTACGGATGTTCATTGGCAAGCCGTGAAACGAGTCCTACGCTATCTCGCTGGCACGAAGGATCGAGGTATCTACTTATCCGCGCACAACACTCTCTCTTTACATGCCTTTACCGATGCAGACTGGGCTGGAGATTCTCATGATCT
>CM071866.1:22840822-22897654 GCA_036759665.1 Gynandropsis gynandra | reverse complement strand
ATAAGTGATGGGAATGTGAATGAAACTAAACTAAACTAATTAACGGGATAAACTCAATGACTAAACACCACAAGTTTCGAGAGATGTCCGATGATGCAACAAAGTTCTAACAAGATCATGTGAATTCAAGCTCTTTTCTAGGGAATGACTCTCCCAATGCCTAAACCCACTATCTAGCATGCGTACTACTAATCTCCCAATTGTGTAATCTCACCTACTAGATGCATTAAGATCGCTATCCTAATTCCTAAGTTCAATGAGCCGACCGGTCAAGGTTCTAAATCAATTGAGACTTCATATCATGGCTACGTTCCAAAATCCAATTCATCTCCCAATGCAATTAGATTTTTATAATCATTCATTCAAGCTACTATAGAGAATAAAAGAATCACAAACAACCAATCAATCCGAAACGAACAAATACTATAACCAAGCATTAAGAACAAAACTTCAATTACATATCGGCAAAGCTCTCTAACCCATGGCGATGGACCTACTCGACATGAACTTAGAAAAAGAAACACAAAAGATAACTATATTCGACATGGATAAAGAATGAGATCCCTCCCTATTCTATTACCGATGTCTTCAATAGCTCCTCCACGCTCCGGCTTCCTCGCTCCGTCCTTCACCCTTATGTGTGCGTGCTGCTCTCCTTCTCTCTCTCTGTGTGCTCTCTCTTCTCTCCTCGTTTCTGTCTGAATTCGTCCCTCCAGCTCTCCCCTCGTTCGTTACAGCAGCCACCCCTCTTTTCTTGCCTTTTCTTGAGTTTTCCATTACTTGATTAAGTTGGCAACGTTTCCATTACTTTCTCCAGCGAGATATCACTTATTCCTCTTCTCTAAAGGCATTTCCCTTATTGTATAAGTCCCCAACAAACTCCCATTTGTTTTAAGTCAAATTAACTTGTGTGGAGTTGCAGGTGACGGATGCGACCCGCGCGGGCAGGGTAAGTGACCCGCTCTGGTACAACGCGGAAGATCGCGTAATAACGCGATGGAAAAAGAGGCAGCCCGCTCGGGCTTAGGTGTTGCCCGCTCGGGCTGAGCTGCTGCTCGCTCAGGCTGACTTGCTGCCCGCTCGAGCTGAGGCCCCGGGCATGGTATTTCTTGCCCGACTCGTGCACAATTCGCCGGACAAAATCGCTGTAACAAATGCCCGCTCGGGCTAGGGAATTACCATCCCGGGTAGTGGCTATTCCTTGTCAATTCTCCTCCTTTTTGTCCCGTGATGATCCTCGATGTTTGTACTTTGTCTCGGCACGTCCTTTAGCTCCAAAATGACTGAAAACGAGATGATCATGATGCTTAATGCTTGGTAAAACCCAAATGAATGACGAAACTAACTATGAAAATAGATTAAAATACTATAACAAAATAGACGTTATGATACTGTTTAGGTGCAAGAACGGGTAACACCGAGCATTCACCAGCGTTTATTTCATCCTGAAGCTGACGACTAATATCAACAGTTTAGGGCCAGCTCGACGAGATTGGATTTCAGATCATCATCGACAGTGGAGTCATCAAGATCCGTGACATTGATCGTCGCCTCCTCTACAAGGTGATCCGCTCTCCAAACCGACTGTATGTGCTTGATATCAATATTGCACAGCAAGTGTGCCTTGCGGCACGAGGAACAGAGAGCGCTTGACACTAGCACACTCGGTTTGGATATCAGAATTTCCCGAGGTTGCACAAACTGGCACGTGAAGGATGGGTCTGCGGCATTCCGGAAATTGAGCAAGTAAACCAACTGTGCGACGGGTGCCTGACAGGCAAGCATCATCGCACATCATTCCCGAAGCACTCTGAGTACCATGCGCAGCAGCCTTTAGAGCTGGTGCATGGTGACTTGTGTTGACCAATCTCACCAACAACGCCGAGCGGGAACCAGTATTTCATCCTCCTCGTCGATGACTGTACCAGGTTCATGTGGTAGTAGTTGCTGCCTACCAAGGATCGTGCGGGGAATCCATCAAGCAATATCAACGGATGGCGGAAGCAGAGACGAGATGCAAGCTTCGGGCTTTCCGCTCAGATCGCGGCGGTGAGTTTACATTCGCAGAGTTTGCTGAGCACTGTGTGGAACAAGGAATACGACTATAGCTCACCGTGCCGTATACACCTCAACAGAACGGCGTAGTGGAGCGCCGGAACCAGACGGTGGTAGGCACGTCAAGGAGCATGCTCAAGGCAAAGAGCTTGGCCGACTGGTTCTGGGGAGAGGTTGTGGCAACAGTCGTGTACGTGTTGAATTGCTCGCCGACAAAGAGCGTGGACGACAAGATGCCATTCGAGGGATGGTACGGGAAGAAGCTGGCGATGCATCATCTCCGCACGTTCGGGTGTGTGGTTCATGTCAATCTCACCACCCCGAACATGAAGAAGCTCGACGATAGGAGCAAGCCCATGATCTTCGTCAGTTACGAGCCCAGATCAAAGACCTATCAAGCCTATGATCCCATCACGAGGCACGTTCACGTGACACGGGATGCAGGGTTCGGCGAGCAAGCTCAGTGGGACTGGGGTTCCAACACCGGTTTTGGTAAGGAGAACAACGACGTTGACACTTTCACGATGCAGGAGTACATCACTGTGATTCAGGAGACTCCGATGGTCGAAGACACTGTCACGGAACCTGGGCTCGTAGCACCAACGGAATCACCGCCGCCTCCATTGTCCCTGTTTTCTGTTCCGATGGCATGCAATGGCAACGAGGATGCAATAGAGTTTGCCACACCATCAAACGCACCAGAGGTAAACTTGAATGCTAACCACGACGACAATGTACCACTCCATTTCCGCAAGATGGACAACATCATCGGGGTGGTAACACCGTGGGGACTCGTGCCGCGGATACTGGTAGAGGAGCTGCACGCGGTAAGTTCTGACAAACCCATTTCATTGCAGATGCTGAACATGATCCTAGCTGAAGAAAAACGATGCTGGAGGAGATGAAGAGCATCGAGGACAACCACACTTGGTCCCTTGCTGGCTTGCCACATGGATAGCGTGCGATCGGGCTCAAGTGGGTGTTCAAGGTGAAAAGAGACGAGCATGGAGCTGTGGTAAAGCACAAGGCCAGACTCGTGGTCAAAGGGTACGCACAGCGCCAAGGGATTGACTACGACGAGGTCTTCACATCCATAGCGCGACTGGATTCGGTGCACCTCCTACTCGCGCTCGCGGCTCACGAAGGGTGGCAGGTACACCATATGGACGTGAAGTCCGCTTTCCTCAATGGCGATCTCTAGGAGGAAGTGTATGTTGAGCAGCAAACCAGTTTCATCAGCGTAGGCAACAAACACAAGGTACTCAGACTGCAGAAAGCCCTCTACGGACTGCACCAAGCGCCAAGGGCCTGGTACGCAAAGCTAGACGACACTCTAGTGTCACTCGGTTTCAGTAGGAGTCCATCGAAGCCAGCCATCTACACCATACGCAACAGAGACAAGCAGCTGATCGTTGGTGTATATGTCGATAATCTAGTGATCACCGCCACCAGCTGCGACGACATCAAAAATTTCAAACAGAAGATGGCGCGGGCATTCAAGATGAGTGACCTTAGTCTGCTTCGCTACTACCTCGGCATTGAAGTGAAGCAAAGCTCGAGAGGGATCTCACTCAGCCAAGAGGCTTACGCCGCGAAGATTCTGGAGCAGAGCGGCATGATGGGATGCAATCCTTGTCACGCGCCCATGGAGCCGGGCTGAAACTAAGCAAGTCAAGCACCGAGCCACTGGTGGATGAAACCTCGTTCCGCAGCATCGTCGGTAGCCTCAGGTACTTGGTTAATACTCGCCCAGATTTAACATTTGTTGGTTGATATATGAATCTTTTTCTGGCCGAGCCGCATGAGGATCACTTGGCAGCGGTGAAGCATATTCTCCGTTATGTGGCGGGGACAAACAATTGGAGGTTGTGGTATGGAAGAGCAGAGAAGAAACAAGTCAGGCTGACGGGGTTTAGTGACAACGACTATGCCGGCGATGTGGATACTCGAAAGAGCACTACAGGAGTCATGTTTTCCTCGTTGACATCCCAATCACATGGCAGTCTACGAAGTAGAATGTGGTGGCGCAATCGAGCTGTGAAGCAGAGTATATCGTTGCCACAAATGCTACATGCCAAATACTGTGGCTAGCTCGGGTGCTAGTTGAAGTGCAAGGCACTGCACCGAGTGTGCCAACGCTGAGAGTTGACAACAAGTCAGCCATTGTGCTCACAAATAATCCAATACTAAGCGGGAAAAGTAAATACATTGTAGTTAAATATCATCTAGTCCGTGAAAGTGCTGAATAGGGGTTGATCGAAGTGAAGTTCATCTCAACTGAAGATCAGCTGGGCGATATTTTGACAAAGGCGCTCGGTAGGGTCAGGTTCCAAGAGCTACGCACTAAAATTGGCTTGATCGATGCAGATAGCCATTACGGCAAGGCTTAGGAGGAGAAATGTTAGAATAATCCTTGCTTGTATTTCTTTGTTTTTTGCTTATTTGTTTTCTATTATTGCCGAGTCAAGGCAGTTAGTACTTTTACCATGTTCAAGGGGTTGAGTGGGAAGTTTTTTGCCCACGTTTGTGTTTGTCTATTTAAGAAAATTAAATAGAAGAGAATAAGTTGTGATTTTACAGCAACACATTTTCTGGTTTTTTCATAGTCTGTCTTTCTCACTTGAGCTGAATCAGTTGCCGATTCCAACAGAAAAGGTGAGATCTCTCCTAAATTCAAATGATCAAAGAATCCGTTGTTCTTACAAATATTAAAAGAAGCTTCAGGTGGTTTTGTGTGAGATGAATAAAACAAGGGAAGTGTAAGATAAAATCTAGGTATTAGGTGACTTCCACCCTATTGATTGGGGATATGCCACCAAGTTTGCTTTTATCTGAACACAAATGAATGAAGGATTTGGCGTGAAAAAATGAATTTTCAATGGAGGTGCTTAAATAGTAACTTAGTCACTTGTACCATGCTAGTGTCGTAGAAATTGATGGACTACGATTTATCCATTGGCATATACGAAGTGAAATCACTGAATCATGTCCTCTTCACCTGTTAGGAATGATTACAAGTATGACTTCTATTCCCATTCAAACCTTTATGCCAATATTCCCTTAGAATTTTATTTTTTATAACATATACTAATGGATAGAAGGTGCAGAAAAAAGAAATACCAATTTGGTGCATATTAGTCTATTTGTTTAGATCATGCGGAGAACTTGAAAAGCATGAAACAACTAGGTGTATCGTGGAGATTAGTTTGACATCCGTCTCATCATAAGAAAACTAAGGAAGATTATTTTAAATTGAAAGACGCAACGGTAGAAAATAACGCTTGCATAAAAGGAAATGCCCATATAATTTCTTCCACCCTAATTTACATTCCATCTCATTGAAGAAACCTCTGCTAGGTGTTGTAAAATGCAACATGGAAAGGTCTTGGGTTTGCGAGATCGTAGGAGGGATGGGATTAGGAATAGAAATGGAGATAGCTATCCAACTTAAATCAACGATTGATATTGAATTGTGAGCGTTGTTAAAGACAATGTGAAATATTGAGGACTAAGGGGGTTGTGATTTTTAGTCTGATTGTAATAACATTATGAATGTTTTGAAGAAACCATCCAAATGGCCATGCTCTACGCCAACGATCTTCTCCAGCTACTACATGTCGGAGAAGTTCCCTCAACGAAGAGTGATATTCATAAATCATGGTGTTAATTGATGTGCGGACACGATTGTGATGAAATGATTTAATTTTTTTTACGGTAGATGTAATTTCCTTTTAGATTGTGTATTAAATTGGTTGATGCGTTTTCCGTGAGGATTGTACAAAAATTATCAATCAATGGAAAGGAATTAATTGATGGAAAAAAAATTAGTTTACCTAAAATTAGTTTTTCCAAGTAGAAAAATTACAATGTCTTGAAGTTTATAAAATTCTAGACCAATTAACTACTTTAATTAAACCATAATCCTGCTTATATGCCCTAGTTGATCGACGAGGACGCAGTATTGTAGATAGACTAAATTATGATATAGGTAACTTTTGAACGAGACTACTTCAAAAATACCCTAAAATGTTATTTTGACTTCAAGTTTATCCTTTTTTAAAAAGAAAAAAATAACTTAAAAAAAACCCTTATAAATATTAAAATTCCCAAATTGTATTTGAACTACCATACAACCATGCGAACTTGTCAGACCCATGTGACCTTGTGTGGCCATGCGACCTTCTGCGACCATGCGACCCTCTGAGACCCATGCGGTCTTGTGCGACAATGCAGCCCTGTGAGACCCATGCAATCCTGTGCGACCATGCGATCCTGTGACACTCATGCGACCTTGTGAGTCCTGATATCCTCTGAAAACGCCTGAAATCGTCGAAAATCGCTCGAAATCGGCTGAAATCGTCGTCCAAATTCGCTCGAAAATGCTCAAAATTGCTCCAAAATGCTCGAAGTCAGTCGAAGACACTCGAAATCACTCGAAAATCGCTCGAAATTGGTCGGAAATGCTCGAAATCACTCGGAATCGCTATCAACTTCTAAATCGTCTTGTTACTTGTATTTCTTAATTTTGAAACCGGGGACAACTTCCAAAATGTCAAAACGTATGTGTTTTTACAAAAAAAAAATAAAAGCAAAATTTCCTTTTCTCTATTTTTCATTAGATTTTTAAGGATATGCGTAAAATTATATAGTATTTCGAGGATATATTTTATATTATACCCATTTGAACGGTACCTAAAAAATTGTTTTGGAAAAAATAAACTGAATTAATATTTATGTGGATATAATCAATTCTAAAAAAAAGCTATCCTCCGCTAGTGCCATATATCTCAATGATATAAGCTGGGAAATTATTTCCCTCACTTTTGTCACTTAGTCCCACACATTTCTATATAAACTCTCCAATTCTTCCGCTATAGTCACCAAAGTACTTTTAACTTCCAAAGAGCCCTCTCCACACAAACAACACTTCTCCAAGATCGACATTTCATAATGGACGATCTTATACTCACTTTCCTTGCTTTGGTCGCAGTTCTTATCTTTTTCTTGTCCCAGAAGCCTGGAAAAAACCGCTATAACGTTCCTCCCGGGCCTCGAGGACTTCCGATCATCGGAAACCTCCATCAAATCTCGAGAAAAAACCCTCAACGTTTTCTCTATGGACTCTCCGAGAAATACGGTCCCATCATTTCCTACAAGCTCGGTTGTAGGAGAATGATGGTGGTCTCATCTGCAGAATTGGCCAAAGAGATCCTCAAGACTCAAGACGCTAACTTTGCTAACAGGCCGGAGCACCGTGGCCAAAAGTTCATGACCTATGACCGTCGTGACCTAGTCTTCAACCACTACACTCCTTATTACCGTGAGATGCGTAAAACGAGTATCCTTCACCTGTTTTCCCCCAACCGTGTTGCTAGTTTTCGACACTTTAGGGAGGAGGAGACAAGACGCATGATCAGCAAAGTGGAGGAAGCTGCGGCTAAAAATGAAGTGTTTGATCTAAGTGAGTTTATGTTGTCGTACACGAATTCAACCGTTTGCAGACAAGCGTTTGGGAAGAGATACAACGAGTATGGAGCCGAGATGAAGAGGTTCATCAAGATCTTGTATGGGACCCAAGCCCTTTGGGGATTGTTGTTCTATTCCGACATTTTTCCATGGTTTAAGTTTCTCGACAACATTGCCGGGCTCTCGTCTCGTATGAAAGAGGCTTTCGAACTTCAAGACACCTACTTACAAGAACTTATCGATGAAGCACTTGACCCCAACAGGGTTAAACCCGAAACGGAGAGTATGATTGATCTCTTGATGGACATCTACAAGAACCAGCCCTTTTCCACGGAGTTTTCGCTCGAGAACGTCAAGGCAATAATCTTGGTACGTCCAAATATCTAAAGAACTGTCCATTTTGACATGTCTTATATATTTTATGATACCCACAATTCAAAACACAGTTGCAGTTGCAGTTTTTGTTTGAGGCTGATAACTCACTAACACATTTTCTTGGTCTTTACAGGACATAGTTGTGGCAGGAACAGACACGGCTGCTGCAGCGGTAGTGTGGGGGATGACGTACCTCCAAAAGTATCCCCAAGTGATGAAGAAAGCTCAAGCGGAGATTCGAAACTTGGTGGGAGACAGAGGCTTTGTAACTGAAGACGATCTCCAAAATCTAACCTATTTCAAAGCCTTAGTAAAAGAAACCCTAAGGATCGAGCCGGTGATTCCACTCCTCGTCAACCGCGTCGCAATTGAAGACACCAAGGTCGCGGGCTACGACATCCCCGCGGGGACAACAGTCAACGTGAACGTGTGGGGAGTCTCTAGAGACGAGAAGGCCTGGGGCTCGAACCCTGACGAGTTCAGGCCAGAACGGTTCTTCGAGAAAGACATAGACTTTAAAGGTACCGACTTTGAACTTATCCCATTTGGATCTGGTCGAAGGATGTGCCCAGGGATGCGTCTCGGGGTTGCGATGCTCGAGCTTCCTTACGCGAATCTTCTCTACAAGTTCAATTTCAATCTTCCCCCGGGCATGAAGCCAGAAGATATCAACATGGACGTCATGACCGGAGTCGCCATGCACAAGGCCGTACATCTGCAGCTTGTCGCCAAGAAAGTTTACTAATGAAAACCAATGTTCTTCCATACGTATGAATGTATAGGTGTATGCATATGCGTATGTATGATAGGATTTGGCAAGTTTCATGTTGTTCTTTTCATGTTTTACTTTTCATGTTTTAGAAAAGGGAACCAAACATATTTGGTTTTCCTTCACATTGTGACCCGGTTTCGAAGGGAACTATTATATGAATAAAGCTTGTCATGGTTATTTCCCCGTGGGATCGAATTTTCTCTAGTTAGATGATTAATAGTTTTGTTTTTGATGTTATTAAATTGTTTTCACATAAATTTTTAGATATAGATATATTTTCATCAGAAAAGAACAAAATCTTATAATGAATGAATCAATTTTCTCTATATACGATGGAGAAGAGGCTGCAAATCAGCCATGGAAAGCGTTGTGCGGCTAAGGGGAAATCCGAGGTAATGGGTTGGTAGGGATCCATTATGGAATCCAAATTCCTCACTCTAGGTCGCGACACGGGAATCAATGGATCGGACACAAAGAGATCAGTCTTAGCTGGGTTCATGTGGAAGCTCGAGATAAGCTGAAACTTATCTAGAACGATTTTTATGTTATAAAAAGACAATGAAAACCGTCTTAAAACATCAAGACGCCTTCTATGAACTGCGAGTTGGCCTCATGTGGAAAGGAATAATGAGGGTGAGGACCGATCAAACTGGACGCAACAGCCCTAGCAAGCAAAGTCGAGAGGAGCTTTATGCCTATGATGAAGAGATATGCAAAGAAGAGATAATCAACATCGGTTAGGACATGAATTTTGAACTCATATATATGGTATTCGGAAACTCTAAACTCCTGAATTATCTTTTGGTATTAGTCAGGCCCAAGCTCATAATCCCGATTTGAATACCGATATTGGGTCCCGATTGCGATGTCCACGCTCCAGGACGAGTGTGGGCGTGAGACTGAGTGTTAGGAAAAGTTGTCCCACATCGGCTAGGACATGAACTTTGGACATGTTAATTATAAGTAGAAAATCGGTGTTTTCTTCTTCTTCACGTTCGGCCGCGTCCCCCTCTCTTGGCCGATCGCGTTCCACTCTGTCTCCCTGTTCGGACGCGTTCCGTGTCCCGTTTCCCATCCCGCTCTCTTTGTTCAAAGCCAATTTATGAGCTCTACACTCTCCTATGCCTTGTTGACCGCTCTAGCTCATGCATATTACATTTAAACTTGTGATTTGCATTTGTATTTGTATTTTCCTTTTTTTCACTTTTCTAGTTGATAGGATTGTTGTATAAATATGTACATGTGTATCTAAAGCTGATTATAAGAGAATAGTTAATTGTATTCTATCTATATCTCTCGATCTTTTGCTCACTCTCAATTTCTTTCAATTTGTCGATCTTTTTTCAATCTTTCTATACTCGTTTCTACTGAATCATCTTTGGTTTACAAAATCTACATGGTATTAGAACGGTTATCGAATCTCGAAATATATTTGATCGATTTTATTTCTTTTGAAATCTAATCTCTTTGAAAAGCTATTTTCGGTCAAACCTTTTCAATCTCTCTTTGTTTTTGTTTCCATTTGCTTTCTCGGATCTCTCATCATGGACTCGACCAAAAGTATATCAATCTCGTTCAATGGAAAAAATTATTCCACCTGGATAAAGATTGCTATGGCCAATCTTGGCATGTGAGGTCTTTGGGGTTTCATGACGTGATCGGATTTGAAACCGGTCGATTCAAGTGTCGGATCAAAAAAATAGGAAAAAAATAAGCTCTCTGCCTTGGTTGTTTTACAAAATTCTCTCTAATCTCATATACTTTGTACATATGGGCACATAAAATCTTCTAAGGAGCTTTGGGATGAGCTGAAAATGTTTTTGGCAAGAAATCCAATCTTAACCGTGTGTATGAAATAAAGAAAACCCTTAATAATCGAAGGCAAGAGCAAAAGTCTTTTAACTAGGATTTGGGTGATTTTAAGGAATTATGGTGAGAACTCGATACTCTAAGGCCTGATACTACGGATCCCGTGGAAATTGCTCAGAGAGCACACCAGGATCAGGTCTTTTGCCTTTTATTCTCTCTCGACGTCAAATACAATGACCTTATTCATCACATACTCCGCCAAAATGAGTTTCCTCATTTAATGAGGTTTTTATGATGATTAAAAGGGAGGAACGGCGAAACCGTCTCTTTAAAGGAATTACGGTGGAAACTAATGTCTCCAAAATGACCTCTGGGCAAGCCGCTACTATCAAGCTGATAACAACTAATCCGTCACAGTATTTTCATGATTCCTAGGTATAGTTTTGATTAAGATTTTACCGACTTATTGAGTATATTTGAGGATTTCTTCTATTACTTTGTATGTTGTGCAGTAAATGAAGACACGCAAAGCAAACACGAGTAATCATGACAAATTTACCCAAAAACATGACCAAAGTGACCAAAGGGTGACTATGAGCATGATTGAGCTGAATATGTGCACGATTGATAATGAATCCAATGCATGACTCAGCATCATCACACGCACGGTCGGGCAGAAGAAGAGTACACAACATGGCCAGTCGTCCTCAGGAGCCCGGTCGAGCATGAGACAAATCCATGCAGCATGACCGGCCTTCACTCAATGCATGACTGGGGAGGAATCAACCAAGCAGCGCGACCGGGCTACACTCAGTGCACAACTGGGCTGAAGAGGCAACTTGTGCACGAGCGGGCATCAACACTTGCACAACCGGGCTGGAGGATGAGGCCTCATGCTTGACCGAGCTCACAAACAAGCATGACCGAGCTTGAGAGACAAGAATGACCCCCCGTAAGTATTGCACGGCTCGGGCTTGTTCCATGCTCGGTCGGGCACCTCAAAGATGGATGATGCACGATCAGGCGTCTACATGTGCATGGTCAGACTTAGTATGGCAACAACCAAGCGAATCACACTGACACCATTTGAACAAGAGTGAATTTAAAAAGAACCAGAGGAGAACACAAAGAAGAAGACGGACAAGACCAGAGGAGAAGAGAGAGAGAACGACTAAAAAAGGAGACTTTGGCCATTTGAAGGATTGTCCGAGGCCACGTTTGGAGAAATAGGGAAGATGAGTACTTACTGTGTTTGTTTCCTTATGAATTCTGAGTTGTTCTCTTTTACCATGGGTTAGGGATGGTATGTAATGGATAGTTCAGTTATGTTTGAATTCAGTTTTGTTCAATCGTATGGTTCGATGGGTTGTAGTTGTGCTTAATACGTTCATACTTTGTTGATCACATGTTTGAATGAGACTAGATCCATTCGCATGAGATTGGACATGTTTGAATGATATTAACGATTCGTCTAGGCTTCAAGAGAGCCAAATTTGAGTCTCGAAATTAATCCCAAATAAATTAGATTAATGAGAATCTGGCCGATCGGTTAATCGATTTAGGAACGGTAATAATCGAGGTATAACTTCTATTGTTCTTCATGCGTTTAGGTTATAGATTTACTACATCAGGAGATGAGTACGTTTATGTCCTTGATAGAGGATTTAGGCATCAGGAGAGTCATTTTCGTTAATAAATATCGAATTCCTATTGTTTCCGATTAATAGAAGCCGAATTCCCTATTGTTCTTCATGCATCTAGATGTTTCGCACTACATCGGGAGATGAGTGACGTTGATTCCCTAGATAGAGGATTAGGCATCAGGACAATCATTTTCGATAGTAGAGGCATAATTCCCTATTCATTCTTCATGCATCTACACGTTCCGTTGCTGCATCGGGAGATGATTAATGTTGATTTTCTAGGTAGTGGATTTAGACTTTAGTTCCTCATCGATCGATATGACCTGATTTCATGTTTTCGTAGAAACATTCACTGCATGCCTTGGCATTGCCAAAACCCATGGTGCTCTATCTTGTTGAGTCTAGTCTCGTCATTTATTTATTCTCTATTTTTCAGTTTAATAATCACATATTGATCGATCTTATTCTCGTGAATTCTTAATTCTAAGGTTTGCACTAGTCCCTTGAGTTCGACCCTAGTATTACACGTACTCTGATTTGCCACCATCACAAGCCTTTCCAAAAGCGATTGTCTTGTGAGTATTGCAAAAAGAAAGGTCATACAAAGGATCGTTGTTGGATCCTCCATCCCCATTCGAAGAGCTGAAGCCGTGATGGCCAAGGTAAGGCTAATATGGCCTCTGAGTCTGAGTTTTTCACTGAGGCAATTCTCAAGGAGTTTTTCCAAATGATTAAGGCAAGAAATTAAACAAACAAAGCTGATGAAGATGGAGGTAATGCTATCTCTGCTTTCTTCGCTTTTCGAAACCATATTATAATAGATTCTTGAGCTACAAATCATATGACCAAAAATCATGACTTGCTTAAAGATATAAAACCTCATAGTGGCTTTGTTTCTATTGCGAATGGGGAGAGTGTTCAAATTATAGGAACAGGGAAGCTTAAGATTCCCGATCATTATACAAGGACTCTCTTCGTTCAAAAATTTTCTAATAATCTTATCTCACTCCAAAAGCTTGCAAAAGACCTTAACTGCTATGTTTGTTTTGATTCTAACTCATTTTGGATGCATGACATTGAAACTAAACAAGTAATCGACAAAGGAAATCTCCTCAATGGTCTTTATATTCTTGAGTCTATGTATTGTGATCCTGAGTCTGTGTTTCTGTCGAATCCAAATGTTAATAAAGTTCTAGGTGGCATGCGAGACTTAGACACTCACATAGCAAAGTTATAAGTATCATTTTTCCTGATCTTAAAGATAAATATGAAGCTTGTGAAGCATGCATCTTAGCAAAGCATGTAAAACAAGTTTTCTAAACTCTTTTTCGGTTTATAAAAATTGTTTTGAGCTGATCCATTCAGATGTTTGGACAGCTCCATGTGTTTCTCCTCATAAAAAGAAATAAATTGTAACCTTCACCGATGAAAAACCAAAGTTTACTTGGCTTTGTACTCTCTCGTCTAAGATTTGTGTTTATGATATGTTTGTGAAGTTTTATAAGAATGTTTTAACTTAATATGATACTAAAATAAAATGTCTAAGGACTAACAATGGTGGAGAGTATACTAGTCTTTAGTTTCGCATGTACCTTGAAGAACAAGGCATTACACACCAAACCTCATGTTCCTAAACTTCGCAATAAAACGGAGTGGTCGAGAGGAAAAAACAGGCACCTAATGGAAGTCTCGAGAACTATCATGTTCGATCGAGATGTTCCTAAAAAGTTTTTGTCTGATGCGGTCATGACTGTATGTCACATCATTAATAGAATTCCAACAAAGGTTCAAAAGGATAAATCACCTTATGAGGTATTAAACTCTACAAAACCTGATCTTGAGTACTTTAGAGCTTTCGGTTGTGTGTGTTTTGTTCTTGTTCCTGACTCACAGTGAAGCAACATGGAAACAAGGAGTACTAAAGCCATGTTCATCGGATATTCAGTAAATAAAAAATGCTACAAGTGTTTCGATCCAAAAACTCAACATGTAATGGTGTCTCGAGATGTTAAGTTCCTTGAAGACAAGATCTCTCATGATAAAAATCACCTGGGAAGAGATTAAAGGAATCTCGGAATGAAATGATATAGGTTTGTCCCTTAAAAACTTAGTAAATTCAATTTTAGAAACCAACAATGAAACAGGTCCCCTGCCAAGTGTACCTGCGTGTCATGAAGACCAAAATGATCAAGAAATCTCTGAAAACAAAGAACAAGAAATCCATGATGAGATCATACCTTTTGAGCAAAATCATGAGGAGATAACTAGGGCCTCAAATCACGAGAACGAAGAACAAAGCCATGATTATAACCAAAATAAGAATCATGACATCGATGAAGTCAAGGGAAGGATTCTAAATGAGATAGTGCCTCAGAGAAGCACTAGAATAACGCGACCAATCTCGGATTGGATTCACAATCCTATTCAATGGTGTGGGAACCAAACACCCTATTTCAATGGCATGGCAACCAAACACCCTATTTAAAACTTTTGCTCTTTAGAATTTATCTCTACTGATCACAAAGCTTTTCATAGTAAAATTGACAGGGATATCGAGCTACAAACCTATAGAGAAGCTAAAAGATGCCAGAATGGGAGGAAGCCATGGCTGAGGAGCTAGCAACCTTGGAAGAGAATAAAACATGGAACCTTGTCCATCTTTCTAAAGAAAAGAAGCCCATAGGAAGCAAATGGTTATACAACATTGGAAAATTGTGAAGCGAATCCTCCGATACATCAAGAACGCTCCAAGAAAAGGTATACCAATGAGTAAAAACAACGATAATAGTCTAATTGGGTACTGTGATGCAGATTGGGCTGATAACTGCAAAGACTGGAAATCAACGACGAGGTTCTATACCTTTGTTGGGGGGAACTTTATCAGATGGAGAAGCAAAAAGAAATCGATGGTCTTTCGTTCCAGTGCTGATGCCGAGTACCGAGATATGACAAATACAACATGTGATCTCGTTTGGATCCGGGCTCTCGTCAAAGATCTGGACCTCGAACCCTCATAGACCATGGTGCTTTATTGCGACAATCATGCGAGAATTCACATTGCCTCCAACTTGGTGTTTCACAAAAGAACAAAACATATTGAAGTTCACTGCCATTTTGTTCGAGAGAAGCTAGAAGATGGCGTCATTAAATTCACATACACAAGAAGCTCAGATCAGTTGCCCGATGTCTTCACCAAAGCTGCAAGTGAAAAATTATGCAAAGATCTCCATAATCGGATCGACCTCGTAGATATCTTTAGTCATAAGGCATCGAATTCAAGCTTAGTCGGTCATCTCTCGAGCTCATAAGTTGTTGTACTCTTTTTTCTTTGTCAGAGTTTTGTCCCAATTGGATTTTCCCTTAAAAGGTTTTAATTAGGTTCCACTTATGTTGTTCTTGAACGCCTAAGCTTGGTGGGGAATGTTAAGTAAATGAAGAAAATCTGTGCTTTCTTTTTCTTCACGTTCGGCCACATCCCATTTTGCATCCCACTCTCTTCGGTCAAAGCCAATTTATGAGCTCCGCGCTCTCCTATGCCTTGTTGACTAATCCTGCTCATGCATGTTACATTTAAACTTTGCTTTGCCTTTGTACTTGTATTTTCCTTGTTTTTCTCTTTTCTAGTTGTTAGGATTGTTGTACCTTTGTATCTAAAGCTAAATATAAGATAATGTTAATCTTATTCTCTCTAAATATCTCGATCTTTACCTCACTCTGAATCTCTCCCAATCCCTCGATCTTTTCGTAATCTTTCTATACTCGCTTCTACTGAATCATCTTTGGTTTACAAAATCTACAAGACTCATATGATATTAGACAAACTTAAACTTTTGAGCTAACTTTTGGGATTAGTTAAGCTGAGCCCATATTTGACAGAGTGGTTCTTGACTTAGCTCCCGTTTAGCATCAAATTGATACTTAACAATGATAGAAAACCCTGAGGTGCATGGTGAGTAAGGGCGAAGAAGGGGGTCGTCAATTTCACCCACTTTACTTAGTTCGGAAGGAAAAAGTTAAAATGAAAAAAATTCTAAGATACTTAAATTTTGTAAGGTTATACTTGTAATCATAAAGGACACAAACTTCTTCAGAAGATCGAACGCAAAATTCTCCGGAAGATGGAAAAGGAAAGGCAAAAAATCCTTGGGCCACAAGTATTGTTTCCATGTTTGAAGCATCCACACCATCATGTATAATTCTTTGTCATATGTAGAGTAGCTTCATTGAGTTAGTTAAGTTGTTCACTGAAGTACGTGATGAGTTTGTATTCTTGCATCAACATCACTATAATTCCAACACCTAAAGAATCACATTCAATCTCAAACATTTTAGTAAAACTAGGTAATGCTAATGAATAAGTTGTGTTAATTTATCTTTCAGCTTTTGGAAGATCTTCTCTTGAGCTTCACCCTAATGAAATGTGATGTTTTTCTTGATTACCTAGATCAAGGGTATAGCCAAGTTACTGAAATCTTTTACAAATCGTCAATAGAAACCCACTAATCCATTAAATTTTCAAACCTCTTCATCTATCTTTGGGTTCACCCAATTGTGTATGGTCTCGATCTCTGTTCATCAACATGTGTTTCCCGTTCACTTGAAATATATCGTAAGATAACGAGCTTATTATTAAAAAAACAAATTTCTTAAGATTATCATATGATTTGTTGCTTCTCAACACATCTTGAACCGATCTTAAATGCCTTACATGTTCTTTTACTGTCTTTTTGTACACTAAGATGTCATCAAAGTATACTATCACTAATTTTCCTATGAATTTACTAAGTTAATAATTCATGTCTAAGAAATATATTAGGTGCAATGATTAATCCAAAAAGCATTACTAACCATTCATAAAGTCCTAAATTTGTCTTAAAAGTCGTCTTTCATTCATCACCGTCCTTCACGGGAGTTTTTGGTGTCTACTCTTCATATCTGTCTCAGAAATCACAGAATAACCTTGCAATTCGGCTAACATATCATCTAAATGCGCTATAAGGCGACAATATTTTACCGTAATATTATTAATGTCTCGACAATTACATCATGTTTCATGTACCATCCTTCTAAGTTATGAGTATCACTAGTACAACACACGGTGACATGCTTTCGCACATGTATCCTTGAGCTCATTCACTTACATTTTGAGCTCTGTAATCTCCTTGGGATTGGTTCCATATACTAGGCGATTAGGAATACTTACACTATGCATGTATTTGTTTTTGTGTTGAATCCCACGTAAAGGAGATAATCTGTTCGGGGCTTCTTCCAGAAACACATCTTAAAAACCCTACAATAAATCAGTAACAACACTAGGCAAAGAAAGGAGGAGTTCATTAGTAAAAAAACTGATTCATTGTACAAAAGCACAAACATTGGGTGATTTTGTTCAGACGTTGGCTGATTTTGTACAAAAGCACAAACATTGGCAGATTCGTTGTACAAAAATACTTTTGTACAAACGCTGTACAAAAGTACAAAAGCACAAACATTAGTAAAAAACTGAGTTCATTAGTAAAAAAACCCAAGCCTTTTTGAATTCGCTCACCCTCATGGAAACAATTTTTGCTCTCAAAGGTCTTTTCTAGGTTTCTTTCAAGACCTCATTATCTTGGTGAATTACTTCATGGTAACCCATAAAAGACTGTTTCTTCTCATTCTTCAGTAATCACATTTCATCTTCAAATATTTCCATTGGTGTCAGTGAAGCTAGTCAAACATCTCTTTGAAATCAAACCAATATTGTTATTCAACCTGTCGTTTTGCGTTTTAGTACCAAAATTCCATGGATGTGTAATAACAACTATCCCACTCGGACTTTTACCACGTCATGTAGCACCTCATCCTCGTACTTCCTGATGTTAAACCCAGCATTTACCTGATGGTGGGTGTGTGTGCGCGCGCGATGACATCTTCTTTATCTTGTAGACTCAATGCTTTACATGCTACTAGGTACATACCTTTCGTCGCACCGTACTCCTCATAATCATTATCTGAATAACGTACATAGCATTGATTCTATGGTCATCGACCTCTAATGTAGTCTCATATTATCCATTTATATGATCACGATCTTCTTGTCGAACAGTCTCGAGCAAAGTGACCTCGACCTTGACACTTGAAACAATGAGCATCATAATTCGGTAAAGAAGTATTAGTGGTAACAGGCGGTTTGGGTCATGATGTCTCCACTTTCTACTCTCCTTTTATCTCACGTTAGGTTTGTTAATTTATTAGATTTAGGCTGATTATTGGAAGAGTTTTCATACCTTTGAATTGTTTTTCCCTTCTACTTCAATTGTTTCTCGATATTGACTGCCAGGTGCAACAAGCCGTCCATATCTATATGATGATTAGTTTCTACACGGTCTTGTATGTTAGGATTGAGACCTCCTACAAACCAATGCATAATTTTCTCATCTTTCTCAATGTTTGCCCAAATAATAAAGAAGTCCATCTCCTTGTAGTAGTTCTCCATGCTCTTACTATTTTATATCAATCACCTTAGACATTGATTTACCTCTCAATGATAGCGAGAACGTAAAATTCGACTCATCCTGATATTACGAATCTCGTTCCAAGGGATGGCAGTATGTTCTCCATTACACCTTAACGAAAATATCTGTTAATCCCACAACGCCAGTGTGTAATTGCTTAATTTTGGTGATGTCAATTTCACGTTCTTCAATTTGGAGTATTGATGTGAATGAAAAACCATCTTCATCTTGTGTTCCCATTCAAACTCTACTTCGATGATGCTTTCACCAATGAACGTAAATTCCATCGTGATTCTTCTAATATCATCATCAATCTTATCATTTGCTCGTTGTTTTGTCCTAATGGTACAAATCATATTCATCATTCAGAACCTCGACATATTTTACCTAATCCATGTCGAGAGATATGAATTACGGGTTGTGTTTGGTCCCTCCACTATGGTTCTTGGTAAACTACACATTTCGCGTCTTCCACCCGATGAAATCATTGTTTGAAATTAGTGTGTTCTTCTCGCACTGTTCATTGGATTGCAACCATCATCAATTGCATTTGTGTTCCTCGTTCCCTTGTGGTTGTTAGTCCCAATGGTGTAATAATCTAGACATCAAAATGATAGCTAGAAAACATAAAAGTTATCAAAGACAGAAAAATATAATTGAAAAAGAGATGAACGAAGCTTATGATCTTGTCTTTTTCTCGACTTCTCCTATTTTATTGTGTTTATATCTCGAGAAAAAATTAAAGTTAATTCTTGACGATTCAAATTAAATCTTGATGCTACAAATTTAGAACAGTATCACTATGTTTAAGATTTTTAATGTATCTTCTCAGACAGTTCAATTTTCTGTCTAAGACTCTTTCTATTTTTCTCCATTTTCTTTTGTTCTTTTTTATTTTTTTTATTTTTTCTTTAGTTTTGTTTTTTTTTTCTTTTTTGTTTTTTTTTCCTACTTCCTTTCTTTTTTTTGTTCATTATTCCTTTCGCCTTTTTTCTATAACAATTAGAAAAACTAAACCAAACTAAATTGAATTAAACAGAAAAATTTCTCAAATAAGTTGAAAGAAAGATATTCTAACCTAAGAAAGAGGTTATGATTATCTTTTATAAGAGTCTAGTAGGACATTCTTTTTTGGATGGATGGAATTGAAGTAAAATCCTTTGGAAATTCGATAGAGAAACTTGGATTTTTTTCTTTTCGGAAGATTGGACATCCAAAACACCAATTACAACTCGATTAAGAAACCCCAAACTCAACTATCGATACCATAACACTTGTGATCTAGTATTGATAAGTTGGTGAACACTCAAAATCTCTACAAAAGTTTGATAGCTATATTTCAAGAATTAGAAAATAAAATATACTTTCAATTAGATAAACATGGTTTAGGAGTCATACAATAGATCAGGCCAAGCATCTTTAGGTCTTTTTTTATTCTCTCTGCCTTTTCTACTTGTAGACAAATCACGTTTGTCTGCCTTGACGTCTCTTGATGCCTTTGATATACCCTTACAAGATCTTCCGTAAGCATTAGAGAGAAAAAGTTCGGAATCCTCTTAGCGTTATCCCATGCGACAAATTCGCATTTGCTTGGTGTCTTGTTCGATACGAAACACGAAAAAAATTTCAAAACAAACAATTGTTTACGTGTAATCATCCTGATTAGTGAAATTAACATGCATATTTTCTTGAAATTTACATTACAAAACTATAATAATCTAAAATCAAGATTTAATGCAACATGTAAGTTTAATTTCATGTCATCGTGGATTTAGTTTCATGAAACCGATTGCATGCGACTTCTAGGTTTAACATAAATCACTAACAATCAAAGAATCACATGTTAGAAATACGTGCATCCAAAATATCCAACTTTATATCAAATTTAAATTAATATTCCCAAATATTATGTGAACCATATGACATATTTTATATATTTAGATCTTAAAGGTAATGAAAAATATGCAAGTATTTTCCTTTTGCCAAAATAAAAAAACGAAGGACAAAATGCATATAATGATTAGGAAACTAATAGTATTATATTTAAACGTAAATACAAGTGTAATCAGGAAATAAAAGTATTACAACAACAAGTTTATATAGTTCGATTTTGATAAAACTGAAAGTATCGATTTTAGGTTAGGTTTTAGTGCCATTTTCGCATATATTTCATAGATAGATTTACATATCCGATACGAATATTCGTTACATACGCCGTTTTGTTGGTTTTCAGGTTTTTAGGCGATAAGGCATAAATGAGCTTAGAAAGACGAATTCCTGAGCAAAACCAGGACTTTGAAAGATAAATACAACTAGCAGAGATGGATCCACCTCCAGCCGCCGCACCAGGACCATCCATTTTGAGGCAGCGCAGCAGACGCGCCACACATTCACGCGCCCGCCAAGAGTATTCTCACCGCCGCTCTGACTTTCCTTCGATGGAAGGAGTTTCCGACGTCCTCAGGTACGTAGCGGAGGAGACTAGGTATCAGTCATTTATGGCAGAGCAGAGGTACGACATGGAGGCGGCGAGGCACGATATTGAGGCTGCGAGGTATGTAGAGCAGCAGCAATTCCAGGAGCAGTCGATCCAGCATACATACTACCTCACGGAGTCTGTCCATCGATTTTAGCAGCTCAGTATGCAGCATTACCAGGAGCCATACATACCGATCCCGCGGGACTATCATACTGGAGCCATTCCGTACCGTCCTCACATCCCTTACGAGCTGCAGTCTTTCTATTTCCCGCCTGGGGAAGGGGTACCCGCGGAGCGAGCAGACCTTCCGGCCACCCGCGGTGGAAAGGATGAGGATTAGATCACTTTTCCCTTTTCCTTCTTTCTTTTTCATCTTTTATGGACCTATTTTTATTGTTTTCTTGTTTTTAGTTTTAGCGATTATGTACGCTCTTTCAGAATTACTTATGTAGTGCTCTTTGTTTATCTCTTGCCTTGCATTGCATGGTTTTATCTCAGGTCTTTCACGCTAACACATGCATTAGAGCACAAGAGTCACACCATCCGGATGTATCACGATTCGAGAAGGCCACACACACACACACCAGGTGTACTCGTATTCCTTTTTATATTTTCTCGAGTTTTTACATGCGGGGATCCCTCTTAGGTCTCGAACACCAAGACTGTGTTCCGTTCAGGTCTGGGGGGGTACTCTTCATTTTGTGATACGGATTTTATCTTAGAGCGACATATTTGCACTTAGGATTAGATTTAGGTTTAGGTTTAGGAATAAGATGGATATACTTAGTGAAAAATTTTTCGAGCTTTAGTCATGTTTTGCGACGTTGTTGAATCGTGGATAATGGTCTAGGTTTGCTTAGAAGCCTTTTGATACCGATTAGTCGAGTAGTTGTGTTTGAAACCCTTATCTAGTTGAATTCACTCCTTAGATTTCGGTACCAAGTAGTCATATCTCCGTGTATACCGTCTAGCCTTAGCTTACTTGATATTTTTAGCGTTCACTAGTTAGATTCCACACGCTTATACTCCGCTGTCATCTAAGATAAGTTTTTCACTATTCCGAGTTAGGATTGACATGTGTACATCGATGTTCGATGGTTCGGGTCTAAGTGGTGGGTAGAGGCGCTTTTCTACGTCCTAAAGGATAGAGTCTTGCGTAATCAAGAAAAGAAAAAACCGAAAAATAAATAAATAAATAAGATATTCAATAACACACCTCTTCACTCTGCTAAGGTCACGCGATCTTATGAGTGTGCCATAGGTAGCCTGGGTCTAAGTAGAAAGCCATCCCTCTTCGACTTTGACGTCCTAGGAACAAAGCGTGGATCTAAGTGTAGAAAAGAAAAAAATGAATAAGAACGAGGAGAAGAAATTTTAATGATATCAAAAGCTTAGGAAACATGTATGGGGATTGCTTGGACGTTGTCTAGGGTTGTGAAGAAGACTTAGATTGTTGGTAGGATTTCATGGCTCAGCACTTTCGGTAGATATAAGGCTATACTCGGTACGGTTAGGCTCTTATCCATGTGACGCATTGATTTGTGGAATGACTAACCCTTCGATATTTTTATGCTAGTATCCATTGTTATTAGATTCTTTTTGCACTAGACTTTAGTTTTGTTTGAGGACAAACAAAGGTTTAGGTCTGGGGGAGTTTGATAACACTGAAAGTGTATCGATTTTAGGTTAGGTTTTAATGTCATTTTCGCATATATTTCATAGATAGATTTACATATTCGATACGATTATTCATTACATACGCCCGTTTTGTTGGTTTTCAGGTTTTTAGGCAGCAAGGCCTAAATGAGCTTAAAAAGACGAATTCCTGAGCAAAACCACGGACTTTGAAGATAAATTCACTCGGAGCCAATATCAAGCCTCTAAACTTAACAAAACACCCGAGCTACGAGCGGAAAAGAGCAAAATCAAGGAATCAAGGGTGCCTGGTCGGGCACCACGGACCACCCGCTCGGGTAAAACCTACGAGGTTTTATTCGCACACCTTGCACGACCCGAGCACGAAGGCACATTGATCGGGTAGCCTTACCCGATCAGGCGCAATAAGGACACCCGCTCGGGCGTTAATTCATCCCAAATATCCCCGAGAGTTTACACGACTCGGGCCGCTCAACCACGCGATCGGGTGCTGATGCCCGATCGGGCATGACGAAGAACACGACCGGGCATGCGTCTGCACGACCGGATAGAAGTGGTGCCCGAGCGGGCCACGTATTTCGCAACAACCTAGATCTTGCATTCGAACGACCTAATTTATAGACCATAAGAGATCTAGAGCAAAGGGGGCGACGTACAGGGCAAGGAAAGGCTTGGAAAACATCTGGAAAAGGGTCGGGAGACGCTGGAGAAAAAGAGAAGCATCAATCCTCACATCAGTAACACTATAGGGAAGTTGTGTTATCTTCGTTATCTGTATTCTCCATGAGTGAGTAGGTTCCCAACTATGGGTTAGGGATATCGGATTGTAACGGATGAACAATGTTATGCGTTAATGCTTAGTTCTTTTGATTTTATCTTGATATTCGGTTCTACACTTAACATTATCATTCTTATACTAGTGTTGTCCGCTCAATAACATAGGAATTCAGACTTTGCTGGAAGGTTAAAGGATGAATCCGGATCTGTTAAGTTGTAGGTTAAGTTCGGCTGATGAGAATATGACCGGTCAGTTAGTCGACTTAGGAATTAGAATTGCGTTCGTAAAGCTGCCATGGTATGGGTTAATCACTGCTGGAAGGTAGGGTTGCACGTACTTATGGTTAGGAGGTTTAGGCTCGGAAGAATCATTCCTCGCCTTAGAGCATGAATTTTCCGTTGTCAAGATAATTCGATAGGTTTATGATCTTTAGTTGTTTCATCCATACGATTCCCGGTATCCCGACACCCGTAGTGTTCGTCATATCCGAGTTTACCCCAACCTATTATCGTTGTCACCACTTAGTTTAGTTTTTAGGTATTTAGGACCACATCTCCATCTACTTCCATTCGTCTTAGTTTAGTGTTATTCTTAGTTTTGACTGCTTTAGTCCCTAGAGATCGACCCTGGTACTACACCATCCGTATACTTGCGGTGAAGTGGTCTACGAAAATATATAGCTTGGGTTCACCACATCAGATTTCTTTCGAAAGTTTCTCTAAAATTGAAAAGAAAATGATCATTGCTTGGTGCTATTGATCTATTGGTTTTTAAAACATCATTTTGCATTTTTTTGGTATTATATTGTATGAATTTATAAAAAAATTCTTTGAGAAAATCCTAATTGTCACATGCAAAGTTCATGTTGTTCAAACACATTTAATAACAATTTTTTTTAATATTGACCTTTTGAAAAAAAAAATATGTATAATAACCTTTGTGATGTAAAATATAGATGATTCCGGTTTAAAATTTATATAATTTAAAGAGATTCTGTAATTCTTGCATATTAGTGAAATAAATTTTTTATTCTAACAAGCAATTTTTCAGATTTGGTTGAATAATTTAAATCTTTCTGTTTCCGGAAAAAATGTAATCGAAGTCAATTTTACAAATATATAATTATGGTTTTTTAAAATGCACAGATATATTTTAACAAGAATAAAATAAAATACTATTTGGTGTTATGCGAAACTATTAACCTACTTATGAAACCTCACGTGCTTTTTAAAGTCTATGTGCTGAAATGTTTGCGTTCACCTAACTAGCGATTCTGAGATGCTCCATGCGAATGCGACAACACGTTATATTTTACATGTCGACCTCCGAACGTCACGATCCATACATTTCTATGATATAAAGACATTCCACCTCAAACAAAAAAATTTAAAACGAAAAAAAAAATTCCTACAATTATATAATAAGTAATTAGTGTGCATATATATTTACTAGATGATACATGCGTTTTGTATACTTATATGATAATTAAATAATATTTTTTAAATGCTACACATATTTCATTTATTAAAACATTGTCATAAAATTTGATTTATATATATGTCAATACAAACACATAAATTTTATTTATAATATAAAATTTTAAATAATAAATTTATTAGATGTGATATAAACTAACATTACGATTTGTTCATAATATTTTTTAAATTTGAAAACGTAATTTTTCGGAGAAAATAATTGCATGTTTTGGATAATTTATACATTTGAATAATTTATATTTAAGATTAGTAATAAAATGAAATTTATAATCTTAAATAAGTTATTTATATATTAGAATAATTACCATTTATAAGTTTGGGAATGACATGGACGATGCGTGAATGGACATATAACTATATATTTATAATTGCGGTATAATAAAGAAACACAAGTATTTCTTACTCTTATTTACACAAATAAAGCAAGTGAATATTGTAACATAATAACATATTAGTGAATGAATCCATTTGAAAATTTATGAAAAAATCTCATTAAACCTATAATTTATGTTGTTCATAAGAAAATAATGTCATAAGTTTTTGTTTTTAAATTAAAATATGTAAATTACTACAATGGATTTTAGGTTCTTCACTAAATAGGAATACCATACTTATAAAATATTTAAATATAAAATATAAATTGCATGTACATGATAATAAAAAATAACAATACGATGCACCATAAAGTCGATAAAAGTTATCTTTATTACACAATTGTATTTTACTTCTCATATGTTTGGATGTTATATAAACTTTGAATGAATATAAAGTTAAGGAAACACGTGGTTCATGTGTAATTTTTTCGTATATTATCTGAAATCTTTGAAGACTAATAAATTTGGGATACAAGTAAACAAAAATTTAGTTGTTTTATATATTTCAGAATCTTTTTTGATGTTTTGATTTTCCATATGAAGATTGTCTTTGATTCTCCTTTTTCTCATTTGATTACCTCTACGACCAATAAGTTTCTTTTTTTCCTCTAATTTCATGTATTGATTTTTGTTTTCAGATTCTATAATTTCATATTTTAAATTAGTTTTAGAATATGGTTCTCCAAATTTATCATCCCTTTGATTATCCATGTGCATTTTGATTTGCACTATCTCCAGATGATTTGTATATTTTCAGAGAAAATATAAAGGAGTCTTGAATCATCTTTGTTTGTTGCGAGCATTCACCGTGACCTTATAACAACAATCGACCAAGCTAAGCCTAAGACATAATAGTCATAAACTGGAAAATCATGGCACAACAAAGGAATAAGACTCAAGATTCCAATGGATATAAATACTGAAAAACCAAGTACTAAGGAGGAACACAATACCTACCCTAAAATTCATAACAACCTTTATATACGACAAAATAGTAGATCTTCGAACTTCAATCTCTTTTATTACCACTCCAAAAAGGGATAAGATATAAAATTTAGGGCAAATAAAGAGATATATATGAGGGTAATTTTTTTCAAGAAATAAAAGAAAACAATCAAAGAAATCAAAGTAAAAGATAAACATATCTTAAAAGTGTAATTGTTGTAAAGGAGACGAAGCAGAAACCAATCTTATTGACCCTATGAGTGAAGCACCTAAAAAACGACTCTCTTCCAATTTCTGTACCATTTTCTTCTAGACAAAATTTTAATTTTTTCAAGGTTAAAGTACAATAATAATTCAAAATTTAATTTCATTACCATATGTGACCTTTAATCATATTTCTAATGAACTATGGCAAAAAATATCATCCAGTTGTCAAATAGATATATTAAAATAGAAAAAATTTAAGAAATAAACCATTTTTTTAGAAATTAAAAGAAATATAATATACATGTACACATCTAAATTATATTAAATTTTCTCCAAATATATAATTCTTTTTTTGGACTTGGACTTTGTGTTTTTTATATGGGTGAATGAATTAATTTGTTGACATTTTTATAAATCTTAAAAAAATTTTATAAAATTAAATAAATATAAAAATAGATATATTTATTAATTTCATGAAATATTATCTATATAATTACAATTAAAATAGTTTGTTATGCAAACTCCAAGCATATATTTATATAACATGTCATGTAAAGCATTCGAGAACATTTTTGCACGTGATGTCAACATCACATAAAAGTATAATGATGTGTCTTTGTACAACTTATTGAGTGATCACAATTTCTTCGCCTAAGGATAATTTTTTGAAATTTCAAGAAGTAAAATAACAATATATGTATGACATAAACAATATAATAATACAAAATATCAAACAAAAGAATAATAAACACGAACATAGAGTCTCAGTATGATTATACATGTTCATAAAATGGATTCTAGAATCACTATTTTCTCTTTCTTCCCTTTTTAGTCCACAAAAGCTCTAATCCTTACTCTATTCCTTTTTATTATTTGTTTATCATGAATTTAAAGATTCCATTTTGACCATTAAAAACTACAAATTCTCATATGGTTTCACACAAAGTATATACGTTGATCGATGTTAATCCAAATTTTAATGATCGTGTTACCATTTGAGGGTGTATTTGGGGTAATATGAATCAAGCTTGTTCAAGATAGCACTGTTGGGTTGATTTGGGATGCGGAAGCGTGTTTTATAAACCCAAATATAAGATCTAGTCATGTTTAAGGAATGGTTTTTCGGGGTTTCAACGACGAATAGATTTAGATACGATTTCGAATATACCTGTTAACGTTGAACGTGTGATTGTCGGATGCAATAGACTTGATAGCACAAGCCCTTTACGCGTATACACGCCGAGATCGGATCTGCTTTCAACGTTTGGTGCGGGATTCGGGAAGAACGAAAAGTTGTTTTCGTTCTTCATTTTCTTTTGACGGCTATTAGGGTTTAGATTTTCTGCTAATGGATTCTGATAATGAAACTCGTTTTTCATTTATTAAATAATTATTAAATTTTAATAATGATAACTTAACCCTACACTATCATAATATTACAAAAAAGGTATAACACTTTCAATCTCCCACTTGCCTTTATGTAATATTTCAAATAGTAAAATATATGTATCTCCATACACATACTTGCATGTACATCCGATGTACTAACCCCAAAAGAAAAACAAATATAATTATATTCTTCGCTGCTAGCGGAAGAATATAATTGTATTCTACACTGACTGTCTAACAATCACTAGCACATACCGAGATACTCGTATGCGTGTGAACTCGTAGGTTCATCACTAAACCGGTAGCCAATTAGTCTCCACTAATTAACTAATCGAGGTTGGCGTCTAGCAACACTCCCCAACGACCGGATAGCGTGAAGTAACATCGTTACTCATTTGAGTAACAATATTACCCAAAACGCACCATGGTGAAGTTGATGTTCGTATTTCCTTCCATCTTTACAGCTCCGGATGCATCCTAGGCATGGTCATAACTGTCAGCCTTACGGATCATCAACTATGTATCATGTCATTCACAACTGATTGATGAATGAACCTAAGAAACACCTTCCTCCATTCATTCAATGTACTTTGGCCAGAGATTCGTACAGTCATTGTGATTACTGACAACATAGAGCTCAAAATCTTACCAAGAGTTGATGGGTCCCATCTTGATCAGTCACTAACTACGTAAATATCTAATTATTCCTAATATCTATTCAACTAGTACTCTAAGATACCAGGTGTCCAGAATCAAAGAATAATAGATGAGATGCTAGTTACTATGCTGATCTCAGGTCTAAGGGAAAAACTAACTATCTAACTATCTGGAGAAACGTACCGACTATCATCCTTGTCTGTCGAGAAACTCGCATCAGTGAAACCTTCTAACTCCAAGTTAGAACCACCGTAATTGAGGAACTGGTCATTAGTTGTTTGTAAATACTTAAGGATGTTCTTAACAACCTTCCAGTGTTCCTCACCAGGATCTGTCTGATATCTACTCACTAGACTTAGTGCGTAGGCTACGTCAGGCCTACTACACGTCATGGAGTACATGATGGCTCCCACTACGCTAGCGTAGGGAAGCTGACTCATGCGTTCTCTTTCTTTCGAGGACTTAGGACAATCCTCCCTAGAAAGAGAAATTCCAGTGCCTATCGGTAGATAGCCCTTCTTGGAACTTTCTATGTTGTATCGTCTCACGATACTATCGATGTACTAGGATTGTGACAATCCAAGCAACCTATTCGATCTATCCCTATAGATTTTATTCCTAGAATATAGGTTGTTTCTCCTAGATCCTTCATGGAGAACTCATCAGACAACCATGACATCGTCTCTTGCAATGTCGGAATGTCATTCCCCATGAGCAATATGTCATCCACATAAAGGACAAGGAAGACAACCGTGCTCCCATTAAACTTCTTGTACACACAAGGCTCTTCATCGCATCTAACAAAGTTGGACTCCTCGACTGCCTTGTTAAAACGAATGTTCCAGGTTCGAGAAGCTTGCTTGAGTCCATAAATGGACCTCTGAAGCTTGCATACCATATAACTTTAAGTTGGTGACGTGAAACCCTCAGATTGAGTCGTGAAAACCTCTTCCTGGAGCTCTCCGTTAAGGGAAGTTGTTTTCACGTCTATTTGCCAAATCTCATAGTCATGGAATGCTGTTATCGCAAGCAAAATCCGAATAGATTTAAGCATTGCCACAGGGTAGAACGTTTCTTCATAGTCAATCCCTTCTCGTTGTCTATGCCCCTTGGCAACTAGACCTGCTTTATAGGTCTTTACGTGCATGTCTGCTCCAATCTTCCTCTTGTAAACCCATTTACAACCGATCGGTCTTGTAGCCTGTGAAGAATCAACCAAAGTCCATACTTTATTAATCTTCATATATTCCATCTCGAATTCCATGGCTTTCCACCATTTCTCAGAATCTGGGCCTTGTATGGCTTCTTGGAAAGTCAAGGGGTTGTCATCTCTATGACCGACCACGTCCTCTTGCACCATTAGATTAAGTCTGTCAGGTGCACGTCGAGAACATGTTGACCTTCTCAAGAAAGCCTGTGTAGCAGGTTCAACCTGCACTAGGATATCTTGTTGGACTTATTCTTGAATAGGTTCCTGACTTTGTTCTTGAACGGGCACTGTCACTTCAACATTAGAAGATGAAGCGCTGAAGCCTAACAACATATCTCCCAGCAAAGATCGCTAATTTGACATCTTATGTCCATGAGCTTGTATTGGTTCGTCAGGTTCTTGATTCCCGTCAAGAACTATTTCTCTACCATGAATTCCTTCCTCAAGGAATTCGCTTTCAAGAAAGGTTGTCGTTCTGACCACAAACACTTTGTGTTCAGACGGGTGGTAGAAATAATATCCCATAGTTTCCTTACGATAACCTATGAACCTACACTTGTAGACCCAGCATCTAGATTGTCTGGTTGAAGTCTCGTAACGAAGGCCGGACAACCCCAAACCTTGATGTTTCTCAGGTTTGGTTTTCATCCCTTCCATATCTCATATGGAGTCTTAGAGACCACTTTAGTGGAAACCTTGTTTAAAATATAAGCAGCAGCTTCTAAAGCATAACCCCAAAAGTTTATTGGAAGATCCGTGAAACCCATCATGGAATCAGACTATATCTAATAAAGTCCGATTTCTCCTTTCGGATACACCATTATGCTGTGGTGTTCCAAGAGAAGTCCACTGAGACAAAATCTTATTTTGCCTTAGATAATCGAAAAATTCATGACTAAGATATTCACCGCCCCGGTCATATCTCAACACCTTGATACTCTTTCCGGTTTGTTTCTCCAGTTCACTGTGGAATCTCTTGTACATTTCAAAAGACTCGGATTTGTGTCTCATCAAGAACACAAAAACATATCTCGACATATCATCAGTGAACGTGATGAAATATAAATATCCACCCCTAGCTTGAACTCTCATCGGTCCGCATACATCAGTATATATGAGTCGTAGGAGTTCTGTAGCTCTCTCTCCGGTTCCACTAAACGGAGATTTGGTCATCTTATGAGCGAGACAGGATTCACAAATTGCGTAAGATTCATAATCAAAATGGCGTAAAAGACCATCTTTATGCAGTCTTTTTATCCTTTTCTCACCGATATGACCAAGTCTACAATGCCAAAGGTACGTCTGTCTTTGATGATCATCTACCTTTCTCTTATGGCCCGAAACATGCATGTTAATTTGTTCTACATTAACATCAGGTAAGATATAAAGTCCTTGTTGCAAATAACCATTCACACATAAATCATCACCATGATAAATAGAGAAAATGTTATTACTAAAAGCTTTTCGAAATCCACGTCTATCAAGCATAGAAATAGAAATAACGTTCGAAACAAATTTAGGAACGTAGTAACAGTATTCTAATAACAAAGTCTTGCCCGTAGGCATTAAAAGAGAAATCGATCATACAACTAGAGCAGCAACACTTGCGTCGTTTGCAACCTTCAGATTGAATTCTCCCTTCCTGAACCTCATACTAATCCTCAGTCCCTACAACATATTGCAGACGTTAAAACTGCTACGAGTATCCAATACCCATTTAGACGAATCAATAGTAGTTAAGGAAATCATGAAAAAATTTTCCATGAGAATCTTAACTGGCTTCTTGCCCTTCAGATACTGTAGGTATTCCTTGCAGTTCCTCTTCCAAGGACCTTTCTTCTTTCAGAAGAAACACTCGGCATCTGATTGGTTGGCCTTGGTGACGTCGCCCTTTGTCCTGGTCACACCAGTCTTAGGTGCCCTCTGCTTAGTTTTGGGCCTCTTCTTGCCCTTCCTCTTATGATAAGAGGACTGCCCAACCATCAGCACAGATCCCGATACCCTCTTTCCAATGGACATTTGTTTCTCATACTCCGTGAGCATGTTGTGAATCTCATGCAACTCAACGTTCAGCTTGTTCATGTTGTAGTTGACCACGAATGAGGAGAAGGACTCCGGAAGTGAGTGCAAGATCATCTCCTGCTGCATCTCCTTGCAGAAGGTGCACCCCAGCTTCTCAAGCTGTTATATCAGACTGATCATCCGTAGAAAATGGGGTCCCACAGGAGAACCCTTACTAAGAGTGGACTTGAACAAAGTCCTCGAAAACTTGAACCTTGTCGTCCTACTCTGCTCACTGAACATCTTCTTAAGATGTTCCATGATCTTCTTGGCATCCATATGCTCGTGTTGCTTGTGGAGTTCGCCACTCATTGACGCCAGGATAAGACACTTCACATTGATACACTTTTACTCGTACTTGGTGTATTGACTGAAAGCCTCGTCATTCGCTGGGTCTGACACTGGAGAAGCCGGTTTGTCGATCACATCGATCAGCTTCTCATGTGTCAGCACCAGGCGAAAATTGCATTACCATTCGTCGAAGTTCTCACCAACCAGCTTGTTGGTCTCGAGGGTTGGATGCAAGTTGAAATGAGACATTCTCAAGAGATCTGAAAACGAAAGGAAAAAATTTACAGGAGAGAGTAAGACATCGTAAATATTATAATGACATGGACTTCAACTATATGATATTTCTCGCCAATCAACGTTACAATAACATTAGAAATCTTATGTACAATTAACATCAATCTATAACTATATGCCTGAGCCCCTTGGTAGTCAAGACGTTTCCCAAACATATAAAATATATTCTTTATAAATTTTATCCCCATAAAATTTATAGTAAATTAACTTCGGCTCTATATCACATATCACATAGTCACCTTGTAGTCAGGTCATTGCTATCAATATAGTTGAGTTAATCCTTCAGCTCATGGTCGGAAAACAATTAAGTTCATGTCCCCCGGGTAGTCCAGGCGTATACAAAAACTAATTGTTCCCTCCCACTAGACATCTGATATCATAGACGTACGAATCGAATTTTTGAAGTACATGCCTCCTGGTAGTCAGGCCATTCCATGTAAACGAGAACTTATTCAAACGTCTTGTTTTTATTTTTTTCTAACATATTTTTAACATCTATTTTGCAGAATCATAACGGTGTTGGGAAACTCAATTTGAAGATATTTGTTTATGTTCTTTTCTTGCTTAATACGTCAATATTTACTTTAATTTGAAGATATTTTGTTGAATAGATTAGTATGCCTTTGTTATTACATTCTACAATGAGTTTTTTTTTAATTTGGGTGAAATTTACATTAAAATCGGAAAAGTTAAAAAACTTCAGCAAAACCCCTCTCGCGCACAAGCTTCGCGCAACCGTCGCACAGAATCGTCGCCGTTTTCGGCCTCACATGTGTCGCACCGGTTGCCCTAGGATGCACCGACCGTTCGCCGTCTACCGTCGACCCTCGTGCGGCCGGCTACAGTTACAGCCGCCGCCCGTAGGCTCCTCTTTCTCCTTCCCGTTTCTGGTTTTTGTGCCCACGCGCGACGTTTTCGATATGAGTTTTCACAAAAAATCCAAAAAACTAATCCTAAACAGACGACGAGATGCTCTGATACCACTGTTGGGTTGATTTGGGGTGCGGAAGCATGTTTTATTAACCCGAATATGAGATCTATTCATGTTTAAAGATTGGTTTTTTGGGGTTTCAACGACGAACATATTTAGAAACGATTTTAAATATACTTGTTAACGTTGAACGTGTGACTGTCGGATGTAATAGACTTGATAGCGCAAGCCCTCTACATGTATCCACGCCAAGATCGGATCTGCTTTCAACTTTTGGTGCGAGATTCGGCAAGAACAAAAAACTCTTTTCGTTCTTCGTTTTCTTTTGACAACTATTAGGATTTATATTTTCTGCTAATTGATTCTGATAACGAAAACTCGTTTTTTCGTTTATTAAATAATTATTAACTTTTATTAATTACAAAATAACCCTAAACTATCATAATATTACAAAAAAGGCATAACACTTTCAAACACAATCCCTTTCCTTGACTATACAATCCCAAACTAACATCCTACACAACACCAAATTGGGCAAGCACCAATTAGATGACATATCTTGAAGAACCATGAGGTCATCCATGGCATTACCTTCTATACAAATCTAAGATTTACATAGTTAGATTTAAAGATGATGTGGGAAATATCAAGCTATACAAATGCCTAATGTCTCTTTACCGCAAGAGTACGGATCGGTGTAATAAAAAGGTCAAACTCTGGGGACTAATGCAACCTAAGCTAAGAATATGACTAAAGTAAGACGGGTTGAATAGATGGTGGAGTGATATGTGACGTGTGGAAACACGAGTTATAAATTATCCTAGACCACTTCACCGCAAGTATACGGATCGTGTAGTACCTGGGTCGATCTCTGGGGACTAAAGCAGCCAAAAACTAAGAATAAAACTAAACTAAGACGAATAAAGATAGAAGGGGATGTGATTCTAAATACCTAAAACTAACCTAAGTGGTGATAACAATACTAGGTTGGGGAAGAACTCGGATATGACAAATACTACGGGTGTCCGGGATATCGGGACTCGTATGGATGAAACAACTAAGGATCACAGATCTATCAACTTATCTTGACGGCGGGAAATTCATGCCCTAAGGTGAGGAGTGATTCTTCCGAGCCTAAACCTCCTAACCATGAGTACGTGCAACCCTACCTTCCAGCAGTGATTAACCCGTACCATGGCAGCTTTACGACCGCAATCATTATTCCTAAGACGACTAACCGACCGGTTCATCCATTACAATCCGATATCCCTACCCGTAGTTGGGACTCTACTCACTCATGGAGAAAACAAAAGACGAAGATAAAATAACCCTATACATGATAGACTCTAGGAAATTCGATGTCTCGACCTTCCCTATCGTGTTACCGGTGCAAGGATTGATGCTTCTCTTCTTCTCCAACGTCTCCCCAGCCTTTCCTTGCCCTGTACGTCGCCCCCTTTTGCTCTAGATCTATTATGTTCTTTAAATTAGGCCGTTTGAATGTTAGATCTAGGTTGTTGTGAAATACACGACCCGCTCGGGCACCACTGTTACCCGGTCATGCTGAGGCGCGCCCGGTCGTGTTCCTTCATAATGCCCGATCGGGCATTAGTACCCGATCGTGTGGTTGAGCGGCCCGAGTCGTGAAAACTCTCGGGGAATTTGGGATGAATTAACGCCCGAGCGGGTATACTTCTGCGCTCGATCGGGTAAGGCTATCCGATCTCGTTGCCTTCGTGCCCGGGTCGTGCAGGGTATGCAGATAAAACCCCGTAGGTTTTAGCCGAGCGGGTGGTCTATAGTGCCCGACCGGGCACCCTTGTTTCCTTGAAATTTCTCTTTTCCGCTCGTTGCTCGGATGTTTCTTTGGGTTCTAAGGCTCGATCTTGGCTCTGAGTATATATATCTTCAAAGCACGTGGTTTTGTTCAGGAATCCGTCTTTTAAAGCTCATTTAGGCCTTGTCGCCTAAAAACCTGAAAACCAACAAAACGGGTGTATGAAACTCAAAATCATATCGGATATGTAAATCTATATATAAAATATATGCGAAAATGTCACTAAAATCTATCCTAAAATTGATACACTTTCAGTGTTATCAATATGAATCTCTAAAACACAAAACGGAATGATAACAACGATGGAGAGATCTAGAAGACTTGACAATTAAGAACACTATGGGTTTCGGGTTACCATGATTTGCAAGGATGTAACAAACAAAGGATCATAAACCTATCGAACTATCTTGGCAACGGGGAATTAATGCTCTGAAATAAGGAATGATTCTGCCGAACCTAAACCTCTTAACCATAATTACGTGCAATCCTACCTTCCAGCATCGATTAACTCGTGATTACGGTAACGTTAAGCGCGCAATCATAATTCCTAAGTCGATTAACTGACCGCTCAGATTCTCATTAATCAAACTTAATCTACAATCAAAAGTTCTGGATTCATAATTTAACCTTCCAGCTATACACAAATTCCTAGGTTACTGAGCGGGCAACACTTGTATAAAAGTTTACGATGTTGATTGTAAAACCGAAGATCAAGAAAGTTTTCATAAATCTAAGCATTAACGCTTAATCCAAACATCTTACAAATCCGATATCCCTAACCCATTGCTGGAAATCTACTCACTCATGGTTTCTACTGAAAAACAAGAGAAAGTAACCCTAGACATGGTAGAGAATAAGAAATATGATTCCCCGATCTTCTCTATCTTGTTACCGACGTCCGGATTGATGTTTCTCTCCTTCTCCAGCTTATCCCGAGTCTTTCCTGATGAATTTCAGTCCTTTCCTAGCCCTAGCCGTCGCCCTCTGGTTGCTGGAATCGATCTCCTTCTCTGTTTTGCCCATTCAAGCACTTAAAACAGGTTGTTGCGAGAAAGGCGGCCCGTGCGGGCTAGTGCTCTAACTGATCGGGTATTACTCAACCCGAGCAGGTTAAGGTGTCCGTCGAGCGGGTATCAATGTGATTGACCTACCCGATCGGGTTCTCTTCCGACACGAGTCGTATGAATTTTTCTGGAACTTCTGCATAACTTCAGCCCGAGCGGGGATGTCTCCAAGCCTGAGCGGGCTTAATTAATTTCGTGCTTTTGATCCTTTTTGCTCTATGCTCGGGTGTTCCATTTGGTTCCATGGCCTGAATTTACTCCGAGTGATTTGTAGCTTCAAATATATGTTGTTGAATCCAAGAATTTGCATTCTGAAGCTCGGTTAGGCCTTGTCGCCTTAAAACCTGAAAATCAACAAAAAAGGAGAACATAAAGAACGTTCGTGTCGGATTTGTAACTCGTGCTATATAATCTATGCGAAAATGATGCAAATGTCTAGCCTAAAACTGATACACACTACGTGTTATCAAAAGGCTTTGTTATTCTGGCTATATCTTTTATCTTATCATTATATTTTTTAAACCATGCTATGTGAGTCCCTACAACAATCATTATCTCATCTCATGTTGACTACTCGAGGCAAAGAGAAAAATTTTAGGGTGGATAAAGGTAGCTTCTCTCTTTCTCTTGTTTTCGACACTCTTCTCTGCCTTCTTATCAAGTTTCTCCAACCACTTTTTTTTCTAACTTCTTCTATTATTCCAATTTCAATTGAGAATAATATAAGATATTAATCAAACCATGGTTGAAAGGAACAATGTTCACATATGAAAATTGAATCTAAAGATTCACAGTGTCATTTTTCACATCATTGGGCTCCCCTGAGAGAAACAGAAAGAGGAATGAAAACAGATGTATGCAAATTGTCGTACAAAACATAATATTTGAAAAAACCCGACTCATATATAAAATATATATTTTACTATATCAACTTATGTTTAAATTTTACAATTATTTATTTTATTATATAAATGATATGATTTGAGAAATACTGAATTTTATAACAATTATATAATTTAATAATAACTTGTTTGTTAAGAAACTAATAAGAATTTATTTTGTTATTTTGATTGATCTTTTATAACTGGATTTTCATTGGTCGAAAATTTTTATTGTTGATAAAATTTATTTCTTCTATATTTATGTATTTAAAATATACATTGCAATGAGATCATAACACAGAGTAATTTATTAAAATTTTTATAAATATTTTTTAAAGTATATATCTGTTGTAAAAAATATCAATACACCTCAATCACAATAGACCAAAATAAATTTGTATGATATATTATTGTATATTTTGAATAGTATATAACATGATATTATAATAAATATTAATCCATTTTTGTTTTCCAATAATTGTTTTCAAAATTATATAGTAAGATCAAATATGTACTAAATATTAAATTTGTAAATCAATTTTGAGATGGTGATGAAAAAATAAATAGTATAATGAAAGTAAATTGTAAAGACAAAGAAATAAGGTGTACGCCATCTATTTCTTATGTAATAAACAAATAAAATGATATATATGAATGAAACATACAAACATTTTAGAATTATAATCTAGAACTAATTACATTCAGTGAATGTGTAGATTCACAAAACATAGTGAAGAGAACAGAAACAATGCAATCCTTTGCTTCACAAAATTGTTTGATTGTGAAACTCTTCATTGGTTATGTTTTTAAATGTACATACAAATAATGACTTTATAACAATCTCATTGTCAAGCTGACCCCTAAAACATAAAGAGTAAAAAATCAAAAAGTCGTGGCACACAACTAATGAAGACGATTCATGATATAAAATTATGAATTAAAAGAAAACATCAAATTGTATCAATAAATCCAAGCTCGTAGATCAAAATTTTATACAAATGCATACGATATGCTTGTCAAATAACGGAGAAAGAACTTGTTAATGTTTGATGTAAAAGTAAGGAGAAAAGATGTAACATGTACTGATGTTGTCACCTTTTATGCTATGTTAAAAGGAGAAAGTCTGGGACGAACAGCTCGGCCGTGCGCAAATTTTCGGACAGACAGCTCGACCGTTCGCAAATTTGTGGACCGACCGCTCGGCCATGCGCAAATTTGCGGACTGTCCGTCCCATGCTTTCTCTATCCGTTACCCGACACCGTTCGTGCATCCTGAGCCTTCTCCGTTTGTGACCCGAGCCTCGAGACGGACAGGCGGTGTCGGGTCACGGATGGAAAAGGCTCGGGATGTAAATTGATATGAGAAATCAATATAACACATAGCTACATGTTAGAGACCAATGTACTGGATCGATCCGCCATGAGATTGCTACATTGATTGTTATATGAGTATCATAGCCATTGTCATAATGATTATGATATATGTAATTCTACGACTTGAGATCGCCAGAGATATTAAAATAAGCAATTGCATGCTTTGAAACTATCAAATATCACTCGTAAATGGATGGACAAAGAAGATAGTGATTGGGTATGCAATTTATAGTCTGTTGTTTGATCGAGATAAGCATTTTTTACTCCTATTTAACAGGACTGATGTCACGAGCTCATAGATTGAACTAGATGAGTATGATATGTTCCATGACTCATGTTTAATCTAGACATCAAGGACAAGGGATTAATGTACATAAATCAGGATTTTGGTAATATCGAGTCATAAACATTCTCATTGTATATCCCATTCGTAAACATATAGACGTTTTGAGTCTTTCACCTTGCAAACAAGCGTTCTTTAGTAAAATACACAAGGAAATCAAGCCAAGGACTTATAAAGAAGTGCAAGGAAGCTATGAATGCTGATAAGTCGTCTTGAAGACATCCCCAAGAGGATATGTGGACGTTCCGGATTAGGGACTACGACCTAGTGGCGTTCGCAAATGGCGGATGACACTCGGTTACCCGTCCCTCATCCGGGACAACCTTGGTGTCCGTTTCTAATCCGTCCGCAATTGCGGACCACTTAGGGACTGTTTGTCCGTCCGAAAATTTAGGGACGGATCAGGGATCGATTTTTTTCCCGTCCTTATTTCGTCCCTATTCCGTCCGCAAATTTAGGGACGGTCTGGTCAGTCCGCAAAATCTGTTTGCAATCTTTAAATTTCTAGTAGTGATTGTGTGTACAGAAAAATAAACACAATTAAATATGTAAGAGCACAAATCTCATATACAATTCTTGCAACAAATTTTGCATGAAGAAAATAGAAACTAATTAACGGAAATAGAGAACGAACCTATAATTGTTGAAGCTCCGGAAGCCAGTATTCACTTAATTGATCAAGAGTCTCAGACCGCCGACATAGCTTTGGTTCGCCCTTTGAGCTCGCCCTTTGAGCTCACCTTCAGTCTTTCATTTGCATAAATGGACCTATAATTTTGAAGTTCTAAAAGCCAGTATTCATTCAACTGCTAAAGAGTGAAATCGCCTTCCTCCTTATGAATTTTCATATATACTTCATTGAAGGGAGGTAGGGGCGTTCTAAGGAAGATGTGATTGATAATACCGATATAATATTTTTCAATAGTCTAGAGACAAACTTGAACATCTGGTCTAGGTTTTCTCGCTCCACAATTTTCTCGTTTCTTAAGATGCAAGTAAATTGGAGATATTGCCAAAAACCTACTATAAGACCTCAGGATTGCAGTGCCTAAAGGTTTTGCAGCAGCACCAGTGCTCCTAAGACCTCACGTTTTGAGATATCAACTTCCACATCTTTTTCATGTGATTATGAAAAATCTTGTTCTGGATTCATCACGTACTTCCACAGTCCTCGACTTCCAAAATTGGATTTTGTTAGTTGTAACCACACTAGGAAGTTGTCGTCATTGAACATGATTAGTATTGCACCTTCATTGATATTTGACATAGTCGAAGAGAACAAAGTGTTGAATCACAACCAAAGTTTGATTTAAACTAGGTACTATACGATAAAGAAATTAAGTAAGTGAAGAACTTATGAAGAATTAGTAGAGGAATGAATAGAATGAACAAGGAAAAGAATTCTAGAAAATATGAGCTTGATCAATTTATGTAGTAATTGGAAAATAAAAAATACACACAGATGAAGAGTTTCATAAGCTAAAAAGAATATTCAAATCAGTTTAAAAAAATAAAATGGAATTTTCATTCATACAGGGCGGCACCAAGGGGAGAGGAAGTAGTTTATTCTTGAAACTTTTTTATGAAGAAGAGTTTCTTGAATCCGTTTGAAGGAAGAGAAAGTTTAACAGCATGATCCATCGAACATACCCTTCTAGCTATATCACTTGCAAGATTCCACAAGATTCAAACATCAAGTACTATCTTTGACCTAGTTTTCATCACGTGCTACCCCACATCGCATCTTCACATCTCTCACCGAGTCTCTATCCCCATATAAGACCATGATCTTAAACTCGACCCTTGCAATCCACTTCAATAAAGAAGCCACCTGCCTTACTCTGTGCTCGTGGAGGTTATGGAATCCTTCAAAACACATATAATACACAACTACGACTCCCCTTGGATGAGAGATTAACAAACAAAAACATTACCTAACTCTATTCTATTCAGAATACTCACCCAAAGCAATACTATGATAGCCCAAAAGTTTCCAACATCCAGAATATTCCACAAAAAAAATCATCTAGTCAAACTACCCCTATGCTCGACCGAGAAAGTAGCATGAGTGAAATAAACCATGCCGATAATTTTTTTTGATGATCCTAACTCAACCCAAAAGCATATATTTTCATGTCCTTCTTCGCTGACCGAGCCATTGCAGTTCATAACCAAGCACTAGACGAACAATAATGCAATTAGCCTGAAAACAAAGATACAACACCATTTTGATAGATTTGCCTACTAGATTTTCTCCTTATCTCACCAACACTCACCGTATGAACTCCAACGCTCATCATATAGATTCTCTAACTTTCATGAAACCTACGAACATTCAATTTCTTAGTGATTGTACCATAATTCATCTATATTTTTTATGCATCCATTTAATACGTATTAAATAAACAATCTATCATGTCCCTATCGAATCAACACCATTGATATCTATAAGCATTGACGAAAGTTCTCGCTTTTTTTCAGTATTCAATTGAATGAAATGTTCTTTCTAGTGAAGGTGGTGATCCCTTTACGGAGTTTCCCTAAGATAAATAAGTTTACATACCATTCCATAATACCTTTCAATGTATTGTAGAGGGTCCCCCTATTAACTCCCCAACCTTATCCAAGGTCCTGGGTGTCATCTCCGTGAAACTCCGAAGAATTACTGACTTGCATTATAGACACCATGAGTCCTCTTTCACGTGTTTAGTCCTCACACCCACACATACATAGTACTTCTCGATAATTCATCCATCTCGAGACTACTCCACCTCAAGCAAGTTTAACAGTGAAGTTTCTACCAAAGTGTTACTGAAATGGAAGATGCATATTTTAAGCCTCATCCAACATTACACACACATCACAACCCAAGGTTTAACATAGTTCCCTAGTCTATGAACACGACATCATCGTCGTGTCTGGACTTTTTTCGTGCTGGTTTGGATCTAGGGATGGTTTCTGTGAGTTCATAGAGTGGCTCCTAGATGTAACATTTTTCTATCTTCTTGCAATCAAGAGTTATCTCCCATGCATAACACTTAGTCCCACACGTTCCGTGGTGTTTGTTGTTATACCACTTGTAACACCCGAACCCTTCTCCAGTCACGCGTTTCACCTCTAAGAAGCTCATAATAGATGATGACGTGCCTTGCATACACCTCAAGTCATCTCCCACCTTTTTTGTCGTCACTCACACACATAAGGAGTAAGTTTAGATAGGATAAACCTGTTGGTTTTGCTCTTTGTTCATGAGCTTAGGATTGATTAGCTTATGAACTCGCTTCTCTCATGAATATTTGTGAAAACTAGAAAAATAAAATTGGTGAAAACTTGTTGTTTGTTCTTTATTGATTTCCTGGTAAATAAAGGTTGTTTTAGGTTTTAGGCTGCAGAAAAAGATGGTTGAGTTGGTGTTTTTGGGTGATTGTATATCCTCACCCTCTTCTCATTAGTTATATATAAAAGTATCATACAAAAGCCTAAGTATCCTATTTCATATGCCTAGGTCTCTAACAACATATCACTATCTATTTTCTGCATTAAAAATTGACCATTACATAGGTCATAACCGTTTTGATTCTCTGCATTTTTTCAGACTTGTGTTTTTTTCTGTTTCAGGTCATTTTCATTTGATTTGGGCTACTGGGATTCTTCAACATTTGGGCTGGACTGCAAACGGGCTTCTCCACCTTGTTTTTAATCTGGGCTTCGTGTGGGCTTTCTTCTGGTGGCCCATCTCCTCTCATTTTTAGATTAGAGGTCATGTTGTTTTCACCCCTTCCACCGATTCTAGGGTTTTCAGCCTGCTCTCCGTTTCGCCTCTGCTCCAGCGAGTATTCCTCTTCTCCGGCGAGTTTGCCTCCTGCCCGTAAGTCGCCTCCCGCCCGTGCTCCGCAGCCTCCTCGCTTCTCCGGTGACAGCAGCAAGGGTGAGATTCCAACACTCCCTCCTCGCTGTCGGTCGATGGTTTTGATTTCTTCTCCGCCTCCGCAGGTTCCTTCTCCGTCGCCACAGGTTTCTTCTCTGTTGGCTTCTTCTTGTGGCTCGCGGCGTGCCTCTCCTCCAGGCTGCTCGTGGCGCTTCTCTTCTCCAGGGTGCTCACGATAAGCTTCCTGGTTTCTCTTCCTTCAATTGAATCTATAATACTCTTCTCTTTACTGACTTGTGCCTTGTTGTGTGTTTCATGAGATACAGAGTAACTTACAACAGTGTATTCTTCTCGGTATTCCTTTATTGTCGGTAAGTTTCTAACATTCTCCACTATTGGTGTCTTGATTTGTTGTAGTTCACGATTGATAGGTGACGTGATACCGACTGGAACACCGCTGTAGACAAGGTTAGGGAAGGGATATGCCTTGCTGCAACAGAATTGCACAAGGGTGTGTGGGGCGAGTGGTCACACGAGTGTTGCGGAAGGCCCTCGATTCACCGATTTGTCTCCAATGGATTACACACCAACGAAGAACGAACTTCCTTTTGATATTACACACCAACGAGGGTTGTTGGATATGATGCACCAACAATCCAAGAATTCGCAAGAATTCAAAGGTAAAAAACTTCAAAAGTTTAGATTAAAATTGGATGAAAAAGTTTGATGTTCTACAAGGAGGGTGGCCGGCCACTTTTAGATAAAACCTAGGCCATGCAACAATTAATTAAGCATAAAATGTGTAAGCTTCATGCAAGGCTTTTGATTAATGCCTAGATAACATAAAAAAAGTAGATAGTTCTTGTTGGTCGTGCATATTGGGGCGCGTACTCCTTGGGTCTCGAGCTATTAATTAGGTTGCGGGAAATAAGTGATTCGCGGCCTCGTTAAAAACCCGTCGTCGGAAAACCCCGTGGGATAAAACCGACAAAGGGAAAAGAGTACACGCGGGTTACTTTACCTAATTAATAATCGATGCGGGTTGGGATTCGGCTTGAACGATGTTCCTTAGGCTTGTGACTTCATGTGAACTTGAATATTCTTCATGCGCGTGGATGGCCGTGAGAATTCCGATAATAGCGTCTTAAAGCTTCGCGGCCTTAGCTCGAGTCACGGGACCAGTTGGTATGATTAAGGCATCTTCCTTCATAGTTCTTGCTCGGGTCACGGGACCAACGTACTTTGATTTGTTCGCGTCTCGGGCCCCGCTAGTGATGGTCGCGTCTTAGGTCGCGCTGTCGGCGTCTCGGGTGCATCCTCGGCGTCTCCTGGGATCATATCAATAGGTATCTCCTCAGTTCCGTTGTCTAATTCGTATGAGTTTCCAGTCTCAATTGCATGTTTAGAGTAGCTTAAGGAATCCCATTTTAGTGGGTAGACCTTAGCCATCATAGGAATAACAGCAATGATAGTACCTCCCTCATCGCGGATTCTGCACTCGTTCTTTGTAAAAATAACTTGGTAGCCCTTCCTTGTCATTTGTGTTATGCTTAGTATATTTGCTCTTAATTTTGGAACTAAGTATACATCTCTAACAATCTTTCTTCCTTGTTTTGTTTTGACAGATATATCCCCCCTTCCAGCGGTCATCAACAGTTCTCCATTTCCCAATCGAATGGGAATTCGAACACTTCTATCCAGGTATGTAAACTGCTCCTCATTGTGCGTCATGTGGTTGGACGCACTGCTGTCCAGCAACCAAGTGTCTTTGTGTATGATTTGTTGCGTGCTTGGTTGGCTGTAAACAATAGTTTGTCGTTGTCGCTTTCATTTTCTTGTGTTTGATGTGCATGTCAATGTGTTGGCTATATTTTTCGGTGTTTGCATTCCTTGGCTTGATGTTATGTTTTGCCACACACAAAGCATGGTCCCTCTGTTCATGAGCTTAGGATTGATGAGCTCATGAACTCTTTTCTCTCATGAACATTTGTGCAAACTAGAAAATTAAAAATTGGTGAAAACTTGTTGTTTGTTCTTTATTGATTTACTGGAAAATAAGGTTTGTTTTGGGTTTTAGGTTGTAGAAATAAGATGGTTGAGTTGGTATTTTGGTTAGTTCTATATCCTCACCCTCTTCTCATTAGTTATATATAAAAGCATCATACAAAAGTCTAAGTATCCTAGTTCACATGCCTAGGTCTCTAACAACATATCACTATCTATATTATGCATAAAAGTTCACCATTACATAGGCCATAACCGTTTTGATTCTCTGCATTTTTTCAGATTTGTGTTTTTTTCTATTTCAGGTCATTTTCATTTGATTTGCGCTTCTGGACTTCTTCAACATTTGGGCTGGACTGCAAACGGGCTTCTCCACCTTGTTTTTAATCTGGGTTTTGTGTGGGCTGGGTTTTGTGTGGGCTTTCTTCTGGTGGCCCATCTCCTCTCATCTTCAGATTAGGGTCATGTTGTTTTCACCCCTTCCACCAATTCTAGGGTTTTCAGCCTGCTCTTCGTTTTGCCTCTGCTCCAGCAAGTCTGCCTCTTCTCCGGCGAGTTTTCATCTTGTTTGTGCGTCGCCTCTCGCCCGTGCTCTGCCGCCTCCTCGCTTCTCCGATGACAGTAGTAAGGGTGAGATTCCAACAAAACCATCTGAAACTAGTCCACCTCAATCATGCTTAACTTTGTAATTTCCTTAGAACGGTCACCCAAAAGAAAGGGTTACCTTGATGGCATAGGTATTCAAATTAATCCTGTTAACCCTCCTCCAACACTTCACACATATCTCATCCTGATGTGTCACACCTTTGATGAAGATCCTTAAATTATTCATCTATTTAGGAGTTTACTGGCTTTGTACCAAGTTTTCCTATATCAATCAAAATATTAAGTGCATACATTATTGTGGTAGAAGTAACTCATCGTTACCCTTCTTATTCCAATTCCAAAAAAGCATTTTAGTTCTCATGAAATTTTGTTTTATGAAATTCTTTCATGTTATTAGTTACCTTGTTGTAAGTTCCCACAACAATGATATCATCTATATAAACAATTACAACTACCGTCTCAAATCCTTCTAGACTCTTCTCGTTTCTTCTCCCTTATGCGCATCGCACCAAGGTAGATCAGGGACTTTGAAATGCACCATTGCTGAAGGAATCTCCACACAAAAAAAAAATAAAAAACCATCCCCGCTGTAAGTTTTAGAGAGATAAAAATTGGAGAGATGTGAAAATTCTCTTCTGAGAGTGGAAACGAAAAGACACCGAATGCATATTCTCTAACCAATACTAATTTGTGATTTTTCTCTATTCCCAATGTTAGTGAATTATGTATATATGAAAAGAATTCGGGTTTGTTGTATAGGTTCGGTAATGTAATTACGGATATTTTTGTAAATGATGACATAAATCTTTAGTGTATCCTGTTAAAGACTATTGAGACAAAAACAAGTCGTAGTGAAGAGCCTGCCCGTGCGTGGAAGCGACAAGAGGACGAGAGAGAAGGGTCTGGAGAAGAGAGAAGCTTCTTGAACACTTTACCCAGGAAGACAGAAGAAGGAGGATGTTTCGGATGGGCCGAGTTTATGCCCAAAGCCCACCAGCGTCTCGACCCAGCAACGTTACTCAAGCCCAACAGCCCAGCATATCGGAAGCCCAAACGAAGACGAAGTCCATGTTTCAGCAAAAACAACAACAAGTCAGGTGACAACAATACAGAGGAGGAATGCAACGGAAAAGTGAAGGTTTTGGACAGACATTTGCAGCAGAGGGATTGAGTTTAACAATACAATTATTAGCTATTTTAAGACATATGTGTCAAATGTTGTTATACATAGCAATCTCCTTTTGTATTTAACTAAGAATATATATGAAAAGAAGTGTGTAAATGATGCGTATCAAAGTTAAACAAATAACCAAAATTTCCCGTAAGTGCACGGCACATGTGTAGTACTTCAGGTGTCGATACCACAGGGACTACGCAACACAATCTAAACTCAAACTACGAATCAAACTTGTAAATGAACAAATATTGGTTTTAAGAATGAAATAGTAAAAACAAATAAACAAACAAGTTCTTAACAATGAGACAAACATTTTAGGAATCCGGTTTCACCACAAGACTACCGAAACCAACAATCAACCTATCTATCATGCAATCCGAGTCAAGTTATCTAAGGCAGACGATTCTAATATGATATCTACCCTCTCTCAAGGCATAGACACGTGATTTAGTCAAGTTATCCCCTACTTTCGTGGCTGACATCTTGAACTAAACCCATAAGATCTTTAATTCATCTGTTTTACCCTCAACCACTTCTACCCTATTTTTGTGGCCTAACTTCAGTTGTTCTAAACCTGATTATCCGGAATTAGAATTCTCCTTTCGGTCTTTCTCCTAAGTTCCTAAAACATGCATCTACGTGGCCATCACAAACACAAGTCAATGAAGCACTCTGATAAAGAATAGATAAACGAAAACGAGAGGATGCATTAAAAGATGAATCAAAGTAGTTCCGAGATAGCCATGGGCTAATTCCTTCTCCTAGAACAAAACAAACTACTCGCTCATGTGTCCGTAAACAAATATAATTGAAGTAGAAGTTCTAAGGAACATGAAAACCAAACGAAACCGAAGTCTTGGGTTGATCTCCAATGCACCTTGTACGTCTCCTTCGCAAGAATCTCCTTCCTCTCTCTACTCTCTCTCCTCGTGTTAATTCTCCCAAACTCACTCTCTAACTGAAGCTCTCCTCGACCCCTAGCTCCTGAGCTTCCTTTTCCTTCTTCTTTTCTTTCCTTTTTCTCCTCCTTTTTCCTTGTGGCCGTTCGTTCTTTTCCTTTTGTTGCAGCAGCCACCGATTTTGCCTTTTCATGAGTTTTCCATTCTTGATTAAGTTGGACAACGTTTCCATTACTTTCTCCAGCAAAATATCACTTATTCCTCTTCTCTAAAGTCATTTTCATTATTTTATAAGTCACCAACAAGTTCCATTTCGTTTTAAGACAAATTAACTTATCTGTAAGTTGCAGGTGACGGACGCGACCCGCGGGGGCTGAGTGTGTGACCTGCGCGGCCGCGGCGAGTATGATCGTGCATGATCGTGATGGAAAACAAGGCGACCCGCACGGGCTAGGGAGTGCCCGCTCGGGCTTATGCGTGCCCCGGTCGGGCGGGGTGTGCCCCGCTCGGGCTGATGCCCCGAGCTTGTGTAGTACTTGCCCGACTCGTACTCATGTTGCTGGACCAAACGCCGAACCAAATGCCCCGCATGGGCAAGGGTGTACCCCGCGCGGGCTAAGCTTGTTCCTCGCCGATTCTCGTCCTGTTTGTTCTGTGATGATCCTCGATGTTGGTACTTTGTCTCGTGCATGTCCTTTAGCTCCAAAATGAACCGAATTTGCATTAAAACCTGTAAAAATACGGAAACAAGTAAAACGGATAAATAATCATACGTAAACATCGCATCTATATCGTAAACATCTCTAAAATCGTGCAAGAAATACGTATGAAAACGAGATGATCAAAATCCCCCAAACTTGAATGTTTGCTTGTCCCAAAGCAAACGTAAACGTGAAACACGTGGAGTATACAATATCCGAGAATTCCCCTTTCTCCTAGAAACACCGTTAAAGCGAACCTAACCGATCAACTAGCAAGTCGAGAGCAAATTCGACCTAATTAAATTTTCAGTCTTCATCCTAGGTTCACCAAGGCTACCCACGAGAAAGTAAATCGAAGGCAAACTAAACAAGCCACCGTAACCCTCTCCACCCAACAAGACTTCAGACAAATGGTAAACCTAGAACAACCGAGGATACTTGTTTCTTTCCGAGCTTCTTTCTTTCTTTATCCTTTCTTCTTTTTTCTTTTCTTTTGTTTTTCTGTCTGCTTTTTTCTTTTTTTTTTTTGCATACACACTAGGCTTCTAGGACATCGGATTTGAAGGAATCCAGCCTCTACTTAAACCCAGACTACCGATGACGGTATATTTATGCATCTCGTTGAAGAGTGTAGTGGAGTAGGCGGCGTTTTTGTTGTGCCACGCCCGTAGGACGTAGAAAGATGATCGCAAACCCACCACTTAGACCCAAACCATCGAAAGAGTATCAAGGTCGATGCACTCATAGATTTTAGATAATGCTTTTAAGCACTATTTCTATCGACAGCGGAGTGTTAGTGTGCACTCTTAATCTACAAAATAAGCTCGATTCTATACGATATAATAATTCTCATAAAAAGAAGTAAAGCATCGTCTATATGAAGTATGACCATTTGGATAGAGAGAATGAATTATAAACTAGCTTATCAACCTCGTCTAAACCCCCCACAAGCAACACTAGGATTCCCAAAGAATTACGACCTATTGTTTTTCAGCCGAATAATAAGCTCTAACGCTTAGGAAAAACCTAGCTCAAACATGCAAAATCGGGCTCAAGACCCGGGCGTGGTTTTTCTTGCCCGACTCGTGCTCAATTTGCTGGACAAAATCACCGTAACAAATGCTCGCTCGGGCAAGGAAACTACCCGCACGGGTAGTGGCTATTCCATGCCGATTCTCATCCCGTTTGTCCCGTGATGATCTTCGATGTTGGTTGTTTGTCTCGTGCACGTCCTTTAGCTCCAAAATGACCCGAATACGCATAAAACCTATAAGAACATGAAAACACGAAAACAAGTAAAATGGATACGGAATCATACGTAAAGCATCGCATATATATCATAAACATCTCTAAAATCGTGTAGGAAATACGTATGAAAACAAGATGATCAATGCACTCATATCGATTTTAGATCATGCATTTAGGCATTATTTCTATCGATAGCGGAGTGTTAGTGTGCGCTCTTAATTTGCAAAATAAGCTCAATTCTATACGATATAATAATCCTCATTAAAAAGAAGTAAAGCATCGTCTATACGAAGTATGACCATCTAGATAGAGATAATAAACGATAAACTAGCTTATCAACCCCCCCCAACCCCCCCCCCCCCACAAGCAACACTACGATTCCCAAAGAATTACGGCCTATTGGTTTTCAGCCGAATAATAAGCTCTAACGGTTAGGAAAAACCTAGCTCAAACATGCAACATCTCATGGAAAAGGCCAACTTCTTAAGTATCCTTGGTTCAGGGTTCATCTCAAAACGTGGCACCAGACAAATGCCAGGGACGACTCTGACTCACGAAAGCAAAAACAAATTAAAAACTACGAAATAAAAGAGAAAATTAAAGAAGATGAAACGAAATCACCTGACAAACGGGAGCTGCTCCTCCAGACTTGAATGGAATGGCGTCCTCGACGTGAAGCTTCGGTGGAGGGTAAAGGAAGTGAAGTCACGTTTGTGGTGGTATTTTTGTGTTTTTATTCTTTTTTTAAAACGATTCTTAAACTAAACAATTATGAAAAATAGAAACAAACAGTTGGGTTGCCTCCTAGAAAGCGCTTATTTAACGTCTTTAAGCTTTGACGTCTCCATCTCTTATGGGTGCGCAACGGGTGGATCGGAAAGGGAAATGGAGTTTCCGCTTTCGATCGGTTGAGCGGCTTGGTAGAGCTTTAATCGCTGCCCATTAGCTTTGAATGTTCCGCTCGAATCACTCCATAGTTCCACTTCTCCATGTGTGAAGACCTCTCGTACCTGAAATGGACCAGACCAACGAGACCATAGGTTGCCCGAGAAAAACTTAGGACGAGAATTAAGGAGTAGAACTAAGTCACCTAGCTGAAAGTCATGAGGTAGGCTCTTGTCGTCATGCCATCCCTTAGTCACTGCATCTTTCTTTGGCACATCATGCACGGGATTCACTCGCTCGCTATCCGAGGTTGGATAAATGGTATCTGCATCGAAAAGTTTCATGACATCTTTTTCCATTACCTCTTGCAAGTGCGGGTGCAGCCTCCTTTAAGTTTCGGTGGAAGGTTCGTGGCTGTCTTCTGTATAATTTCCATGCATACATATTGAAGAGCTGACTCTCCTACGCTTCTTTATGGAGTGGGTTGTTTTCTCATCTCATCTGCACTCAAGTTAGCATTCATAACAACATGATATAGTTTATTGCATTCAACGTACTCATACCAAAAAGAAGACGGAGGTGGCTCGGGCTCAAGTTTGGACGTCTTCTCCACTACGAAACCAGCATGTATTTAGTGTGGTATCTCCTCATGTGGGGTGTCTCCTAGTGCTGCAATATACTCATGAATTTCGTGTACAGCTTGGCTCCTTTGTCCGTAAATCCTGCATCTTCGCAAACTCGTGTGAAGCATCGGATAAGAGGATCGAAAACACTTACTTGATCATGTGTGTCTTTTGCTAACTCGTCCAGCGAATCGAATATAAAGCAAGACTCCTTGAATGATCCGTTCATGGGGCTGGAAAAGCTGAATTCTATTGTCCCATCTCCGACACGTAAGGAAAGCTTTCCTTGTTGTACGTCTATCATGGCACCTGCAGTAGCTAAGAACGGTCTACCAAGAATAATAGGTATCCTAGCATCTTCTTTATTTCTAGTACAACAAAATCAGTGAGAATGCAAAGCTTACCTACCATGATGGGAACGTTTTCAACAATTCCCACCAGATATCTTACCGAACGATCTGCGAGGCGTAGATACATCTTCGTAGGTTTAAGACTCCCGAAGTCTATCCGTTTGAAAACTGAGTGCGGCCTGACGCTCACACTTGCCTCTAAATTGCACAACGCATTATCAATATAAATATTACCTATTGTGCATGGAATGGAGAAGCTTCTGGGGTCCTTCAACTTCGGGGGCAAACGTATGGTTTGTCTAAATCTGGTTCGACTCCTTCCATAATCGCAATATTACCTTTAAATCTTTTCATGGATGTACCAGCAGCTTGCCCTTGCTCTTTGGAGGGCGAATGATCGATCACATCACTGCTGCACACTGATCGCTATCCCCATGATAACACGTAAAGTGTATCGATTTTCGGCTAGGTTTTAGTGTCATTTTCGCATATATTTCATAGTTAGATTTACATTTGCGATATGATTATTCGTTATATACGCCCGTTTTGTTGGTTTTCAGGTTTTAAGGCGACAAGGCCTAAACGAGCTTAAAAAGACGAATTCCTGAGTAAAACCACAAATATAGAAGATTAATTCACTCGGAGCCAAAATCAAGCCTTTGAACTCAACGGAACACCTGAGCAACGAGCGGAAAAGAGCAAAATCAAGGAATCAAGAGTGCCCGCTCGGGCATTGAGGTCTACCCGCTCGGGTAAAACCTACGGGGTTTATTTGCACACTTTGCACGACCCGGGCACGAAGGCAACATGATCGGGTAGCCATACCCGATCGGGCACAATCAAGGTACCCGCTCGGGCGTTAATTTGTTCTAAAAATCCCCGAGAGTTTACACGACTCGGGCCGTTCAATCACACGATCGGGTGCTTATGCCCGATTGGACAAGACGGAGTACACGACCCGGCGAGGCTTTAAACGATCGGGCAAAAGGTGTACCCGAGCGGGCCGCCTTTCTCGCAGCAAACTAGATCTTGCATTCAAACGAGCTATTTAATAGACCAGAACGGATCTAGAGCAAAGGGGGGACGTACATGGAAAGGAAAGACTGGGAAATCATCAGGAAAGGCTTAGGAGACGCTGGAGAAGGAGAGAAGCATCAATCCACACATCGGTAGCACAATAGGGAAGATCGAGGCATCAAATTTCCTAGGGTTTATCATGTCTAGGATTGTGTTATTTCCTTTGTCTGTAATCTCCATGAGTGAGTAGGTTCCCAACTATGGGTTAGGGATATCAGATTGTAACGGATGTACAATTTTATGCGTTAATGCTTAGATCTATCGTTTTGTTTTGATATTCGGTCCTACAATCAATATCATAACTCCTATACTAGTGTTTCCCGCTCAGTAATATAGGAATTCATTCTTTGCTGGAAGGTTAAAGTGTGAATCCGAAACCATTGAGTTGTAGGTTAAGTTCGACTAATGAGAATCTAACCGGTCGGTTAATCGACTTAGGAATTAGGATTGCATTCGTAAAGCTGCCATAGTACGGGTTAATCACTGCTGGAAGGTAGGGCTGCACGTACTCATGGTTAGGAGGTTTAGGCTCGGAAGAATCACTCCTCACCTTAGAGCATGAATTTCCCGTTATCAAGATAATTCGATAGGTTTATGATCTTTAGTTGTTACATCCATACAATTCTCGGTATCCCGACACCCGTAGTGTTCGTCATAGTCAAATCTTCCGAACCCCATTGTTATTGCCACCATTAACTTAGTCTTTTAGATATTTTGCACCACGACTTCATCTACGTTTCTTTGTCTTAGTTTAGTGATATTCTTAGGATAAGACTGCTTTAGTCGCTAGAGTTCGACCCTGGTACTACACGATCCGTATACTTGCGGTGAAGTGGTCTATGAAATATATTACTTGATATTTCCGACATTAAGTTTTTGGCGCCGTTGCCGGGGACTAATAACGGCTTAGACTAGGGATTAGCTAGATTAAGATCTAGTCCTTTCCGGAGTCTTCTTTTGTTTTTCGTATTTTTGTTTTTGCTTTTTTTTTATGGAGTAAAAAATTTCTTTACCTCACAGAGCTTAATCGAGTTTGGTGTCCTTTATCTTGCGAGGTAACATGGACAACTTCAACTCTTCGGGTGCCGACATAGCTGAATTGAGATATCAACTTTTCGAAATTCATCGTAAGCTCTCCGACTTATACCATCCGTAATACTCAGAGCAATCATGGGAACCAAACGCTTGGGGATATGAAGAAGAGATCTACGACAGCTACACTCATCCTTACGGGGATACGTACAATCATGGATGGAACGATCACGCCTACTCCCCATACAGGAACACCGAGAGTATGGTGAATGTACAGCAATCGTTTGGGAATTTCCAGCTATGGACGGAACCCCAAACTCAGAGCTATCAATCATATGTGCCTCAGCCATACCCAACGCAATCCGTAGCAGCTCCCGATTACCCCGCCACGTACACTTACCTCCTTGAACTATTTGAGAATCGAAACAACTTGGTCATGGGAGTGGAAGCGGAACAAGAAAGCGCCAATGAGCAGATAGGCAATTTATTTAGACAATTGGATGCGCAAGCTTCAGATCTTGCACAAGGGGCATTACAACCACAAGAGGTTCCATCGGAAAGTTCAGAAATAAATCCTCGTGAATATGTCAGCGAAATCTACCTAAGAGATTGTGAGACGGTAGATCAGCGAAGTCCATCGTTGATTGAAAAAGAAGATGAATCTAACACGGCAGTGGATGAGGCTACGGACACTGATGAGCACATGAAGAAACCCGAAGTAGAAGTAGAATTTGGCTTGGTGAATACGATTGAGCAACCATGCAATATCGATTTCATGTTTCCCGAAGGCATCTTTGAAGATTTAGCCAAGGAAACTTGTGAGGATGTTCAGATTAAGGATTCCTTAGATATGAGTCTCATAGCAGCCGTTAAAGGAAACTACAAGGCATCAAATGAGATATTATTCAACGAAAGGAAAGAGGAATCCCCCGATAGAGACTTCCACACAACCCGAGCTAAATGCGGAGCAAGTCAGTATGCACATGACCCGAAGATGCCGAGAAGCCACACAAAAGGTCAAGCTCACAATTGGGACATCGATAAAGCACCCAAGGTAAAGATGAAGCCTTCACTCCAAAGGCTTACACATACAACATCTCTGGAGAAGCTGAAGGAAACGAATGACAAACGCCTAACCGGTTACATGGAGTACTCAACCAGACTTATCGACAACTCAACCAGAATGTTTGGATATTACGATCTAGCCCCCAACATAGAGCGTATCATGACCAATCATAGGGAAGACAATACCGATCGTGCAGGAAATTCAACCGACTCGCGTGCCACACCTTATCGACCACATATTGCACGCAAGACGCTACGTACGAGATGACGTCGAGGACGTCCACCTGATGAGTAGCACACTTTGGTCAGGCTCGCGACCTTAAACAAGCGCTTCTCGCGAGGCAACCCGAGCCCCATATCCTTTTTAGACGTTTTTCGTTTTTATTTTTTTCATTTTTGAACTCTTTTTCTTTTCTTTAGGATTTGGACAATTTTTATAGGATTTAGGAATTTAGTGGTCTTATCGATTTATGCTGCATGGATTTTCTCGTAAATTTTTCTGTTTTGCAGCACAGCCCGGTCGGGCAGACACCTCCACCCGAGCGGGCAACGTCTAATTCAGGAGAACCCGGTCGGGCAGCATCAGCGGACCCCAGCGGGTAGGTCAATACGGGAGACGCCCGATCGGGCAACACAGACTACCCGATCAGCACCGTAAGATATGCAAGGTAAGTTATATTTCAAGTAACCCGAGCGGCCACCCTCACTTCACAATTTCAACCACAACGTGCTCCCAGAATTCTCAGCGCCTCACGCCGCAATCTCACCACCGGAGTTGCTAGTGTGCCGCCGCCGTTCACCACCGTCACCGGTTACTCGAAATACCTTTGTTTCTTGAAGCGTTCTCAAAGTTAAATAAAATAACCTAAACTACCCGCAAGTGCACGGCACGTGTGTAGTATTTTAGGTGTCGATCCCACAGAGACTACGCAACACAATCTAGACTTGCTAACGAACGAATATGGTTGAAGAACGAATATGGTTGAAGAATGAAATACTGAAAGTAAGTAAACGAATCGGTTCTTAACGATAAGACAAACGTTCTAGGAATCCAGTTTCACCACAAGACTACCGAAACCAACAATCAATTTATCTATCATGCAATCCCAATTAAGTTATCTAAGGCAGACGATCATTCAAAGATAAATAGAAAGTGGTTCCGGGATAGCCAAGGGCTAATCCCTTCTACTAGAACAAACAAACTACTTGCTCATGCGTCTGTAAACAAACATAAACGAAATACAAAGTCTAAGGAACATTAAAACCAAGCGAAACCGAAGTGTCGGGTTGATCTCCAATGCTCCTCGTGTGCCTCCTCGCAAGAATCTCCTCAAATCACGAATTGAATCCAAAGATCCCCTCTAATGTCGTCCTCTGGATTCCTTTTATGTCCTTAAAGTCGGTCTAAATGTTGTCTTAATCCCCCACGAGCTTCCTTTTATTTAAGTTAAATTAACTTAACTTAGATTGTTGCCGAAGTGCGCGACCCGCTCGGGCGGTCAATGTACCCGCTCGGGTACGGCTAAGTCGGACGTGAGGGTCGCGATCCACATGGGGTGCCCGATCGGGCAGGATGTGTGCCCGCTCGGGTGTGAGGCATCCGTTCGGGCGTTTCCTTGCCCGAGTCGTGCGTGACTTGCGCACCAAAATTTGCCGTAGCCTTTGCCCGATCGGGTGTGAGTAGTGCCCGATCGGGTGGTGGCTCTTCATGCTAAATCTCGTCCCGTTTGTCCCGTGATGATCCTCGATGTTGGTCCCTAGCCTCGTGCATGTCCTTTAGCTCCAAAATGAACCGAATACGCATAAAAACCTGTAAGAACATGAAAACACGAAAACAAGTAAAACGGATAAGGAATCATACGTAAAGCAACACATATATATCAAAAACATCTCTTAAATCGTGCAAGAAATACGTATGAAAACGAGATGATCAAAATCCCCCGGACTTGAATGTTTGCTTGTCCCTAAGCAAACATAAACGTGGAACATATGGGGTGTACAAAATCCGAGAATTCCCCTTTCTCCTAGAAATACCGCGAAAGCTAACCTAACCGATCAACTAGCATGTCGAGAGCAAATTCGGCCTAATTAAGTTTTCAGTCTTAATCCTAGGTTCACCAAGGCTACCCATGAGAAAGTAAATCAAAGGAAAACTAGACAAGCCACCGTAACTCCCTCCACCAAACAAGACTTCAGACAATGCTAAACCTAGATCAACCGAGGACACTTGTTTCTTTCTTTCCGAGCTTCTTTCTTTCTCTTTTTTTTCTTTTTCTTTTTCTTTTTTTTCTTTTTTTTTCTTTTTATTTTCTTTTTATGACTTCTTTTTCATTTTCTTTTTCTTCTTTTTCTTTTTCTTTTTTTCTTTTCTCCTTTTTTTTTCTTTGCATACACACTAGGCTTCTAGGACGTC
>CM071866.1:22785703-22830997 GCA_036759665.1 Gynandropsis gynandra | reverse complement strand
TTTGCACACCTTGCATGACCCGGGCATGAAGGCAACATGATCGGGTAGCCATACCCGATCGGGCGCAATCAAGGTACCCTCGGGCGTTAATTCGTCCTAAAAATCCCCGAGAGTTTACATGACTCGGGCCGTTCAATCACACGATCGGGTGCTGATGCCCGATCAGGCAAGACGGAGTACACGACCGGGCGAGGCTTTACACGACCGGGCAAAAGGTGTACCCGAGCGGGTCGCCTTTCTCGCAACAAACTAGATCTTGCATTCAAACGAGCTTATTAATAGACCAGAACGGATCTAGTGAAAAGGGGGGGGAGGACGTACAGGGCAAGGAAAGGCTGGGAAATCATCAGGAAAGGCTTGGGAGACGCTGGAGAAGGAGAGAAGCATCAATCCACACATCGTGAACACAATAGGGAAGATCGAGGCATCGAGTTTCCTAGGGTTTTTCATGTCTAGGATTGTGTTATTTCCTTTGTCTGTAATCTCCATGAGTGAGTAGGTTCCCAACTCTGGGTTAGGGATATCAGATTGTAACGGATGTACAATTTTATGCGTTAGTGCTTAGATCTATCGTTTTGTTTTTGATATTCGGTCCTACAATCAACATCATAACTCCTATACTAGTGCTGCCCGCTCAGTAATATAGGAATTCATACTTTGCTGGAAGGTTAAAGTGTGAATCCGGAACCGTTGAGTTGTAGGTTAAGTTCGATTAATGAGAATCTGACCGGTCGGTTAATCGACTTAGGAATTAGGATTGCGTTCGTAAAGCTGCCATAGTACGGGTTAATCACTGCTGGAAGGTAGGGTTGTACGTACTCATGGTTGGGAGGTTTAGGCTCGGAAGAATCACTCCTCACCTTAGAGCATGAATTTCCCGTTATCAAGATAATTCGATAGGTTTATGATCTTTAGTTGTTACATCCATACGATTCTCGGTATCCAGACACCCGTAGTGTTCGTCATAGTCAAGTCTTCCGAACTCCATTGTCATTGCCACCATTAGCTTAGTCTTTTAGATATTTTACACCACGACTTCATCTATGTTTCTTTGTCTTAGTTTAGTGATATTCTTAGGATAAGGCTGCATTAGTCCCTAGAGTTCGACGCTGGTACTACACGATCCGTATACTTGCAGTGAAGTGGTCTAGGAATTTGGTTTGAGTTGAATGTTGCTGCCTTTGCTCCTTAATAAATTCAAGCAACACTCCCTCAAGGTTTGACGAAGAGGCTTGAGGAGGTTGAGGAACTTGCTGAGCATGCTGAAATTGCTGGTTATTTTGCTGGTATGGCTGCTGTGGTTGCTGAAATCCCGAATACTTTATCGGTGGAGTCGTTCGGTATGACAAGTTCGGGTGATTCCCGGATTGCGTGTTTCCTTACTGTTGGGCATAATTCATATGTTCCACGTTCTCTTGCAGCGTGCATTGATAAGCCACGTGTTTCTATATCTCCACAATTCACGCAGTACATGGCGTTCGCTGCATTACCCGTTGCTTTGCTCTGACTCGGCTCTTATAGGCGACAAGTGCAATTAGGCATACGTCTCGGTGTTGACCACATGGTGTGGTTCATGGCAAGGTTATTGATCAGCTTGTATGCTTCCTCTATGCTCTGATCCATAAATGATCCTCTAGCAGCGTTATCCAACGTCGTTCGGTGCCACTGCTCGAGACCATGGTGTGGACACATCTGTAGAAGATCTTTAAATCTGCCCCACGCTGTAAACAAAGTTTCTCCATCTCTGCATCGAAACGTCGTGATTTCTCCCCTCATCTGAATCGTCTTGCTCGGACGAAAGAAGCGAGATAAGAACAATGTGCAGAGCTGGTCCCAAGTCGTGATTGAACCAGCGGAAAGTGATTGCAGCAATGTTTTTGCTCGTCCCCCAATCGAGAAGTGGAAGAGACGCAGTATGATTGCGTCCTCTGAGGCTCCGTGTATCGTGAATGTACCGGAAAGCTCAAGGAAGTCTCTGAGGTGCTGATAGGGATCCTCGTGATTTCCACCCATTAATTGCTTCTGATAAATCATGTTGATCATCGCCGGTTTAATCTCAAACGGTTTTCTAGCAACAGCAGGCATCCTTATGGCTGTTTGCACGTTGTTCATGTTCGGCACCACGTAATTTATGAGGCGACGTGGTGGAGGAGCATGTGGGTCTCGCGGTTGAGGCGCGAGTTGCTGTTGCTGCACATGCCCAAAATTACCGAGAGGTAATTGAAGCTGTTCGTGGTCATTTTTACTATCCATCTCTCGTTGATCTGACGGCTCTGCGAAGGACAAATAAAGAACGATTTAGTTAGAAAGAACGGAAGAACGAAAGAAACGGAAACAAAAACCAAAACAAAACAAGAAAGACTCTAGGCTCGAATCTAAGACGTGTTGAAAATAATCCCCGACAACGTGCCAAAAACTTGATGCGTTATCAAAGTTAAACAAATAACCTAAACTACCCGCAAGTTAACGGCACGTGTGTAGTACTTTAGGTGTCGATCCCACAGGGACTACGCAACACAACCTAAACTCAAACTACGAATCAAACTTGCAAATGAACGAATATTGGTTTTAATAATGAAATACTAATAAAAAATAAAAAAAAATGAGTTCTTAACAATGAGACAAACGTTCTAGGAATCCGGTTTCACCACAAGACTACCGAAACCAACAATCAACCTATCTATCATGCAATCCCAGTCAAGTTATCTAAGACAGATGATCCTAATATGATATCTATCCTCTCTCAAGGCATAGACACATGATATCTACCCTCTCTCAAGGCATAGACACGTGATCTAGTCAAGTTATCCCCTACTTTCGTGGCTGACACCTTGAACTAAACCCATAAGATATGTGATTCATCCGTATTTACCCTCAACCGCTGCTACCCTACTTTCGAGGCCTAACCTCGATTATTCTAAACCTGATTATCCGGAATTAGAATTCTCCTTTCAGTCCTTCTCCTAAGTTCCTAAAATATGCATCTATGTGGCCATCACAAACACAAGTCAATGAAGCACTCTGATTAAGAATAGATAAACGAAAACGGGAGGATGCATTCAAAGATAAATCAAAGTAGTTCCGGGATAGCCATGGGCTAATCCCTTCTCCTAGAACAAAACAAACTATTTTCTCATGCGTCCGTAAACAAACATAATTGAAGTAGAAAGTCTAAGGAACATGAAAACCAAACGAAACCGAAGTCTTGGGTTGATCTCCAATGCTCCTTGTACGTCTCCTTCACAAGAATCTCTTTCTTCTCTATACTCTCTCTCCTCGTGTGAATTCTCCCAAACTCACTCTCTAACTGAAGCTCTCTTCGACCCCTAGCTCCTGTTCTTCCTTTTCCTTATTCTTTTCTTTCCTTTTTCTCCTCCTTTTTCCTTCTGGTCGTTCGTTCTTTTCCTTTTGCTGCAGCAGCCACCGATTTTGCCTTTTCATGAGTTTTCCATTCTTGATTAAGTTGGGCAACGTTTCCATTACTTTCTCCAACAAAATATCACTTATTCCTCTTCCCTAAAGTCGTTTTCTTGATAGCCGTGGCAGCACAGAAGGATTGGCCGCTACATCAAATGGATGTTAAGTCGGCATTTTTAAACGGTGAGATAAAGGAAGAAGTCTACGTTGAGCAGCCACCAAGATACAAGGTAATTGGTTCAGAATATAAAGTTTTACGTCTTAATAAAGCTTTATATGGGTTGAAGCAGGCACCAAGGGCCTGGTATAGTAAAATTGACACATTTTTCCTAAGAGAGGATTGTGTTAGAAGCCACTGCGATGCAGCAATGTACATCAAAGTGAAAGTAGGTAACATCTTGGTGATCTGTTTAAACGTTGATGACATAATATTGTCTGGAAATGTTTTTAAGATGATTGAAGATTTTACAGCCAAGCTGAGCTCGACATTTGATATGAGCGATTTGGGATCAATGAAATTTTTTCTAGGATTCGAGGTTAAGAACCTCAGTGATGGTATATTCTTAAGTCAGGAAAAATATGCTACCCAACTTCTTTTGAAGTTCGGTATGCTAGACTCAAAGGGAGTAAGTACTCCCTTGACTCTGAACTGCAAAGTAATGAGTGGCGGCGAAGAACTTACCGAGCAGACAGAGTACCGAAGTATGGTGGGAGGTATTCTCTACCTTGCTTCCACACGATCGGATCTAGCGTTTTCCGCATCATACTTGTCAAGAAGCAATGCACGACTGACAGTACAGAGTATACAAAATGCAAAGCAAGTGATGAGGTACATAAAAGAAACTAAGAACTACGGGTTGAGATTCAGACTGGTTGAATTTTCAGAACTCGCGGGATATGCAGACGCAAACTTAGCAGGAAACCTAAGTGACATGCGAAGTACTAGTGGATTTTGTTTCACGATTAGGAGTGCGGTGTTCAGTTGGGAGACCCAGAAACACTCGATAGTTGCACAATGGACTGCAGAGGCCGAATATATGGCCCTAAGTGCGGCAACAAACCATGTAGCATGGTTATTTTTATTGTTTAACGAGTTAGGGTTCAACATGCAAACAAGTGTTCCTATCTACAGTGATAGCACAACAGAAATAGCCATCGGGAAGAATTCAATAGACCATAAGAGGACCAAGCATATTAAGATACGATTTCATGTCGTAAGTGAAGCACAGGCAGAGGAAAGGGTGGACTTACGGTTTGTTCGGGGAGAAGAGCAGATTGCGCACATCCTCGCGAAGCCTTTACCTACTGGACGATTCTGTGAGTTGAGGAGCATGATCGGAGTCGTTCCACGGCCGGACAAGAGGGAGATTGAAGAGCTTGCCCGGCGTGGAAGCGATAGGAGGACGAGAGAGAAGGGTCTGGAGTCGAGAGAAGCTTCTAGAGCACTTTACCCAGGAAGACTGAAGAAGGAGGATGCTTCGGATGGGCCGAGTTTATGCCCAAAGCCCACCAGCGTCTCGTCCCAGCAACGTTACTCAAGCCCAGCAGCCCAGCATGTCGGAAGCCCAAACGAAGATGAAGCCCATGTTTCAGCAAAAACAACAAGAGACTAGGCGACAACAATACAGAGGAATGCAACGGAAAACTAAAGGTTTTGGGCAGGCATTTGCAGCAGAAGGATTGAGCCTAACACTACAATTATTAGCTATTTTAAGACATAGGTGTTAGAGGTTGTTATACATAGCAATCTCCCTTTATATTGAACTAAGAATATATATGAAAAGAAGTGTGTAAACCGTATTACACACAGTTCAGGAAAACCACCATTGCAGAGCAACGAAAAATACCTAAACACGTGAGAGAGGAGAGAAAGCCATACGAGAGCAACAACATCAAAAATCCATTTTTAATTTTTATGTTTGCACCATTCTAAGAGGATCAAGATGAAGCTCATGAAATTTATTAATTAGTTCATGAGCATATTGACAACACGTAGTCATTAGGGCTGGACAACTATTGAATATTCGCAAATATTCGATTATTTGTATTCGTATTCATATTCATCGAATATTTAATTTTATTTTTCGTACTCATATTCATCGAATATTTAATTTTATTTTCGTATTCATAAAACGGATATTCGTAAATTCAAATATCTATAAAAAATGGATATTCGTAAATTCGAATATCTTTAAGAAAATGGATATTAGTTGATTATTCGTATCCACATACAATCAACCCCGAAACCTAAATTCACTATTACAATGGACAAACGGACCATGAACTACAGACCGGAGACCACAACCACAGCAACACGAACCATGACCAAGGACCACAACTACGATCTTGTGAGTAGAATACAAATGTGTTGGAAGGTCCAGACATCCCACAAATTGAACTAGATGTGAACACGATATATGTAAGGTACACATATTGAAAGATAGCGTTGAGAAAAGTCTAGAATGCAGATCAATGTAGTCGTAGTGGTTGAATATATTCTAGATAAATTATTTGTATGTAAAATTCTTGAATAAACTAGTTGATCATTGTACCAGGATAAACTGTCAAATGAGACAAAATAAAGATCTCAAGAGTAGGATACCAACGTATTTGAAGGTCAAGACACCCCACAAACCAAACTAGATGTGAAATATTATCCATAAGGAATACATTTTGAAAAATAGAATCGAGAAAAGTGTAGAGTGTCGCAAGTTGAACTTAGAGTGAGCCTAGGTGATGGATATGGCCACTTAATAACAATCATCAAAATGGTAGTTACGTAGTCTTGGATATTTTTAACATAAATCGGGAGTGACATGCTATAATAAGAGTAATCTCTGCAATAATTACTTAGTCCTTTTGAATTAAGTAATGTAAAAGCCAAGATAAAGGAAGAGTAAGTGATAGTTACCTATTCCTCTTTGCTAGTAACGTAAAATCTAAGAGAAAACGTAAGTGATACTTATATAGTCCTCTAGATTAGTAAAGTAAAATTTGGAAGAAATAGAAACTGGTAGTTAAGTAGTCGTCTACACTAGTAATGGAAAACTAAAGAGAAATTATACACACTATTTATTAAGTATTCTAGATTAGTAATTAGTAATGTAAAAGATGAGAGAAAGTATAAAGGCTAGTTACATATTGTCGCTTGGCCTACTAACAAAAGAAGTTGAGAAAAAGTAAAAAGTGAAAAAGGGATATAATGGGAAATTAGTTCTTGATTGAATCTAGAGAGATTATCTTCTAAATGTTAACCTAAACATCTTAACTTAGCTAGTGGAAAATAAAATGCATTGGAAACTCACTGAGTTTTGTATGACATACTCATCTCGTTATCATGGCTATATTGGATGGCAAGACAGTAAGTTTAGGATTGCCAGAGATGAGGAGCATCGTGCAACCAAAGAGACGATAAGAATAAGGTACAAATTCAACTTGCCGACTTTAATAAATTTTAAGTATTTATTTACTTAAAATATTTCACATTTAAACAGATGTTATGTATCTATAAATTATTTCAAAATAAAATATTTTCGTTGCATATTTATAAAGACTATTATTTAAATGTTTTACCCAAAACATATGGGCTACATCTTCCATCACAGTTGATGAGGCTAATACCACACACGTATAAGGATAAAATCAACATACAGGAAGCTTAGTGCTCATCTTGGGCAACAATTTTATCTACCCGAGTGTTCAGCCCAAGCAAGTATCTTCTAAGCTCATGCAACTATCTGCTCAGCTTGAGCAAGTATCTGCTGAGCTAGAAGAACCATGCGTTCAGTTTAAGCATACATTTTTTAAATCTCAGAAAATGTATTGTTTTCACTAGAAAGACCATTATGTCTGAGCGCATTTGTTGGTGGATCACATAGCTCAATTTTTTCTGTTTCTTTATATTGTTATTTCTTTCTTGTTCTTTTGCACTTCCTTGGTTTATTTGTGGTTTGATCTCATAATGATGGGTTTGAATCCTTTTGAAGTCTTGGTTTGTCACCATTGTCAACTTGAAGTTGATCTACAATAGATCATAAGACACTACATACATCATGTGAGTAGATTATATGATCAAGTTCAGTCAAATTGTTTTTTAAATAAAAGCGTTGAGTTTCATCAAATATAATTTTTTTTATACATCTATCAGATAAGTCTTAAGATGATAGCATTTAAAATCTTTATGTGTAGATGAGTTGCCATAAATATACAATTGCTTTTGAGCTCAAGTTTGATTCACAATCCTTCATCTACAAACACATAACAAATAAACCCAATTACTTCAAGGTAATTGATATTGGTTTTGTGTTATTTAGTACCTCGTAAGAAGTGACATCATTTAAGTATCTTTTAAAAGCCTATTAATGAGGTGACATGATGTTATCATGCATATCATCAGAATCTGATGGGCATATGTCAATATAAAATAAGTGTATGCAAAACATATATTAGATGTTTTTTTGTTGCATTCGACCACTCCATTTTTGTTGTGAAGTATATGGACACGAGGTTTGGTGCATGATGCATTGATTCTAAAAAAAATGTTCAGAACTAAAGGTTTATGTATTGTCCTCCATTTTCTGACCTAAGACACTTCATTCTAGTATGTTCCAACATTATTAAAAAAATTAAATGCATCACATTTCGTCGTTAATAAGTGAATCGGTGTGTATTTGACTTTTCATCTATAAAATGTTACAAAATATTTCCTATAATCTATAGTCAATCTATTATAATGTGGTTATTGTATTTAGAATGTATCGATGTTACTTAGAGTTTTTTCCATCCATTCCACGAACCACGAGAAGTTAGATTTTTTATATGTTAGTCTTGGTTACCTGGTTTGATTCTTCAGTGTAATGAGCTATCTCAAGTTGTTTATATGTAGCTAGTGGTTCCGAATTCGATTATAATGTGGTTATTGTATTTAAGAATCGATGTTACTCGGATTTGTTTTCCCCCATTCTATGATCGAGGAGAAGTTAAATTTCTTATATGTTAGTCTTGGTTACCTGGGTTGATTCTTCATCCATTCTAATACTTCTTCTTAACATGACCTCTCTCCTTGTAGTATTCTCACAACAAACCTTTATGCTCGGGCCTTAAATTGACTTTATTTTAATGTGCTTCTTCCAAAGGATCTCCATAGAATAATCATAAAGATCCTTCCTCCTTCAATATTTGAATGGAACCTTCGTTGAATGGTGGGATAGAATTTTGAAGGAGGATATGATTAATGACACTAATGTAGGATTTATCCAAAATTTGTAAAAACTCAAACATCTGATATCAATTGTCTATGTCAATAATCTCCTTGGTATCATTGATAAGACGACGAAGCTCATTGAGCTCTGAATGGAGATCTTTGGAAACCCCAAGATAATGGCTGAAAGGCTTGTCAACTTGTTGAAGAGTTCTCAATCGCCTTCTTGATCTAAAAAATGTGAGTTAGATTTGAGGTATTATTAAACACCTTATTTAGTGTGTTCCATAAAAAAAAAGTGCACTGGTCTTGTTCCCATAGGAACTCATAATATGAGATATAGGAAATTTGCAGCAGCCAAAGGGCTCATGGGCTTCACGGTAAGAGGTTTTGACACCTTTTACATCTTACCATTTGGCTTTAATGAAGATTGTAGCCGATTCACCATGTATATACTTCCACAAACATTGACACCCGAGGTTAGATTTGGCAAGTTGAATCCGTACAAGGTAGTTATAACCATTAAATAATATTTGGATGTTTCCTTGAAAGGGTACATGAGAAAGAAATGAAATTCCTCTTTAAATAATTCCTCTTTCCTAAAAGGGTACATGAGAAAGAAATGAAATTGATAAAAAAAACGAATAAAAAATCTAGTTTATTCGTGACCATCCCCTAATATGAAAAATATGGGTTTGAGTCTAACTAATCCCAAAAGTTAGTTAAAATTTTTAGGGTTTCCTAATACCATATATAAGATTCCATAGTTCACGTTTTAACGAATGTGAGACAACACAATATAACGTAGAGTTAATTTGCAAGCACTACGATCGTGCTGATGTCTAAAGAGACATTTTAAGCACTAATGTTGGTGTTGTGGTATGTTTAACTTTGTGAGTGTGTGTGTGTGTTGATGGGGTCTCTAAAACCTTTCATTAGTTATGGTAGTGTTGTTGTCAAGTGAGAATGTGTACGTTAATATTAAGTGATAACACGTAATTTGTCTTAGTATTTTCATCTCTTTCTAGGATTAGTTTCACCATGATTTTTGAACTTTACCGACATATTAAGCAGAATTGAGGCTTCTTCTATCGTCTTCACGTGTTTTGTAGGAAAGGAAGATATCATGACATAAACACGAGCAAATGCCGCAAATTTTCCTACACTTGGAACCGCCTGACTGAAATTGTGCCCGACCGATCACATCCTGCAGCACGAATGGGTGCAACTCAAGTCTAGCGCTCGACCGATTACATCCAGCAGCACGAGCGATCAACCCAATTCTAGCGTTCAACTGAGCACATCCTGCAGCATGGGTGATCGCCCATTTTGAAGTAATGCACGAGCGGGCACCATGGGCAGCCCGAGCAGGTTTGATTGAAACAAGAATCCTTAAAGATAATGCTGAGCGGGCAACTCCATAGCCCGGGCGAACCCTTTTGATGATTGGACCCCGATCGAGCTGCTTGGTGTGCTCGGCCGAGCGCATAAATAAAAAAAAAGGAAAACAACAGCTCGGGCGGCAGGCCGCTTGAAATAAAACGAGAATTAGGGATGCGGGGGACAAAAAGGAAAAAATAGCATCTTAAACCAGGGAGAGCAGTTTGAAGAAGAAGAGGAACGCGAGCGGTAGGAGAGGAGAAAAAGAGAAACACACCATCTTAAAACCTTGGATAAAGAGAGGAACCATATGCTATAAAAGGAGGGAGAGAGTAGAGGAAATCGAGTCTTAGGAAGCTGAAGTAGAGCCGATTCTGGAGCTCAAGAGTGAAGGGAAGTTTTCACGTTTTTTACTTTGTTCTTATGTTTTTATTTATGTTTTGGTAGTAAAATCCCGTGCCATGGGTTAGGGTGCCCTTGTAATGGATTTATTTGAATTTTAAAGCTTGACTTCTGATTTGTTCTCTCAATTTGTTTTATGGTTTGTTCTTAATTCTTTCATACTTACTGATCAGATGTTTGAATGAGTTTAGAGATTTTTCTCGCCTGAGAAGTAAGATTTGAATCTCGAAATTAACCCTAGACTGAACTTGATTAATGAGAATCTAAGCAGTCAGATAATTTATTTAGGAACAATGAGAATTGAGGTTGATCTCCCCATATTTCTTCATGCATTTAGGTTGTTGATTTACTGCATTGAGAGATGAGTACGATGATTTCCTAGATAGTTGATATAGGCATCGAGAGAGTCACTTCCGATAATTGAGGTTGAGTTCCCATTATTTTCGATGATTGAGGTTGAGTTCCCTATTGTTCTTCATGCATCTAGGTTGTTGATTTACTACATCGAGAGATGAGTATGTTGATTTCTTAGACAGTGGATTTAGGCATCGAGAGAGTCACTTGCGATAATTGTGGTTGAATTCCTTATTGGTCTTCAAGCATCTATATGTTTGATTTGTTGCATCGAGAGATGAGCATGTTGATTGCCTAGGTAGTGGATTTAAACTTGAGTTCCCCATTGATCAACACAATCCAATTTCATGATTTATAGAAACGTCCATTACATGTTCCAACATTCCCGAAACCCATGGTATTTTATCTTATCAAATTTAATCATGTTGTTCTTTTGCACCTTACTTTTCTAAGCGTGAAAAATCCATAAGTCTTGGTTTTGATGTTCGCACTAGTTCCCTGAGTTCGACCCTGTTACTACGTTATCCGTATACTATTGGTAAGGTTTTCAAGGAATATTAAAAGTTTTGACACGTCAAGTTTTTGGCACCGATGCCGGGGATTAATTACGACATTAGAATTAGGATTTGTTGATTCGAGATCTAGTCCTTTCGCAGTCTTTCACTTGTTATAATTTTCTATAATTTTCTTTTATTTGAGTCTATTACATCTCTTTTGAGCTCAACCTTTGATTGTTGTTTATTCCTATGTACAAATTCCTCAGTGTATGTCTAGGAGTTCGAAGGAAAAAGAAATCCTATTTGACCTCGAAATTGAGAGGACTACCCGAGTGTTGTTAAAACAATGTAAAGCAAGGCTTAGTGCATATGGGAGTCTAGAGGAGGAAACAATAGTTAAGTAAGAAGCAGATGCATCCAGTGAAGAAGAGATGGTTGTGGAGGAAGCACCGCAAACATATGGGCGTGCACTGTGCCTAATCACACACAGCTTCTCTCCTGCATCCGAAGGCGCAAGGTGGATAGAGACAGATTCGAGCTGTAGACGGCCTTCATTCAGATGTTGAGTCAATCGCCTTTCTGGGGATAACCCACAGAGGATCCAAACTAACATCTTCTTCAATTCAAGATGTTATGTTCGAACATGAAAGCATACCTCGATATACAAGATGAAGCGATAATGTTGCTTGCTTTCCCGTTCTTAGTCAGGGAGCATGCACTTGAATGGCTCTACACTATACCACCTCCTTCCATTCACACATGGAGTCAACTCGAAGAACACTCCATGAAGAGATTCTTCTCGCTCTATAAGATGTAGTCATGGAAGAGCAAGATAAATTCACTTGTGCAAGAGGATAAAAAGAGTCTTCCTAAAGCTTGGCTGCAATTCAAAGGATATATGGGAATGCCCTCACCATGGGATGGACAAGAGGTACCTCATATCTACATTTATTGAGGGACTTCTTGACGATGTAAGAGATGTGTTGAATGCTGCCTATGGTGGTTCTCTACATGACCTCCCATTCACCACCATTGAGGCCAAGATCGAGAAAGATGGTTGAGGGAAAAATACCTCATCGGGTGAGTACAGTCGTCGGCTACTAGCTAGAGGAACAGATATGAGGTGCTTGCTTTGCGTGCTGAACTTGTAGAGATCAAATTGAAAATGGAAACCATGCACCAAGTATCCTCTGATTTCTACGGATTCCAAGAGATTGTGGATGTGAATTATGTTGCCAACAAACCATACTCCAAAACCTATAATCCGGGTTGGAGGGACCATCCCAATTTTTCCTACAACACCGATAACAACCTGAATCCACTGCAAGGAAGCTATCCGCCTAAGCCGTCTTAGAGGCAACCTCTGAATTAGAATTTTCAGCCTAGAGCACAAGTGCAAAACCAAGGCTATCAAGGATATCAACAGAGAGGGGTACCGTGGCACCACCACAACAACAAGAGGCAAACACTTACATTAGTTCCATGCTTGCTTAGATTTTGCAAAAGAATAAAAATCAAAACACTGAGCTGAGAGACATGAGAGCAGATCAGGATAGCGTACAAAAGCAAGTTGAGAATATGATGTGTGTCAAGTTAAACAAGTTAACCTAAAACTATCCGCAAGTGCATGGTCCGTCTGTAGTAATTAAGGTGTCAATCCCATCACGACTAATGTAATACGGTCTAAGAATCAAACTCGAATCAATGCTTGCTGCGATGAAATAAGGATGATGAGATGCAATGATGAATATGTAGTGGAATAGCAAGTTCTAAACAAAGAGACAAACGTTCTAAGAATCCGATTTCACCATATAGCTTCCGAAACCTAACTCTGATCTATCTAATTGTGCATTTCCTAGAAATATATCTAAGGCAGACGATCCTAATGTAGAACTTATCCACTCTCAAGGTATAGGAACGTGGTTCGATTGAGTCATCTTATACTTTCGTGGCTGACAACCCAACTAAACCCCATTGTGATTCATGATTCGCCCGATTCAACCCTCAACCGTTAGTACCCTACTTTCATGACCTAGTCTCGGTTGTTCTTAGCTTGATCTTCTAGGACTAGAATTCTCCTTTCGGTCCTTCTCCTAATCCCTGACACATGCATTCACGTGGCCTTTGTAAACACCAGACAATAAGCACTCATACAAAGAATAGATCAACGAAACGGGAAAATGCATTCATAGTAAATCAAATACAGTTCCAGGATAGCCATGGGCTAATCCTTTCTCCTAGAACAAATCTAGTACTCGATCATGAGTCTAAACAACATAAATGAAATCAGTATAGTAAGGAGTATAGAAATATCAAACTAGTGATGATCCCGGTTAATTTCTCGACTCCTTGCATGACTTCCATCAAGAGGGCTCGATGGATGAATGGTTGTTGTGAATGAAGAATGTATTCTGGATGATGGAGAATGTGCTCTGGAAGATTGATGGATGCTTCATTCATTCTGCCCTTCACGTTTTATAATTTCAAATTGAAGCCTTAGCCAAATCATTTTCACCAAATTCGTCGGTAGGTCGTTTTACAAAGTCATGCCCGACCATGCTCCATGTCATACCCAGTCTGGCATGCTTCATCCCATTCAAATAGATAGGTTTTCTTCCCATGATGCCCGACTGTGCTGGATTGATAGCCAGACCGTGTTGCCTTTGAGGGAGGATGCCCGACCGTGCTCTTGGAATGCCCGACCGTGGTGGATTGATAGCCCGGCTGTGCTGCCTTCAAGGGAGAATGCTTGACCGTGCTCTTGGAATGTCTGGCCCGTGCAGAGGTTACGGGGATGAATTAGCATGAAACGCCCAATCGTGCACCATAGATAGCCCGACCATGCTTGCTTGAACAAGAAAGTGTCTGACCCTGCACTTGGCATGCCCGGGTCATGCACATCTCTCGGGGATGAATTGCTACAAAGAGCCCGACCCTGCTGCTTTCCATGCCCGATCATGCACTTGAATATGGGTGAGAGTTCGGTCGTGCACTAGATCATGCTCGACCGGACTGTGTCCCTTGATACATGCTCGGTCGTGCTGAGTTATGTGCTCGGCCATGACTTGTCCATTTCTCGTTCTATTCAATCTATTGTGATCCTCGATGTCGTATTTGTTTTCCTTGTATGCTCCTTAGCTTCGAAATAAATCGAATACGCCTTAAAACATATAAAAACACGAAAACAAGGAAACAAGTAAAACGGATACAAATTCACACGTAAACTGCGCAACTATCATCATAACGTCTCTAAAATCATGCGAGAATCGTGTACGAAAATGAGATGATAAAAATCCCCCAGAATTGAATGTTTGCTTGTCCCTAAGCAAACGTAAACGTGGAACACGTGGGAGATATAAAAGTTGAGAATTCCCTTTTCCCTAGAAATACTGCTATAGCAAACGTAATCGATCAACAATAAGTTAGAGTAAATTTTGGCCTAATAACTTTCAGTCTTCAACTTAGGTTCACCATGGATACCTATAAGAAAGTAAATCAAAGACGAGCTAAGCGAGAAACTGCAACTCTCTCTACCAAACAAGACTTCAAAAAAAAATGCTAATCACATAATCAAAGAGGATACTTGTTTTATTCTCGAGTTTCTTTATTCTTTCATTCCATTCATATTTTTTTTCTTTATTTATTCTTATTTTATTTATATTGCGAACACACTAGACTTCTAGGACATCGGATTTGAAGGGATTCAACTTCTACTTAGACCCAACCTACTCTTGCATCTCGTCCAAGAGTGCAGTGGAGCACATGGCGTTTTTATGCGCCTTGCTCTTAGGACGTAGAAAGATGATCGCCAATACTAAATGAAACGTGTACTTGACGATGTACCTTTTTCTTTTCACTATCGTTTAGCCATTGAAGCTTGTATGACTTTGGATACTTTGTGATTATGAGCCCTAACTTATCAACAAGCGCAACATTTCCACTTTTTTGCAACCTCCACCATCAGTAATTGCTACATAACTTCTCTTTGATGAGTCCCGCCAACATAACTAAACTTGTCTTCTCGAACAAAGGACGTCCTAAACTCCAACTACAACCTAACTAGAAAACCCCAGATGCAGCGAACGATCTCATAACACTTATGATCTAGTGTTTATAAGTCGATGAACCACTTGATATCTCTTCAAGATTTGGAAGCTAAATCTCTAATGATTAGCAAGGAAAATACAATCTCAATTAATCAAGATTTAGGTAAAATTTCATACAATGGATCCTCTATTTAGAAGGACTAAATAAAAATATAAACTAAATAAAAAACAATTTAATTAAAATTGTCGCAAATTCTCGGTCGAGTCACATAAGTCTTAAACCTTAATTATGTAAACATAAGTACGTTCGACCGAGCAACCTCTACGCTTAATCTAAATTTAATTTGAACGTGTATTTGTTCCAAAGGAGTCGTGTTGAGCTTGCGTATCAAATTTCCTAGCTTACATCGGTATAACATGACATGGAACATCATCATTGTACTTACCATTACTAAATGAAACGTGTACTTGACGATGTACCTTTATCTTTTCACTATCTTTTATCTATTGAAGCTTGTATGGCTTTGGATGTTTTGTGATTATGAGCCCTAACTTATCAACAAGCGCAAAATTTCCACATTTTTGCAACCTCCACCATCAATAATGATGCTACATAACTTCTCTTTGATGAGTCCCACAAACAAAACTAAAGTTGTCTTTTTTAACAAAGGATGTCCTAAGCTGCAACTACAACCTAACTAGAAAACCCCAGATGCAACTGACGATCACACAACACTTGTGATCTAGTGTTTATAAGTCGAAGAACCACTTCAAATTTCTTCAAGATTTGGAAGCTGAATCTCTATGATTAGCAAGGAAAATAAAACCTCAAGTAATCAAAATTTAGGTGAAATTTCATACAATGGATTCTCTATTTAGAAGGACCAAATAATAATATAAACTAAATAAAAAATAACTTAATTAAAATTAAAACTCATTCTCGGTCGAGCCACATAAGTCTTAAACCTTAATTCTGTAAAACTTAAGTACGCTAGACCGAGCAACACCTACGCTTAGTGGAGTCCTCCCACATTCGGGTTGAGTAGGCAAGTCTTCTGCATGTTCACTGTGTCCTGAGAATTCACTCGAGCTGGCGCATCGGGCTCCATCTATCTAGAGAGTTCGCTCGTGTCAAGTGAAACTCTACTCAGGCCTAGCGCCTCTGGAAACTCTAACTTTTTGCTCTTTCTTGCCTCGTTCACTTGTAGGTAAGTCACATAAGCTCCCCTTAACATCTCTTGATGCCCTTGTGGTGCCTTTGTGAGTTCTTCCGCAACTATTCGAGCAAAAAAATTATGCATCCTCTTAGCTTTAACTCTGGTGACCAGTCCTTGGGTTATGAATGTCTCGCATAGAGTCCCATCCTCATCATATTTTATCCAGTCCATAATATATTTACATATTATATCTAGTTTCCATTATGTTCGAGTTAAGTTTATGTAATGAATTTCCGATGCATATTGGAACTTATGTTCAATGAGTGCTCTTATTGTTATATCAAGTTATGTGTCAATGCATATTGGAACTTATGTGTCAATGAGTGCTCTTATTGGTGAATTATGCATAAGGGTTGTTACTGAACATCAGGGTCGAGCATGTCGTGTCTCTCTTGGGATTAGTACAAAACAGTTGGTGATAGATGTGAGTTAGCACATGGTGAGTGTTTTGTGAGTGCTATTGGGGTCATCGATGATTAAAGTACTAGAATAGTAATACATATGGATTTTGTTTGAATGTGGGTTGAGTGAAGTTGAAAAGCTCTTGCCATATGCCAAAAGAAATTCACGGAGCTGCGGAAATCATGTTACGTCTTCATAGGAACCCATGGAGGTGGAAAACTCATGTCATGTTTTGACATAAACCCTTGTAGAGCTTAAGAGCTCATGCCATGTGTTGATAGAAATCCATAAGTGAGATGGATCATCCAAACTTAAAGGTCCACTGTGTGGTCTGGTTATGTTCCATGTTTGAGTCATGTGGATTTTGTGTGGTCAGTTCAGGTGTGGTATTAGACATAGAGCTGGGTATTCAACAGGGGATTGGTTAACATATACGTATCCGTCTCACTTGTTGTAATTTGTATTTACCTTTTATGGACCGTTGTGGATGAACAATAAATTAGATAAATATAAGGAAAATTATTTGTGTAACAAATGAAATGGAAAATGTAATAATCATGAACAAGTAAATATATTGTGAAGTTAAAACTTATTCGAAAAATATTCCTTTACAAGTATTTCATGTTAGAATTTTGTCGAAGAAATATTTAATCGAGTTTTAGTGAGTATTGTAATTCATATTGTCATAGATATCTGGATATGACTTAAAGGCTTGTAATCACTTTCCTACAGCATTATTTTATCCCTATCAAGCAAATGGAATAGAAAATTACAGGTCTGAGATTAATAAAGTAACAACGATTTGTGAAAATAAATGGTACTCTTACAAAATAATGTTTAAGGAAAATCGTATAAGACAAAACTGATAATAAGAAGAAAACCATTTTTTATATCTCCTCATGTCTCATATATATAGATTTTGAAGTGTGAACTAGAGATGCCATGAATGGTGTTCTTCACGGAGAGTTCCATAACTCTTCCTAAGGTATGTAAACTAAAGGTTATAATAATTAATGAATAGTTATATGATTCTCCATAAATATCTACCAAAATTAAATAATGCAATCATAACTTTACATAAATATCATACATCTCAGCCTGTTTCATATTATCATTTACATCTTTTATGAATATTCAACTCCTCTACCATACTTAATTTACAAAAATATTATTATTCAGTTAGTCGTTTATTCTAAAATATCTATCATTCCATATTGAGATTTTGGATATGAAATTTTTTTGTAACGAAAAATAAATTGATTAACCATATTGGAAGATATCTTATGGGTTTAGGAAATATGATTGTAGTTGTTAAAACACACGACATTCACATTCGTTCCCGTGTTTAAGTAGAATCTCTTAGTTTTTACATAATATTATTAATCATTTATTTAATTCCATTATCGTGTATGTCATATTTTATCTGAACTTTGTTGTTGTTCAGTTCTATGATAATTTAGACTTTTATGGTATTTTAAACGAAAATATGGTTATAACCATTATAAACATGTATTTGTTTTGCATTATAATTCATGTATTTGTCAAAGACTCCAAAATAATATAACAATTTACAAATCGGCTTCAAATTCGATCCACAACCAATAACCCCGCCAAATATTACTGAATTTCCGTTACTGAATACATGGCATCCATGTCATATTAAAAAAACAAAATAAATTTTAAAAAAATACTTAAATCAAATAAAAAAAACTCATTTTTCATTGTCATCTTCTTTTTATTCCTCTTGATTAAACTTTTGTTCTTCTTTTGTATTTTTCTTTTTCTTTTTCTTCGTCTGCGTCTGTGTCGATCTTTTCGGTTTTTTCTTTTGTTTTGACTTTTGGTCGACCACTAAATACGACCACATCTAGTTTTGGTTGTAAAAAGGGTGGATTTCATGGCTCTGACAAAGTCCATCTTAATTGATTATATATGGTTTTTTGAGGTAGCGGAAGCAATTTCTACACTCAATTATAGATCTAGTTCGTTTTTTAGGATTCCGGCTTGGGGTTGATGTTGTCCTAAAACTACACAATCAAGAAGATCAATACACTAACATTTAGTTACAACATATTCAAGATGTAGCGTCAAGGATGTGCAGCCTCCATAAACGGTCCACACCAAGATCGGCTTCACCGTCAACAATTGACGAGGTTGGAATCTCAAGAGAATCTTTATACTCATTTTTTATGTTTTCTCTAATTTTTCTTCTAAATCTAATATTTCTTAATGGTTAATATTCTAAGAAGTGGTTAATTAAACAGTTAAGTAACATTTAATTAAACTCCTCATGTTCCTTGTATTTATCACTAATCGCACTTAGGGACACACTGATAAGGATCGGAATCCACCAGAAAAACCGATATCATTAGGATTGGTCCGAAAAGCTAAAGCGAAGAGGATGCAGAATGTGTTAACTCGAATGGTAGCATATGAATTTGTTAAGGCACTACAAGGGCATCAAGGGATATCAAGAGGAGCTTTTGTGACTTACCTACAACTGGACAAGTTTGGGAGGAGTAAGAAGCTAGAAGAGTCAGGCACTCGGTCCGAGTAAATTTCTGGCAGACTAGAGCGAACCCGCTGGACAAAAGAAGGTCGATGCACTCGACCCGAACAAAGGATCGCTCGACCCAAACTAATCTTCTAGATCAATGGACCATGTGGAAGGCTTGACCGCTAAACCGAGCATGGACAGACTTAACTAAGTGTGGGAGGACTTCATCGAGTATAGTTGTTGATCGACCAAACTCACTTAAGTTTTACAAAATTAGTGTTGAAGACTTAACGAGCCCAACTGAGCAATTTTCCCGCTCGAGTGAACATTTATGTTAGCTTATATTAACTTTTTTTATTTTATTTTGTTTATATTATTATTTGTTCCCTATAAATAGATTACCCATTGTTTGAAATTATTAGCTAAGATTGATTTATAAATATTGCATTGTTTGCTAATCTTGAGTTTTAGCTACAAACTCTTGGAGAAATACTGAGCTATTCACCGACACACTAGATTACAAGTGTTATTGTTGAGTTGAGGTTTTCTATCAATTTGTTAGGGTATTTTAGCCTGATTTCACTCATCTAATAGAAGAACGTTAGTCTAGGATCATATCAAGTGGTATCAAATCTTGATTCTTGCATTAATTTATCTACTCTCTTGTTTATTTTTACCATTGGATTGAATATTAGATTAATTTAGTTAGTTCTTTCTTGTTTTTCAATATGAAAGGCAAACCACAAAAAATGAAAAAAGAAAAAGGAAAACCACAAAAAAAGGAAGAAGAATAGAAAAGAAAAGGAAAGAGCAAAAAAACAAAAAGGAAATGGTAGAGAATAAAATAGCAAGAATCTTTTGGAAATAAATGTAGCGTTAAGATTTAGTTTGAGTGTTGGGAATAAGAATTCGAGGAAAAGACGGGCGATTGAGTGAGAGAAGTTGAGCGAAAAGTTTTTTTAGAGACTGTGTGATATGATCCTATATCAACGTTCTATTGTTAGGTGGATGAAAATGGATTGAAACCCACTAGCAACTCGATAGTAGAACCTAGAACTTATCTTTCTAGAAAAAAACATCATAAACCCTAACTACAACATGATTAGAAAATATAAGATGCGGTGAACGACGCCATAACACTTGTGATCTAGTGTTGATAAATTAGTGAATAACCTGAATTTCTCCGAGCGCTGTTAAGTCTTAAACCCTAATTCTGCATAAAAAAAAGAAGGTTCGGACGAGCAACAACAATGCTTGGTTCAGTCCTCCAATGCTCAGTTGATTATTGTCATGCTTGAGTTTAGTGATCAAGCCTTTTTCATGCTTCATTTTCCTATAGGATTTGTTCGGGGTCGAGCAAACTCTACTCAGGCCAAGCTCATCGGTTGTTTCCTATCCAGTGGGTTCACTTAATTCTAGAGGTTCTTTGCTCGGGACTAACATTGCTAGCTCTCCTATCTTCTTGCTCCTCTCAAACTTTTCCACTTGTAGGTACGTCATATAATTTTCCATTGATGTCTCTTGATGCTCTTGAGTTGCCTTAGCAAGTTCGCCGGCTAACAATCAAATTAGCACGTTCTATATCTTCTTTGTTTTAGCTCTTTTGACTTGTCCATGTGTTATCGGTGTCTCGGATGAGTCTTACCATCATCATCCAATACTTCTTCAAATCATGATTATCATCTGCATCAAAACAAGCCAAATCAGTCATATATGTTCAAGCGCTTTGAACGGTCCACACAAGATCACTGGGTTTAAAGACCACCTTCTTGTGTCCTTTGTTTGCATGTTTAGAGCATCGCTCTGTCTTCTTTTCGATATTGGCTCATGCCTTCTCATGTAAAGGGGCCTTATCTAACGGTGTAAGTGGGTTAAATCTATATACAAATTTAAAAGGCAAAAATGAGTAGCACTATGTACCACCTTATTGTATGCAAGTTCGAAAAGGTTCTATTGACCACTTTTGTTTATCCATTGGTTTGAGGGTGAAAAGTAGTAAAGAATAAAAGTTTGATGCCTTAACACATTGTTTTCCAAAAGTAACTAAGAATCTTAACATCTCTATTAGATACGATAGTCCTACAATGTCCCTGAAGAATAATGCAGTTGCAGTTATATGAGATGCATCCCCAGTCTTATGACATGCAATGAAATGATCCATCTTAGAGAATAAATTAACTAAAAAAAATAGAATCATGTCCTAATTTGGATCTAGGGAGACATAACACGAAGTTTGTGGAAAAATGAATCCATGGTGTACCAGGAATAGATCAGGGTGAACACATATTGTACGGTTGCAAATTGGATTCGGCCTTCTTACACATGACCCTCCTTCTATATATGCGATTGATGTATCGAAGGAAATGGGGCCAGTAGAAATGTTTATATGACATCGAAGAAGTTTTGGCCATTCTAAATTGTTCAATTAGTTCTCCCTCATATGCCTCACTAACCAATAGTCATCGATGCGAAAGTACTTACCTGTTGCGGTGTTCTCATATGAATTGAATATAATACCAAAATCAAGATTAGTGTCATAGAGTTCCTTAATGTGTTTGACAGTGAGCATCCTTGTGTCTACTTCAAAAAGTAAAGTGCAGCACCGACATATCATACTAACCCTGAGGAGACAAATAAATTGCAACGACAAATATCCGATCTAATGGAAAAAGGGTACGTAAGGAAGAGTATTTCACCATGTGGTATATCGGTCATTCTTGTACCAAAAAAGGGTGGTACGTGGAGGGTGTGTATCGATTTTTGTGTTGTCAATCGAATAATAGTCAAGTATCGACATCTTATTCCCAGACTCAACGATATGCTAGATGAGCTACATGGGTCAAAAGTCTTTTCAAAAATTGACTTGAAGAGTGGCTATCATCACATTAGGATGAAGGAAGGCAATGAATGAAAATTGTATTCACGACCAAGCATGAATTGTATAAGTAGTTGGTTATACCATTCGGACTCACGAATGCATCGAGCACCTTTATGTGCTTGATGAATCATTATCTTTGACCATTCATGGGACACTTTGTGGTGGTGTACTTTGAAGATATTATTGTCAATAGCAAGAATCTTGTTGACCACGTTACCCATGTACGTGTTGTTCTAGATGTTTTGCGCAACTAATCTAAAGAAGTGCGTGTTTTGCACCAATCACTTGGTGTTTCTACGTTTCGTGGTGAGTAAATAGGGAATTAAAGTAGATGAGGAGAAAGTTGTGGCTATTAGAAGCTGGCCGATTCCGAAGACCGTTGGAGAAGTTTGGAGTTTTCATGATCTTGCGAGTTTCTATTGGCGATTTGTCGTTGCAATTTAGTACAATCGCTGCACCACTGATTGAAATAATGAAGAAGACTGTTGTTTTTAGTAGGAAGAAGCTCAAGATGTTGCTTTTCAGCTTCTAATGGATAACCTTACTAATTCACCTCTTTTGTCGAAACCTGACATTTCGAGAGCATTTGAGATTGTGTGTGACACTTCTAGTGTAGGAATTGGCACGGTTCTCATGCAAGATTCAAAGCACATTGCCTACTTTAGAGAGAAGCTCAGTGGAGCTCAGCTTAATCATTCGACTTATGACAAGGAAATTTACGCCTTGGTCCGAGATCTTCAGACGTGGCAGCATTACCTATGGCCAAAAGAGTTTGTCATTTGAATTGATCATGAGGCATTGAAACACCTCAAGCGATAACAAAAGCTCAACCAGAAGACATGAGAAGTGGGTAGAATTTCTGGAAACATATTTTAATGTTATTCGCTACAAATAAGGTAAGGAAAACATTATAGCTGATGCACTATCTAGACATCATTACCATATTGTTTCCTTGGCTTCTAGGTTGCTTTGTTTCGACTACATTAAGGATTTGTACGCTTCAGAATTCGACTTTGAGACTGTCTTTAGAGCGTTTGAGCATGGTGTTATGGTGATTACTATCGTCACGAGGGATTCCTTTTTTGGAGGAACAAACATTGTATTGTGAATTGCTCATTGCGAGATTTGCTGGCTAGAGAAGCTCATAGTGGAGATTTTATGGGGCATTGTGGTGTGACGAAGACTTTGAGCATTTTATAGGAACATTTCTTCTAACCTTATTTGCGAAAAGATGTTAAATGCATATCTTCTCATTGTCTTACTTGCAAAAAGGCTAAGTTTCGATGACAACCTCATGGTTTGTATACGCCATTTCCCATTTTTAGTTATCAGTGGACTGATATAGATTTCATGCTTGACTTACCTTGGACACAGACCAATAAGGATTCTATCTTTGTGGTGTTAGATCTTTTTTTGAAAATGGCTCATTTCATTTCTTGCCACCGTACCAATGATGTGTCTCATATTGCGTCTTTATTCTTTCAAGAGGTTGTCCGATTGTATGGAATGCCTAGGACCATAGTTTTAAATTGATATTAAATTTTCTGAGCTATTTCTGGAAAACATTGTGGTCTAAACGTGGCACGAAATTGATATTCTCAACGACTTGTCATCCACACAGATTGATGGAAAAACCAAAGTGGTCAACTGGACCTTGCCGATGTTGCTCCATTCCTTGGTGAAGAAGAAGTTGAGGATTTGGGAAGAATGCTTGCCTCACATCGAATTTTTTTATAACCGCACAAAGCATTCGACAACTAAGTTATCCTCGTTTGACTCCTTTGCCTATAGATAAGCATACTAACCAGGATGGGAAAAGGAAAGATGAATTTGTGAAACAAATTCATGATAAGGCTAGGCAAAATATTGAGGAAAGAACAAAACAATACGAGCGACGAGCAAACAAGGGGCGAAAGGAAATTATCTTTGAACCAAGTGACATGGTTTGGATTCACATCCGCAAGGACAAGTTTCCTAATGAGCGCAAGTCAAAATTGATATCCAAAGGATCAGTCATTTCAAAGTTCCCAAGCGGATCAACAACAATGCCCACCAAACCGGTCTTCCTGGTGAGTATAACATTAGTTCAACATTCAATGTTTTTTATATATATGCCTTTGTTACAAGTGATGCAGATTTGAGGGCAAATCTTTCCCAAGAAGAGGAGAATGATGAGGACATCATTCGAGAAGTCTTGGTTTATACAGACGCTATGTCGGATCAAGGGGCAAGTGCTGAAAGAACGGAAAATGATGGACCAATCACCAGGTCTCGTGCCAAGAGTATTCAGGATGACACGTTGGAGCCGGTCCATGATGTGTTCGTGACGACGACATGCTTTATGTGAGACTTCCCGGGATCATCCGAGCTGCGAGATGTTCACATTATTTCTGCACGGAATGAAGGCTTATCAGAGATCGCATGATTAGAATCCGATGAGATGGTCAAAGCTTCATTTATGGAGGTCAAGACTATATATATCGCTTTGATTAACATTTTTTTCTAGCATTATCTATTTTTATTTTTATTTTTTGTTTTCATACAACTTCCTACTCTATAAATAGGGAAAGGAAACATTTTTTAGAATGCACACATTTGATATTAGATATTTCTTTTACTTTGATTCTCCTTTTAAAGGTTCTTTTGAAAATTATCGTGCGGACTCCACTCGGCTGTAACCCGATGAGTTCATTTCAACTTATCATTTAAGTCTGTCATAACGTTTTTGTGTCTTTCGGTACCATGTAATTCGCTAGAATTGGTTGTGGAAGGGTTTAGAACCGTTTGTTTGAACGTGGGTCTAGTTCGTTTCATCGAGTTGAACAAAATCCATTGTCCAGTAGAAGTAGTATCTAGTGCGCATCAAGTGGTTTCTTATCATATATTGGGTAGCGTATTTGTGCTCTGTGTAGCTTCTCACTGAATTATGAAATGGTTGTATGCTCATTCATCAACATTTCTCCAATTTCTACAATTGATGCATCACATTCAATTCCAATGTTTTATTCAATAAGATAATGCCAATAAAGGCTTTTAGAGTTTGAAAGGCCTTCTTTTGTGCTTTACCCCATGGGAACGTGAAATTCTTCTTGATTACTTTGCTCAAGGGTTCAACCAAGGTACTAAAGTCCTTTACGAGTCATCCGAAGAAACCAGCCAATTCATGAAAGCATTAAACCCATCCAATCGTCATAGGACTCGGCCAATTGCGTATCGGTTCGATCTTTTCTTTATCAATGTGTATTTCCTATTCACTTATAACAAATCATAAGAGCACAAGTTTTTTCGAAAACAGTTTGCATTTATTAAAGTTAACATATAGTTTTTCGCTTTGTTACAATTCTAGAACAACCGCAGTTTCCTTACATGCTCTTTTAAGATCTTGTTGTACACTAAGATGTCATCAAAGTAAACAACCACGAATTTTAGTATAAATTTCCTGAAAATATGATTCATTAATCGCATAAACGTGCTAGGAGCATTAGTAAATCCTGAAAATATGGACTAACTATTCATATTTATAACGTCTATTTTGTTATAATATTCTAGTCCATTTTCATAGTTAGTTTAACCATTCATTTAGACTTTACCGAGCATTAAGCATCATTTAGTCCTCTTCTAGCATTTTCTCGTGTTATTGCAGAAAATGAAATATTGGGGTTTAAATATGAGGAAATGAAGTAAAAACCACTCTCCTATCAACTATACACGGTCACCATCGAAGGATCTTGAATCAAAGAACAAAAATCGAAGCAAGGACGGCTGGATTACAAAGAAGGCACACGGCTACAAAAATAATCAAATAGACAGTTCACAAAAATGGAAACTTAGTTCGCGGCTCAAAAGAATGGAAACTTTCGGTTACTAGAACAAAAATAAGAAGAGCATGGTTGGAACATGAAAAGGAAACATGGTTTACACTAAATACAAGCAAGTTGCTGGGAAAAAATGTAAACTTCCAACTGTCTACACAAAAATGGAAAGATAGTCGCCTACACAAGAACTAGAAACTGCAATTATTGGAGATAGAAAATGGAAATGGCTGTTGGAACAATAAATAGGAACACATGGACAAGAGAAAGAAGGCAGCAGCCAAAAAGGAAAAGGAGGAGAAAGAAAAAAAAAATGTTGCAGCAAAAGAGGAAAAGGAAACACAAGCTGCCAAAGAAAATGGAAACCGAGAAAATGAAAACTAGTAGAAGGAGGAAAGGAGGAAGAAAAGGAAAGGGTTGGGGAGCCCTTAGATTTAGCCAAAGAGGAAAGAAAGAAAAGAGGAAAGAGGGAGAAGTGGTTAATAGGAAAAGGTCAATTTCGGACAGAATACACGCACATACCACACAACACACACGACAAAACAAGAGAGAAAGCAGCACGTCGGAAGGCGGGAGACTGGGCGGCGAACTAGAAACGAGGAGGAGCTGTTGAAGACTACGGTATTAGGATAGGTAGGAATATCATTCTTTATCTATGTTACCAATAGTTTTCTTTCGTGTTTTGTTTTCTATGTCCATATTCGAGTAGTTTAGTCGCTACGGGTTAGAGAGCTTTGTCCATATGTAATGAAGTCTTGTTCTTAATGCTTGGTGGTTCTTGATGCTTTTATTCTTGTACGCAACCTGAATGAATTATTATGGTATTTGATCGTTTTTCAGAATGATTGGTTGTTCTTAATGCGTTCATTCTTGCAAGCAACTTGAATGAATGATTGTAGAAGTCTAATGAATCTTTGCCAGAGGATAAGACTTTAGAAATTAGCCATGATATATGATCTCAATTCATTTAGAATCTATGCAAGGTCGATCTATTGGATCTAAGGATTAGGATAGTGGTCTTAATGCATGATTTGGGTGAGATTACACAGTTGGGAGTCTGGTAGTACGCACGCTAGGTAGTGGACAAGTCTACGCCAGTCAGTTCCAATATTAAAGCTTGAATTTCCTGAACTCGTGATAATATCTAAGACCAATGATCATGTTAGAACTTCATTATATTATCATGTATCTCTCGAAACATGTGGCGTTTAGTTCATTGAGCTTAATTTGTTAATTAGTTAGTTTATCTTGCTTGCATTCCAATCACTTATTGATTTTACGCGTCCTATTCATTAGTTTACTAGCTTTAGAAATGCATCGATTCCCTAGTGTTCGACCCTGGTGCTACACGATCCATATTCTTGTGGAAATGTTGGTGTAGATAAGTATTACTTAAAATTAACCACATCACGTATAGCCCTAGCTGTGTCTTAAATGTTATCTTCCATTCCTCACCCTCCTTCATGAGAATTTGTTGGTATCCACTCATCAAATCTATCTTAGAAAATATGAAACATCAATGCAATTCGTCCAACATATCATCCAAACAAAATATGAAATAATGATACTTTATCGTAATGTTGTTGATTGCATGACAATGAACACACATACATTGTGTTCCATCCTCCTTGGGCAACAGTAAGTTGACATACTTTCTCACACATATCCTTTCTCCATGAGTTCTTGAACTTGACTCTCAAGTTGCATAGTCTCCTCAAGATTTTTTCGGTAAGCTCGGCAATTTGGGATGCTCGGTGGAAACACGTCCTCAAAACCGTACAATGACTCAGTGACAACACTAGGTAAATAAGGGGTGAGCTTGTTAGTGAAATATGATTCTTTGAACAAGAGTACAAACATATGCTAATTTCAATGCCAAACCTTCATGAATCCGCTAATTCTCAACGAAAGAAATATTGTGTTCATGGGTTGTCTCTCAAAGGTCTGTTTATGGATTTCTTTCAAGAACTCGCTATTTTTTTGAACTATCACATTTTCACTCATATGCATTTCCCTCTTCTCATTCTTTAGCAACCGTACTTGATCCTTAAATACCTCATTTGGAGTGAGTATAGCTAGATAAATGTGTCATCATTTAAAATCAAAGAAATACTTATTTTCGAAACCATCATGTTGTGTTTGTGTATCGAACTACCATGGTTATCCCAAAAATAGGTGACCCGCTTGCTTGGAATGACATCACACAACACCTCATCTTCATAGTTCCCAATGGTAAACTCAACCTTAATTTGATGATGAACCTTGGTTCGGCCGCTATAGTTCAGTCGCTGCAACTTGTAAGGCTTGGGATACTTCGTGGTATTCAATCCCAGCATCTCAACAAGTGATACGCTAGCCACATTTGTGCAACTTCCTCTATCCATAATGATGATACACAACTTGGTCTAGACAAGTCCACGCATGTAGAAGATCTTTTCCCTTTTTAGGATGGCTTCTTCTTTAGCCTGTAGAATTAATGTTCCATGTGCTACTAATAACTTGCCCTTTACAGCCTTGTACTCCTCAAACTCTTCATCCCAGATAGGTATATTCTTCTTATTCAGTGGCTTTTCATCTTCGGATGATGTCTCGTATCCTCCAACAGTATGTCTGATCATGGATTTCTTATTCGGATAGTCTCGAGAAAAATGTCATTGACCTTTGCATATTGAATAGTGAGTACCACATTTTCTCAAAGGTGTCTCGGTGGGAGCCACTGGTTTAGGTCATGAAGCTTCTAATGTCTGCTCAATTTCGTGTCTCGTGTTCGGTTTATCAAAGCGATTAGCTATAGGCTGATAGTTAGAGGAGTTCCCATATTTCTAGAATTTTTTACACTTCCTCCTCAGTTGCTTCTCAATATTTACTGTTAGAAGTAGCAAGTTGTCTATGTTACGATCTTTCTACTAAGCGCATACTTGAGGCTGCTTAAAAATCAATCCATTGTCAACTCCCGATCATTCTCTATGTTCGCTCGAATCATCAGGATGTCCATCTCCTTTTAGTAATATTTTATGCTCTCATTACCTTGCACCAATCATCTGAAACATTGATTAACCTCTTGATGTTTGTGAGATGGAACAAATTGATGTTGCGTGATGTTACAAGATGCCTTTGAGAAAGCTTGAGTTGATCCCACCACGCCAACGCATAGTCGTTGAACATGGCTGTTGCCAGTTTCACCTTCTTGAGTTTGGAGTACCGATCTCACTCGAAAACAATCTTCGTCTTTCGTTCCCATTCTAAATAAACTTTGAGATCACTCTTTAGGAGGAACATATGAATCTCCATCTCTATGTTGATGATATCATCATCGAGTTGATCTCCTATGGTGTTGGACGTTCCTCACGGGACAATCATACTCCTCATCAAACACCTCAGCATACTCGTCTTCATCCTCATCTAGAGGATATGGATTATGAGTTGTGTTTGGTCTCCTATTTGGTTGTTCAAGGCGATCTCACGTGTTACTTCCTCCATTCGACCAAATTGTTAGTTGATAGTAGTGATTTCTTGCGTCATGCACTTGAATTCATCCTTCAAAAAACTGAATCAAGGTGGCTACCTCACTGTCCGGTGGTTCGTCGTGATGGTTCCCATAACTAGACATCATAAAGTTCAAATAGAAAGCATCGAAAGAAAAACAAGGTGAACGAAGCTTACAATATCTTACAAAAGTGTGTCGCTCAATTTTTCTCGCTCACTCACCTCTCTTTCTCTCGACTGCTTCTCTTCAATTTAGTTCAGAATTTAAGAATAACTTGAAGTGAATTCTCGATGTTCAAACTAAATTTTGACTATACAAGTATATAACGTAAACACTTAAGTGAAGTTTCCTAATCTACGCTACTACTATTTCTAAGTAAGTACTTTTTCTATTTCTATCCTAATGACTATTTCTACTTTCCTTATACCCTTTCCTTTTTCATGCTTTTTCCTTTTCTTTCTTTTTCCTTTTCCTTTTTGTGTGGTTTCTGCTGCAAAGACCGAGTGCATCGGCCTTTCCTTTCCAATGGGTTTGCTCATGTCGAGTGGAACTTTGCTTGATCCGAGCGCTTCTTGTTCTCCAAGCTTCTTGCTCCGTCCAACCTCGTCCACTTGTAGGCACATCACATAATCATCCTTTGATGTCTCTTGATGCCTTTTTTATTCCGTACAAAATTAATTTGCCACCAATCGAGCAAACACGTTGTGCACCCTCTTAAATTAGCTCGTGTGACATGTCCTTGTGTTATCGATGTCTCAGGCTGAGTCTCATTCTCATTGTTGCGAGGTTCATTCGTCTTCTTTTTCTTTCATCTTTTTTTTTTCAATTTTCGCATTTCAAGTTATAGGAACCATCACAACGAACCACCGAACGGTGAGGGAGCCATCCCGATGCAGTTGTTCATGAATGAATTAAGGTGCATGAGGCAAGAAAACACTATCATCAACAAGTGACTTGGTGGGATGGAAGAAGAAACATGAGGAATTCACCCAATTCAACCATGGACGAGACCAAACACAACTCACAATCCAAAACCTCTAGATATGGATGAAGACTAGTATGCTGAGGTGTTTAAAAAGGAGTATGACTATTCCGTGAGGAACCACCATTGCACAGCAGATCAACTAGAAGATGATTTCAGAAGCATAAAGTTGGAGATTCCAGCATTGATTGGGAGGAGTGATCCCGAATTGTATTTGGAATATGAACGAAAGATGAAGATTGTTTTTTAATGCCACCATTAATCTGAACTCAAGAAGTTGAAACTCTCAGCAGCAAAATTTACCAACTATGCACTGGCATGTAGGGATCAACTCGAGCTTTCTCAAAGGCAAAGAGTGTGTAATCACCACTTGGGGCGAGATGGGTACCATCATACGATGTCAATTTGTACCTTCTCGCCGTCATCTAAAGGTCAATCAACATTTGAAACGATTGGTGTAAGGTCGTAAGAGTAGATAAGATTACTATAAGGAGATTATGATTAAAGCGAACATCAAGGAAGATCAGGAGGCAACAATAGATCCATTTCTAAGCAGCCTCAATCCTGACATACATGACTGCGTGAAAACTCACCAGTAAGATATAAACAACTTGTTGCATCTAGTAGTAAAGATCGAGAAGCATATGAAGAGGAAGGTTAAAAGATTCCAGTAGTATAGTAACTCTTCTAACTATCATCCTTAAGCTAATCGAGTTGACAAACTGAATGTGGGGCACAAAAATGAGAAAAGAGGAGGCGCCACAATCCAAACCTACGATTACCACAGAAACCTTTCTGTGAAAACCTGATACTCACTGTTTCAAGTGTCAAGATCAGGGACACTTTGCTCGAGACTATCCTTAAAAAAGGCCTTGCTCATATGGCCTGATGGAGGATATGATATGACATTGAGAAAGGAAGATCCACTAACCTAATTCAGATGAAGAGGAGTACGAGGCTGTAAAGGGTAGGTTATTAGTAGTACGTAGAGCTTTAAATGTACAAGCTAAAGAGGAAGCCATCATACAAAGTGAAAATATCTTCTACACGCATTGGCTTGTCCAGGACAAGGTACGTAGCCTCATTGTGGATGGAGATAGTTGTACAAACATGGCTAGTGAATCTCTTGTGGAAAAGTTGTGATTGAATACCACGAAATATCCCAAGCCCTAAAAGTTATAGTGGCTGAACAAAAGTTCCAAAAAAAAGTGTCATCATCAAGTGAAGGTTGAGCTTACCATTGGGAAGCATGGAGATGAGTTATTGTGTGATGTCATTCCAATGCAAGTGGGTCACGTCTTGGTTGGACAATCATTTCAGTTCGACACTCAAGCGCCACATGACGGGGTTGATCATAATTATTCCATTGACTTTAGGATGACATGTTCACCTAACTCCACTCACCAAAAAGGAGGTATTCAAGGATTGGGTACAGTTACTAAAAAACGATCAGAGGAAAATTTGTAAGAGTGACCATGAAGTAGTTCAGAAAAACAATAAGGTCTTGAGATAAACCTAGAAATAGATCTTTGAGAGACACGTGTGAGTACAACGTTTCTTTCGATGAGAGTGAGAAACTTTAAGAAGTCTTGGTATTCAAACCAGTCTATATTTATACTCTCGTTCAAATATTTTTATTTCACTAACGAGCTTATAGTCGTCATTCTTCATAGGGGTGGCCAATCCGGGTTTCGATCCGGGTTCCTCGGGTTTCGATCCATGTTTGGGTTCCTCGGGTTTACAAAAATTGAACCCGAATTGAACCCGAATGTTTTTCGGTCTGGGTTCTTCAGGTTTCGATTCGGGTTCGGGTTATTCGGGTTTTGAAGCAGCGAACCCAAAATAAACCAAATTAAATTCGGGTATCCATGGGTTATTCGGGTTATTCGGGTTATTCGGGATATTCGGGTTATTTGGGTTCGGGTTATTTGGGTTATTCGGGTTATTTGGGTTCGGGTTATTCGGGTTATTCGGGTTATTTGGGTTATTCGGGTTATTTAGGTTAGATGGGTTCGGGTTATTCGGGTTATTTAGGTTATTTGGGTTCGGATTATTCGGGTTATTTGGGTTATGCGGGTTATTTGGGTTATTTGGGTTCGGGTTATTCGGGTTTTTTAGGTTTTGTAAGGGTTTTTCGGGTTCTCTATAAAAACCAAGTTAACATTCAAAAAAATTAAAAAAAATACATATCTAAATTAGATAATATAACTCATAAAAATTAACTTTGCAAATACAAAAAAAAATGAATTCTAAAAACCTTAAATATTAGCCGTGTGGTTCTTAGAAAATAACCTAAAATATTAGCCCTAAAATTTAATTCGGGTTCCTCGGGTTTAACCCGAACCCGAATCAGACCGATCCGAACCCGAATGGGTTCTGAAATCTGAACCCATATGGGTTTTTAGGGTAACCCGTTTTGTAAACGATCCGGGTTTTTCGGGTCGATCCGGGTCGGTCCGATCCGGGTAACCCGGATTGGCCACCCCTAATTCTTCATGCAGAAGAAGCACTCTGTATCGACATGATTGGTCTTGTTGTCCTTGACCTTAGATTTGGTCAAACCACCTTTAGACATGGAAGAATTCTTCTTAGGCCAACTTCTACTCTTTCTCTTCTTAGAAGAGGAGCCAAAAACCATCACAGACCTAGCAACATTTGGCACACCTCTGATTGTTTGAATGACACAGTCAATTAAGAGATTCAACATCACATGCAACTCGATATCCATTTTATTCATGTTAAAATTAATGATGAATTGTAAAAAGTGGCAGGGAAAAAGTGCAAGATCAAATATTGTGTCAAGAGTGAACTTGAGCTTCTCATGTTTTCCTATGAGATCTATCATTCCAATAAGATAAGGTCCAACAACCATGTTAGGGGACATCATGGACATAAACAGGGCCTTAAACAGCTGAAATCTAGCAATCCTATTCTTTGATCCATACATCTTCCTAAAATATGTGATAATCTACATCGATTCCATGTCGTGATATTGACGTTAGAATTCAAGACTCATAGATGCCAAGATAATTCTCATAGAGGTGATCAACAGTAGCGTGTATCATCATGGTTGATTTATCGATCATATCAATAAGCTTCTGATGTGTGAACTCCGACGAGCAATCCTCAAAGTTGAATCCTACCAATCTGTGGAGTTCCAATATCAATCTTAGTGCAATAGAAGACACAAGGGATTGAGCTGGACTTCTGGAGGAATTGCTCGGCCTGAGCAGCTATTGCTCAGTCTGATCTCCCATTACATGAATTAACTCTATAACTTCACTCGGTTCAAGCAGTGATACAGTTCGGTCGAGTGGTTTATCACGAAGACTGCTCGGCTCAAGCAACTTCTTGCTCGATCGCTCATTTTTTTAACTCATAACTTTGCTTGACCTGAGCAATTATTTGTTCGGTCAGTACCGCTGATGTATGTTCGAGCGCATGATCTCTAATAAAACGCTCGATCAAGTATTATAATTCTCTTTATGTTTTTCTCTGTTTTTTCTGAATCTAATTTTGCTTAACAGTTAATTTTGTAAATAGTAATTAATTAGATATATTTATGTCTTAATTATAAAACCAATATGAAATTAATTAGCAATTGTCTAATGATCTTTGTATTTATAGTTAAGTGCACTGACAAATACTTTCAACATATTCTATATGGCTCTCTCCAACAATGTTGTTTCTTTCTCTCTCGGAATCGCTGCTACATTGTCTTTTCTTCCTCTCTCTCTGTCTCTCTCTCCCCTTAATTCTTTGGCTACTATGGTGTAGAGGGGAGACGAGATGGTGCAAGAGTAGGAAGGTGCGTTGGTTGAGGGTAAAAAGAAATAAATTTTGGCATCGCGACAATAGTTGTGGTGGAAGCTTGAAGAGGCAGGAAGAAGAAGCGAAAAAGGTTTTTCCGCCCATCTAGAACCATATTTTTAGGATTAGGGGTGGAAATTTCGAGAAGAGACTTCAATACATATCCAGGGAAGGAGTGGCTTTGTTTAGGATTAAGCGCATATCGCAAACTTAAAGAAAGCTTACTAGGAATCTCATTGTTTTCTTCATTTTCTTTGAGGTCAAATATTTTCTTCCAGTGAATGATGAAGAGGTCAAAGATTTTGTCCCAGTGAATGACGAAGCTCTGGTAATCTTTGCTTCACCACCATGGGGCTCACAGTGTAAAAATTCGAGAAAAAAAAAAGGACATGGATGGCTACTGTGCACATTAATAGAAGGAAAATAAAATCTTTTGTAATATTCTGTAATTGATTTGTATTGATCCTCTCCTAGAATTGTGCATTCTATTTTCCTAAGATTGGGGATTCCTTGTACATATAAATCTGTATAGCAATCATAATAATCAATTTAATCACAATTGCTTTATGGTATCAGTATTGAAAAAACGTCTCACGATGTAGCTCTTCTCTTTCTCTCGCCTAAACTACCTCTTCTCTCGCCTAAACTACCTCTTCTTCACTCCCTTTGATCCGACCAACCCAATATCGACGTCGATTCACATCAATGTCTCCAATATCACGAAACTAACGACAACCAACTATCTCACATGGAGCGTCCAGATTTGTGATCTCCTCCAAAGGTACAACCTTGAAGACTTTCTCCACCCCACCAGAGCACCACCAAATACTATGACTGTCAACAACGTCGTTGTTCCAATGCTACGTATAACCCATGGTTTTGTGAGGATCGTCTCATTTTTGCGGCTCTTCTCGGGAGTATATCCCTCTCGTGCCAAGCAATCATCGCCTCAGCCCCAACATCCGCAATGGCTTGGACCACGCTTGCCTCCACCTACGGTTGCTCTATCTGAGGGCATCTGAAGCAGATCAAGGACCAAATGCGACACCAAACCAAAGTCGCTCAATCCATCGATGATTATATGAACTTCTTCAAAGTGAAGACCGATGAGTTAACACTCCTTGGCAAGTTGATGGATCACAAGCATCTCCTCGAACTCATTCTTACTAGCCTCAGGGATGACTACAAAAACTATCAGGGATGTTGTAAATTCCAAGGACAAACCGATCTCCTTCATTGAGCTTCATGTGAAGCTCCTCAATCACGAAACAGATATGCTCCAAGCTCAACCTTTGTCGACAGACTTCCTAATCTCGGTCCACAACATTCAACATAAGCCTTGGGGGACATGGAGACAAGAGCACAAACCGGTCCCTGATCATCGAAGCTCGGGTCCTTGCACGCCCTCCACTCGCGGCTACCAAGGGAAATGACAACTCTATGGTGTTCATAGCCACAACACAAAAAACATGTCGCCTCCTTTGTCTGCAGACTGCTCCACAACCAGTGCCGCCCTCTTGGTCCTCGGGGACCACCTGCGTGGCAGGCGGCTGCAAACCATATCTCACATGTTCAATCAACTTCTCCAATGTGGCCGCTAGACTAGGGAGCATCACATCATATCACGACAAATCTGGCTAATCTCACCCTCCACAACCTGTACAATGGTCTGGATAGGGTTGTTCTCGGTGATGGGAGTAGACTTGAGATCACACATACTGGTTTTATGCTTCTTCCTTCATCCTATCGCTCTCTCTCCCTAAAACATATCCCTTGTATCCCCCTTATGCATAAAAACCTCATTTCTATTCACCAAATTTGTACTCACAATGATGTCTCGATTGAATTCTTCCTATTTCATTTTCAAGTGAAGGATCTAAAATCGGGGGCACTAATGACCAACGGTAAGCTCAAAAATGGTGTGTACAAGTGGTCAAAAATCCTACCTTACGGTCTCCCCTCTTCACTTCGTCTCGAACTGTATTTTCCATGGTCAAGTCTACTTTGTCGAGTGGCACTCTAGGCTAGGTCATCCTTCTCTCGATATTCTTAATAAAATAGTCTTCGATCACTTTCTCCCTTTTTCTCGTTCCTCGAGTCCAGCATTGTCTTGTGAGGCTTGTTCCGTCAATAAAATGCATAAATATACATTTGATACTTCCTCTATTGTATCCAAACGCCCTCTTGATATGATATTCTCCGACGTATGGACATCTCCCGTAACATCCTCGGATGCTTATAAGTATGACATTATTTTCGTTGATCATTTCACACGATATACATGGTTTTATCCTCTCCAACCAAGATCTCACGTTTATGATATCTTCATTCGTTTCAAAGATCCTGTTGAAAACAAATTTCAAACCAAAATTGCCACTCTATATTCCAACAACGGCGGTGAATACATGGCTCTCAAAAACTTTCTCTGTCTCAATAGAATAACTTACCTAACATCTCCGCTTCACACTTCCAAACGCAATGGGATATCTGAATGAAAACATCATCATATTGTCGAAACTAGGCTCGCCCTCCTCTCTCATACCTCAATGTCGCTACAATAATTGGCTTCCCACGTCGGTCCTAGGCTTCAAATCTCCTTTCAAACACTCTTTACAACGATTCCTAATTACTGAAAACTCCGATATTTGGATGTCTCCGCTACCCATGGTTTCGTTCTTACAATAACCAAACTTGAGCCCAAACCCAAGCAAATGCATCTTCGTCGGTTATTCCTTTACTCAAAGTGATTTCCTTTATCTTCATGTTTTGTCGGGCCGAGTCTTTGTTTCTCGACATGTGAACTTTGATGAATCCCAATTTCCGTTTCCCCATCTTGTACCTCAGTCCTCTGTTTCGTCCTCCCATGCCTCATCTCAGAGTCTCTCATTTCCGCCCTTCATTCTCGTTCCAAGTTATGGCCCTCGTACACATGAAGCAACAATGAAGCCTCCTCTTTGGATCCTTTATCTACGACCATTGCTCCGTGATCACCACCACCCGTTCTTCCCTCTTTTGACCCATGCCGAAACCCAACACAAAACACTCACCAAATGGTCACAAGATCCAAAAACAACATTAGTAAGCGAAACACAAAATTGTCCCTTACTGTTACCCACCCAAATGACCCCACATAGAACTTACGTGTTTCTAAAGCTCTCAAACTTCCCAATTGGTGATAGGCTATGATAGAGAAATTTGATACTTTCCTTCGCAATGGCACATCTCTTGCCCCCCACTCAAGCTACAACATTGTTGGTTGTACATGGGTATTATGTACTAAAAGACTTCCTAATGGTTCTTTTGACTAATATAAATCACGTCTTGTTGCGAAGAGCTTTCATCAACGTCCGGAAGTTGACTACCATGATACTTTCATCTCGGTGATTAAACTCGCTATAAGTCGTTTGATCCTAAGTCTCACCATCACCTCGGAATGGAACCTTCGCCAACTTGATGTCAACAATGCATTTCTCCAGGGAACACTCAACGAAGATGTGTAAATAATGCAACCGTCGGGATTTGTTGACCATGACCGTCCATCCTATATTTGCACAATTCGGAAGGCATTATACGGCCTCAAACAATCTCCACGAGCCTAGTATCATGAACTTCGATCCTTTCTTCTTCAGTTCAGGTTCTAGAACTCCTTATCTGACTCATCTCTCTTCATCTATCATACTAAGGATATCACTATGTTCCTGTTTGTCTATGTGGATGATATTGTTAATACGGACAACCAAACAAGTGAAATTCAACGAGTGATTGACCTTCTTGCAGCAAGATTTTCTCTCAAAGATCCTAGCAACCTCTATTACTTTCTTGACATGGACGTTATCCACAAAGGCAATGGCTTGCACCTTACTCAATAAAAGTACATCAACAACATTCTCTCTCGCCGCAACATTCTCACTGCCAAGCCGGTTTCGACACCCATGGTCTCCACCTCCTTTCCACCTCGGGTATACCTCTTGAGGATCCCATGGAGTATCATCAAGTCCTCAGCAGCCTCTAATACCTTCTTTCACGAGCATGGACATTGCTTATGTCGTGAACAAACTTCCTCAATATATGCATTGCTCTATGTCCGAGCATTAGCAAGCAGCTATGAGGATTCTCTATTACCTCAGCAACACCAAAACCTACAGAGTATTCTACAACAAGGACAACATCTTATCTCTTCACGCATTTTCCAATGTCGATTGGGGAAGTGATCGTGATGAATATAGTTCAACCGGAGCACATATCGTGTATCTTGGGCGACATCCTATTTTCTGGTCCTCAAAGAAACAACGGTTTGTGGCCAAGTCCTCCACCGAAGTTGAGTACAATGGCTTATGTCACTACTTTCGGAGATAGGCACTTCCGTCTCATCCATCCCAGTCATAATTGTGAATATGAGGGTGTCATCTACCTATGTGCCAATTCCGTCTTTCACTCTCGAATGAAGCATGTGGCCATTGATTATCACTACATTCGGGGCCTTGTCAAATCCAGCCAACTCTGTATATCTCACATGTTCTTGGCGGATCAACTTGCGGATGCACCCACGAAACCCTTCCCACGCACATGATTCAATCTACTACGAATCAAGATTGGTGTCTCAATTGACACACATCTTGTAGGGGCATAATAAACGTTAATGCAGTAAAAATTGGATCGAGTTTTATGTATATTGTTTCAGGTGATTGAGAACATTGAGGGAGTTTGAATTTAAATTGAAGAAGGCTGGAACGAGTCAACTAGAAGATCAAGGAGAAGAATAAGGAACGAAATCGACCGGACGGATTCAAAGCTGAAGATTTTCAGCATAACGGCGCAGCTGAAGACCCGGAGGTGGTTGCTGAGCTGTGAGAAAGGCAGATAAATTGATCTGAAATCAAGAATGAAGATCAACGAGTCTGTGAAGTATCTGGGGAGTGCACGAAACAGAGAACAAGAAAGTTCAGAGTTTTAGGTGCACTTAAATAGATACTGGGTTGAAAGGGAAACAATTATGAGTTGTATTTACACGTCTAACTCAGGGGGAGTTATCCGTGGAAATCTTTAGTACATTGTAGAAAACAACAAGTGTACTTAAAGATTGACAAGTAAATAAACATATACTGTTTGATATTTTCGAGTCCGATTGATTATTTGCTTATTAGTCATCTTCTACAAGATTTCACTCACGAACCAGCTCTTCTCTCTCTACCCTCTTTCTGCAACTCTCCCTCATGTGCTCTGTTTTCTCTCTACCGTGATGTCCAAACTCCAAAACTCTACCCGACTCAAAGCTCTCCTCCTTGCCCTTTCCTCTTTTCTTTATTTCCTTTTCTCCTCATTTTCCTCTTTGGTCGTTCACTTCCTTTTCTCTTCTTTCCTCTTTGTTGCATGCTCCAGTTTTGTGTGTTTTCCATTCTTATTTGCATTAGATTACATTCTTGAATAAGTGGCAATGTTTCCTGTTCTATTTTTCAGCCATATGGTTCTCAGTCCTCTTCACTAAACATGTTTCTCTTTTGTGTAGGCAACTAACCACTTCCTTTTCTCTTTGCCGCGACTTTTGTTTTCTGGTTTTTGCAAGCGACAGACGTAACTCTCGCTGACTCAGTGAGTGCGTCGCGCGGGCTCCCTTGGTGAGGATGAATCTGCGCATTCTGATGTTCACCCCGAGCCGTGCTAGATTTGCTGGATCATGTGCCCCGCGTGGGCTAGGTAAATGGCCCACGCGGGTTGAGTTGGTCCTCGCCGTTTCTCGTCCCGTTTGCTCTGTTATGATCCTTGATGCTAGTACTTTGTCCCGTGTACGTTCTTTAGCTTTGAGATGAACCAAATATGCATTAACACCTGTAAAACACGGAAACGAGAAAAACGGATACAAAATTACACGTAAACATCACATCTAACATCATTAACATCTCGAAAATCATGCCAGAAATGTGTATAAAAATGAGATGATCAAAATCTTCCAAACTTGAATGTTTTCTTCTCCCTAAGAAAACGTAAATGTGGCATACGTGGGGTATACAAAAGCTGAGAATTCTCCTTCCTCTTATAAACACCGCTAAAGCGAACCCAATCGATCAAACTAGCAAGTCAAGAGAAAATCCGGCCTAATAATTTTTCTGTCTACATCCTAGGTTCACATTGGCTACCTATGGGAAAGAAAATCAAAGGCAAACTAAGTAAGCAACCGCAACTCTCTGAAGAAGAACAGTCCAGCTTCGTCGCTTTCATAGGAATTATTGATGAGGACGACAAGGAAAGCGAAAAAGATGAACTGGAAGAGGATGATGAGGTTGATGTTGAAATGATTTATAATGATTGGATCAAGATGGGAAAGCTGAACGTCCAACTGTTGAAGGAAATTAAGACTTTGGAAACTCAAGTCCAAGAAATGAAAAATGAAGTGCTTGCTAAGGATGAGGAAGTGCACTTTGTTAAAAGACAACTAGAGGAAACCAATAAACAACTGAAGATGTTGTCTAATGGAACTAACAAATTGGACCACCTGTTGTCAATCGGAAAAATGAAAGGTGACAATCACGGGATAGGCTATGTTGAGAATACGGGCACAGCAGAAAATAAATTTGTATCTGGAGGAAATTTACAAGAAAGACAAGCAACCTAGAACTCATCAAAACATAGTCAGAATCAGCAGAACCTTGACAGGAAAAAGAATTGGAATCATCATGGTACCAAGTATAGACATAGAGAACAGCATCAGAGAGATTTTCATCATTACAATTAGAGAAGGAACATGTCAACGTTAAACTCTGGTAAGCATGGTTGGAAACATCAATATGGAAATTACAGAAGAAGAAGATCAGTCACTTGTTACTTCTGTGGAATTAAAGGTCACAAACAACGTACATGTTACAAGAAGAACAGGTATGATGCACGCAAGTCCTCAAAGATCAAACAAATTTGGGTTAGGAAGAGTGACCTGAATTGTTACGTTGCATATATCTCTGCTCACAAAGAAAACACAAATACCTGGTACTTTGACAGTGGATGCTCACGGCACATGACAGGTAACAAAGATTTACTGTCAAATTTTGTTGAAATAAAGAATGCAGGGAGTGTAGTGTTTGGAGATGGTAATAAAGGAAGAATTCTCGGCAAAGGAGATCTTGTATCACCAGGACAGCCAACTCTAACAAATGTTCAATTTGTTGCGGGCTTAACAGCTAACTTGATCAGCATCAGTCAGCTATGTGATAGCAATCACCAGGTTAAGTTCACTAACAAGGAATGTTTAGTTATGAATTCTGACAACAAGTGTGTGCTTACAGGTTCGCGATCTTCAAACAATTGTTATGTTTGGACTGAAGATAAGGCGTGTTTCAAAGCAACAGATGATACACTATCATTGTGGCATCAGCGTCTAGGACACGTAAACTACAGATCTTTGGTGAAACTGTCAGACTCTGCTGCTGTAAGAGGTATACCTAAGCTTCAGATAGATAAATCTGAAATCTGCAAACCATGTCAGTTAGGTAAACAAATTAAAGTTCACCACAAAAGAATGCCTGAAGTAAAGACCGAAAAAATCTTGGAGTTGCTACACATGGACTTGATGGGTCCGATGAGAACAGAGAGTTTCGGAGGAAAAAGATATATCCTTGTCGTTGTAGACGATTTCTCTAGATACACTTGGGTGAAGTTTTTGCGAGAAAAATCAGAAACATTTGAGCTATTTCATTTTTTATATCTGCAATTGAAAAATACCAAAGGTTGCATTGAGCGTATCAGGAGCGATCATGGAAAGGAATTCGAGAATGACATTTTCAACAAATTTTGTCAAAAATATGGCATCATACACGAGTTTTCAGCACCAAAAACGCCACAGCAAAATGGAGTTGTCGAAAGAAAGAACAGAACGTTACAAGAAATGGCAAGAGCAATGCTTTATGGAAAATCTATCTCCATTCGATTGGGCTGAAGCGGTAAATACAGCATGTTATATCATAAATCGTGTATATCTTCGGCCAGGTATGTCAAAAACTCCATACGAGATCTGGAAAGGTAAGAGTCCCAATCTAAGTTATTTTCACATATTTGGGTGCACTTGCTATGTATTGAATGATAGGGAATGTCTTGAAAAATTTGACGCCAAGAGTGACGAAGGAATTTTCCTTGGTTATGGAAATAACACCACTGCTTTCCGAATTTTTAATTTAAGAACAAGAAAAGTAGTTGAATCAGTAAATGTTGTGTTTGATGAAGATCATTCTACTGAATGTGTTATTTTCCCTTTCTGGACAGGAACTGTACAGGAACAGTCAGACTCACCACAGGATCATTTAAGTGCACCTACTGAACATCACATGATAGAAAGTGAAACAGACGGAGATATTTCAGAACAGGAGAGTCATCCAACAAATGTTGAGCAAATTACGGTACACAGAAATCATTCTATAGAGGATGTCATTGGTAATCTTGAGGATGGAATACGCACACGAAACAAACCACGAATTAATTATCACGACATGGTTAAGTTTGCATGCTTTACGTCACAGATAGAACCCAAAAATATTCGTGATGCGTTAGATGATGAGTCCTGGATTAAAGCGATGCAAGATGAATTAGAGCAATCGTCAAAGGTACTGCAGAGTATGGGTTATTGTATTCCAAAGATACTAATTGCGAACTTGCAGGTTTTAGTGATGCCGATTGGGGCGGAAATGCAGACGATAGGAAAAGTACTTCCGGGGGTTGTTTCTTTTTAGGAAGCAATCTGGTTTCATGGCACAGCAAAAAGCAGAACTCAACGTCACTCTCTACTGCTGAAGCTGAGTATATTGCCCTAGGAAGTTATTGCACTCAATTGCTATGGATGAATCAAATGTTCACGGATTATGGTATACAATCTCGAACTTTTACTGCATGGTGCGATAATACTAGTGCAATTGATATCTCTAAAAATCCTGTTCAACATTCTAGAACGAAACACATAGAGATAAGGCATCATATTTTAAGAGAAAAAGTTGAGCAAAAGCAAATGAACGTTGAATATGTCCCTACGGAACGTCAGCTCGCAGATATGTTCACAAAACCTTTGGACTTAAATCGGTTTATTTCTTTGAGAAAATCTCTTGGTGTATGTGAGCTTTGATCATATCTTGCATAGTACATTGATGAATTTGTGTTTTTGGAGCAGATAATGATTTCATGAAGAAGGAGAAAATTACTGTCATGTATGCATGTTTAAAGTACACTTAAAAGATTTCTGTTCCATGTTTGAGCACTATCTCATTCTCTGAATAGTTCAGTTTTTTAAGTGCACTTAAAACCACACTTACTCCTCTGACAAATCTTATACGTATTTTTACACAAAAATTAAATTGTGTTTGTCATGAGTATATGCTCGGGTCTAAGTTGGGAAGATATTCAGTTTCAGCTATAACGTCCTGTGACACAAAGCCACAAATTGCGCTTAAATACTCCTCTATGTATACATAAGAGTATACCTAAATAAAGGTAGTCAAGGAGCTTGTTATATGAACAAAAGAATATCTAAACAACGTCCTAGAAGCTGTGATGGAGTGCTGAATAATAATAATAAAAAAACAAAAAAAATATATATATATATATATAATGAAGAGTAACAGATTATCTTAAATGGAGAACATATTTCTTTAAGTGTACTTAAATATTCAGCCGTTCATAGTTCTTAGCTAACTCTTCATGTTTTGTTTCTGTTTCAGAGATCATCCATCATGTTTATGTCAAGTTATTTTTTTTACGATACAAGCAAAAAATACACACTTGAGTGTTTTTTAACCGGCGGTTGTTTTAATGAGATGAAATGTTTGTGGGCTGATGAAGAATATCTAAACAACGTCCTAGAAGCTGTGATGGAGTGCTGAATAATAATAATAATAAAAATATATTATGAAGAGTAACAGATTATCTTAAATGGAGTACATATTTCTTTAAGTGTACTTAAATATTCAGCCGTTCACAGTTCTTAGCTAACTCTTCATGTTTTGTTTCTGTTTCAGAGATCATCCATCATGTTTATGTCAAGTTTTTTTTTACGATCTGACAAGCAAAAAAATACACACTTGAGTGTTTTTTTTAACCGGCGGTTGTTTTAATGAGATGAGATGTTTGTAGGCTGATGTGAGTGGGCATTAAATTTGAAATTTTCAAAAATAACCCTTACTGTTCTCTGTAACTGCACCTTACACGCTAAAACCGTTTCATCTGTCTCTTTTGGTTACATCTCAAAAACCCTAACATGCTTCTCTTGAGAAAAAGAGTACATCTCTCTTCCTGTTGCAGATTTCCTTTATTCAAAAAATGCAGACTAGAAGCTCACATTTTGGTTTATCTCCGGATGATTCCCTCATCCTGGACGGTAATGAGGTGAAAATGAAGGATCTGGTGTTTACTCGCAATCCCCCGTGAGTAAATGGTCGCCGATACAAGGTCATGGCGACGAAGTTTTTTGCTAAAAACAAATGACAGAATATGCGAGCGGGCGCCTCTCCATTAGTTCACCTTCGTACACATTCTGACAGTGACATCAGAGTGCCGCTTGATCCAGTTATGCAGACAAATCCACCAATTCTAATGGGTGAACCTAGGGCTGAGACTACATCAGAACGGTCTCCAAGCCCTACTACTGTCCCAGCCCAGTCTAGTCCTGTTCATATTTCCTCTTCTAGTCCAGAGTCAACAAACCCTACAAAATCGCCGGAATCAGAAAGGAACATTCCGGTCTCTGAAACACCGCAGTCACCTCCAGCTGCACGCAGAGGTACCCCAATTTCTCTCTCACAGGCTTACTCTCAAAAATTCTACAAGGAATCATATAAGAGTAGGCTTAGGACGTTGAGGGAGAGGGAAATTTTCTCTGAAAAAGGGTTGAGTGTACAGCAATTTCAACATCTGTCTGTTTGGAACGTTTTAGTTGACAGAAAGCT
>CM071866.1:22755120-22765218 GCA_036759665.1 Gynandropsis gynandra | reverse complement strand
CTACACGACCGCGCGTTTGAAACAAAAACTCCCCCGAACCTCATGCACGACTCGGGCTCCTAAGGTGCACGGCCGGGCACTCTTCAAGGGATATGCCCGATCGGGCTCACCATCTTGCATGGTCAGGTATGGAGGCACACGGGCCTGAAATGCAGAAAAGGAAACGTTCAGCCATGGAATAGAAAAGGAAGAAGACGAGAAACAAATGGAAAAGAATGGAAAAAAGGGGAAAGAATAAAAAAAGGAAAAAGAATAGAAGAGGAAATAAGACATATTCAATCATTTTACTTAGAATTACACACGTTACATAGGGACGTTACAGACAGAAAGACAGAGGCAGAGAGGACAGAGACAGAGACAGAGACAGAGAGGAAGAAGACAGAGACTTGCTGGAGACATTCAAGGGGCATCGAACAGGGACTTCGGTTTCTTTGGTTTTTATGTTCCTTAAACTATCTATTGCGATTATGTTTGTTTAGAACGCATGAGCGAGTAGTCGTTTTGTTCTAGGAGAAGGGACTAGCCCATGGCTATCCCAGAACCGCTTTTGATTTATCTTTGAATGCAATTTCCCGTTTTCGTTTATCTATTCTTTGTTTGAGTGCTTGAATGACTTTATTTAAGAAGGCCAAGTAGATGCATGTGTTAGGGATTAGGAGAAGGAGCGAAAGGAGAATTCTAGTCCTAGAAGATCAGGTTTCGAACAGCCGAGGTTAGGCCACGAAAGTAGGGTAGCAGCGGTTGAGAATAAAACGGATGAATCACAGAACTTATGGGTTTAGCTTAAGATGTCAGCCACGAAAGTAGGGGATAACTTGACTAGATCACGTGTCTATGCCTTGAGAGAGGATAGATATCATATTTAGGATCGTCTGCGTTAAATAACTTGATCAGAATTGCATGATTAGATAGGTTGATTGTTGGTTTCGGTAGTCTTGTGGTGAAAACGGATTTCTAAAACATTTGTCTCACTATTAAGAACTTTTAGTTTATTTGTTTTTATTATTTCATTCATAAAACCAATAAGTCATTCGTTAGCAAGTTTGATTCGTAGTTTGAGTTTAGGTTGTATTGCGTATTCCTTGTGGGATCAACACCTAGAGTACTACACACATGTCATGCACTTGCGGGTAGTTTAGGTTAATATTTGTTTAACTTTGAATCGCATCAAGTCACATTCCGCTCCTCTCCGCATCCCGAGCCGTGTTCCGCTCCCTTCTCCATGTCCTGCGTCATGTGACCTAGTCAAGCCTATTTATGACCTCTGTCGTCTCCTATGCCTTGTTGACCGCTCCAGCTCATGCATGTTACATCTAAACTTGTGCCTTGCATGTGTATTTGTATTTTCCCTATTTTTCACCATTTCTACTTGTATACATAGGTACCTTTAGTTCTTATGAAATACATAGGAGAACAGTTATTCTTATTCTCTCAAATTCTCTCGGTCTTTCGGTCCCTCTTAGTCTTTCTATCTTACTTCCGTTGTTTCATCTTTGTTATACAAATTCTACATGGTATCAGAGTGGTGATCGAATCTCAGAAAATGTTTTGATCGATTTTGTTTCTTTTGAACTCGATTCTCTTTCAAAAATATTTTCAGTCAATTTTTTTTTTATGTTTCCCTTTATTTGCTCGGATCTCTTGTCATGGACTCGACCAAAAGCATCTCAATCTCGTTCAATGGAAACAATTATTCCATTTGGATGAAGATTGCTAAGGCCAATCTTGGCATGCGAGGTCTTTGGGGTTTTGTGACAGGATCGCATGTGAAACCAGTAGATTCAAGTGTCGGATCAGAAAAATGGGAACAAAATAAACTCACTGCCTTGGTTTTTTTATAAAATTCCCTCCAATCTCATATAATTCGTACATATGAGCACATAGATTCTCCTAAGGAGCTTTGGGTTGAGTTGAAACATGTTTTTGGCAATGATTCTAATTTTATCCGTGTGTATGAAGTAAAGAAAGAACTTAATAATCTAAGCCAAGAGGAAAAGCCTTTTAGCCAGCCTTTCGGTAATTTTAAGGAATTATGGTCTAAACTTGATTCTCTAAGACCTCATACTGTGGATCATGTGGAAATTGCTTTAAGAGCGAACCAGGATCAGGTCTTTTATCTTTTATTCTCCCTCGACCACAAATACAACGACCTTATTCATCACATACTTCGCCAAAATAAGTTTCCCTCGTTTAACGAACTTTGTACGATGATTAAACGGGAGGAAGGGGGAAACCATCTCTTTAAATAAATGACTGAGGATGCTAATGTCTTTAAAAGCACCTCTAGGCAAGCCACTTCTATCAAGCCTTTCAAAAAGTAGTTCTCTTGTGCGCATTGCAAAAAGAAAGGTCATACAAAGGATCGTTGTTGGATCCTTCACCCCCATTTGAAGAACAAAAGTCGTGACGGCCAAGGTAATGCTAATATGTCCTCTGAATCCAAGTTTGTCACTAAGGTAGAGCTCGAGGAATTTTTCCAAATTATTATGTCAGGAAATCAAACAAAGAAAGTAGATAAAGTGGAAGGTAGTGTTACCTCTACTCTCTCTGTTTTTCGAAACCATATTATAATAGATTCTGGAGCTACAAATCATATCATCAAAAATCATGGCTTGCTTAAAGATATAAAACCTCATAGTGGCTATGTTTCTATTGCGAATGGGAAGAGTGTTCCAATTAAAGGAACAGGGAAGCTTCAGCTTCTCGGTCATGATACAAGGGCTCTCTTTATTCCAAAGTTTTATAATATTCTTTTTTTTTCCAAAAGCTTGCAAAAGACCATAATTGCTATGTTTGTTTCGATTCTAACTCATTCCGGATGCAGGACATTATAAGCAACAAGTAATTAGTAAAGTAAAGCTCCTCGATGGTCTTTATGTTCTTGAGTCTATGTACTGTGATCTTGAGTATGTGCTTCTATCAAATTCGAATATTGATAAAGTTTCTATATGGCCTTCGAGACTTGGACACACTCATAGCAAAGTTCTAAGTATCATTTTTCCCGATCTTAAAGATAAACATGAAGTATGTGAAGCTTGCATCTTAGGAAAGCACGTAAAATAAGTTTTTCCAAACTCTGTTTCGGTTTATAAAAACTGTTTTGAACTAATCCATTCTGATGTTTGGACAGCTCCATATGTTTCTCGTTATCAAAAGAAATATTTGTAGCCTTCATCAATGAAAAATCAAAGTTTACATGGCTTTATACTCTCTCGTCTAAGAGTTGTGTTTGTGATGTATTTGTAAAGTTTCATAAGCATGTTTTAACTCAATATGATGCTAAAATAAAATGTCTAAGGACTGACAATGGTGGAGAGTATACTAGTCTTCAGTTTTGCCGGTACCTTGAAGAACAAGGTATTACACACCAAACCTCGTGTCGCTATACTCCGCAACAAAACGGAGTGGCCGAGAGGAAGAACATGCACCTTATGGAAGTCTCTAGAACTATCATGTTCGATCAAGATGTTCCTAAAAGGTTTTGGTCTGATGTAGTCATGACCGCATGTTACATTATTTATAGAATTCCTACAAAGGTTCTAAAAGACAAATCACCTTATGAGGTATTAAACTCTACAAAACCTGATATTGAGTATTTTAGAACTTTCGGTTGTGTGTGTTTCGTTCTTGTTCCTGACTCACAGCAAAACAAGTTGGAACCAAGGAGCACTAAAGCCATGTTCATTGGATACTCAGTAAATCAAAAAGGCTACAAATATTTCGATCCTAAATCTCAACATGTAATAGTGTCTCGAGATGTTATGTTTCTCGAAGAAAAGAGCAATCATGATAAAATCAGCTGGGAAGAGATTAAAGGAATCTCGGAACCAAATGATATAGGTTTGTGCCTTAGAAACCTAGTAAATTCAAATTCGAAACTAACAATGAAACAAGTCCTCTGCCAAGTGTACCGAACATTATGAAGACCAAAATGATCAACAAATATCAGAAAATGAAGAACAGGAAAGCTATGATGAGATCACATATTTTGAGCAAAATCATGAGGAGGAAACTAGGGCCTCAAATCATGAGAATGAAGATCAAAGCCATGATCATAACCAAAATGATGATCATAACGTCGATGAAGTTGAAGGAAGGATTCTAAATGAGATAGTGCCTCGGAGAAGTACTAGATGTCAATCTTCTTGTATCTCAATGCCTATCAAATTTCTCAGTTGGTGATGCTTACGATTGAAAGGCTCGTTGGAATTGATCCGCTACGGGATTTACATTATACGCAACAAAAGCGTAGCTACTTGTACTAAAAAACAAGTAAGCGTAATTCCTCCTAGACAATAAAATATGTTGACATGCGGACTTTTCCTATCGTCTTTTCCAAATTCTAAGATTCCTTTCAGGATTCGTGCACATTTTCAAAGACCCTTTGATGATTCACGTGCAAAACCCGACCAATCTCAGAATGGATTCACAATCCTATTCAATAGCGTGGCAACCAAACACCCTATTCAATAGCGTGGCAACTGAACATCCTATTCAAAAGTTTGTCTATTTGGAATTTATCTCTACTGATCATAAAGCTTTTCTTAGTAAAATTGACAGGGATATCGAGCCACAAACCTATACATAAGCCGAAGGGAAGCCAAAATGGGAGGAAGCCATGGCTGAGGAGCTAGCAGCCTTAGAAAAGAATAAAACATGGGACCTTGTCCCCCTTCCTAAAGAAAAGAAGCCCATTGAAAGCAAATGGGTATATAAAATTAAATATAAAAGTAATCGTGAGGTAGAATGTTACAAGGCTCACCTTGTAGCGCAAGGGTATAATCAGAAGTATGGGGAATATTATATTGAGACTTTTGCTCGTGTTGCTAAACTCATATGTTCGCATTATCTTTTCTATTGTTATTAACCTTAATTGGAGTTTGTGGCAAATGGATGTTAAAAACGCTTTCCTTCAAGGGGAAATAAAGGAAGAGATCTATATTAAACCTCCCTCGGGCCTCCAAACCGAAAAAGGAATCGTATGCAAACTAAAGGGAGCTCTCTATGGACTCAAACAGTCCCCACGAGCTTAGTACACTAGGCTCTATGATGTTGTTCGAAATTATGGTTTTAGGAGGAGTGAGGCTGATCATTCCATGTTCATCATTCGAAACAATTCTGGTATCATCGTTCTCTTAGTTTATGTTGATGATATCACCATAACATGTGGTGATAATAAAGGAATAGAAAGTGTTAAACGTTTTCTAAAAGATAGATTTGATATAACGGATCTAGGTGAACTTAAGTACTTTTTTGGAATTGAAGTAACTAGATCTAATGATACTTTATTTGTTTCTCAACGAAGATATTCTTTAGACCTTTTGAATAAAATGGGAAAACTCGGATCTAAGCCGGCCAAGACCCCCAACGAAGAAAAATACAAAGACTTGCATGAGGGGAACCATTTCATGATATAGAACAATACAGGCACCTTGTCGGTAAGCTAATATACCTCACGATAACAAGACCTGACTTGTGTTATGCTGTGAATCAGGTAAGCCAGCATATGCATGCTCCAAAGGAACAACATTGGAAAATGGTGGACCGAATCCTCCGCTACATCAAGAACGCTTCAGGAAAGGTATGCTAATTAGTAAAAACAACGATACTAGTCTAATTGGGTATTGTGATGCAGATTAGGCCGGTGATCGCAAAGACCGGAAATCAACGACGGGGTTCTATACCTTTGTCGAGGGGAAATTTTTCACTTGGAGAAGTAAAAAGCAATCGGTGTCTCTCGTTCCATCACTGAGGCTGAGTACCGAACTATGGCAAATACAACATGTGAGCTCATTTGGATCCGGCTCTCCTCAAAAATATTGGCCTCGAACCTTTGCAGGCCACGTTGCTTCATTGCGACAATCAGGTGGCAATTCACATTGCATCCAACTCGATGTTCCACGAAGGAACAAAACATATTGAAGTTGACTGTCATTTTGTTTGAGAGAAGATCGAAGATGGTGTCATTAAATTCATATACACAAGAAGCGGAGATCAGTTGGTCGATGTCTTCACCAAAGCAACAAGTGAAAACGCCAGCAAAGATCTCCATTATTGGATCGGCCTCATTGATATTTTCAGTCCCAAGGCATCGAATTCAAGTTTAGTCGATCGTCTCTCGAGCTCATAAGTTGTTGTACTCTTTTCCTTTTGTCGGGTTTTTTGTCCCAATTGGGTTTTCCCCGAAAAGGTTTTAATGAGGTTTTACTTATGTTGCTTTTGAATGCCTAAGCTTGAGGGGGGAAGTAAAGAAGAAAGACCGCGTCTCGCTCTTCTCCACGTCTCGAGTCATATTAGTATAAATCCCATTTAGTCCTTATATTCAACCCTAGTATTATGTGGCTCTTCTCCACGTCTTGATTAGGATTAGATCACACCTAGAAACCACATCATGTTTTTTGCTTTGTTGTGGGGACTAACGGCAATTTAACTAGTTTAGTTTACGAATTTATGTCATATTTTTGTTTATATTTTTTTTTGTTTGCTTTGTTTTTAGTTTACTATTGACATCTGTTTTTTGTTTTGTTTTCGTTTTTTCACTTGCAGATACTTGATTTATGAACTGATTTGCTAGAAGTTCTAGACTCGTAGCGCTCGATCCATAATTGAGAAAACCACAAGGATGATTCGAAAGAAAACAAATAGTAGGTAGATGGCAAACAACGTTAGAGATATAGTGCAAGAGGAGAAGACTTATGGGGCATATAAAACCTCTAAGCACACCCAACTCTTATCCTGCATTTGAGGCTCGAACATTAAACACGGCCATTTTGACCTTTAGCCTTCATTTCTTGCAGTTGATGAACCAAAGTTCATTTAGAGGACGCCTAATTAAAGACCCAAACACGAGGTTCAAGATGCTACATGACTCCTTCAATCAAGTCCGGGGGTGACAGACAAGGCGGTCATGTTGTTGGCCATTTCGTTCTCTCTCATGGATAGGGCACATGAATGGCTCTAAACATTGGCGCCAAACTCAATTCACACACGGAATCAGCTAGAGGAGCGATTCATGATGAGATTCTTCCCACCGCACAAAATGCAGATGTCGAACCACAAGATCAACTCGTTTGAATAGGAGGATAGCTAGTGTTTTAGGAAGCATGAGAAAGATTTAAATGCTATCAGTGTGCATTCTCGCACAATGAGATAGATTGGAAGTATTTTATCTCAACATTCATTGAAAGAATTTTAGAGGATATCGACATTTGGATCAGCGGTGCACAACCTTCATTTCACCCAGTCGGAGGAGCATATTGAAAAGATAGCAAATTAGCATAATGCTTTGAGCGAATACATGAGGAGAATTTTCTAGAAGGAGTCAGTGATCAAGGTATCAACCCTCTGAGTCGAACTAGCTGAAATGAACCTGCAAATGCGCAACATGTAAAGAAAAGCAAGTTGTAGATCACCATCAACAAATCTTCAAGGATGTCAAGGTGATCGTTCAAAAGTATCTTTGACAGAGCAACCAGGAGAACAAGCAAGTTACATTGTGAATAACCCCTATTCAAACATGTAAAATCCGGGTTAGAGAAATCACCCCAAATTTTTTTTCTACAAGAACACCACCACCATTCAATATCCACCATAAGGGAACTATCAGTTGCAAGCATTCTCGAGACAACCCCAAAATGGAAACTTTTTAAACAGGTCGGCACAACACGACCCAATTTACCACCAGAGGGGAGCTCCTATGGACCGAGATAACCCAAAGCGGATAACGAGATCATGTAAATATTCTCAAGCGAAAAATTGGACAACATATTGTAGGATTCCATAGCCACCTCAAAGTGTTGGATAATCAAGTTGCTCATCTTAATATGACATCTGCATGAGTAGCAAGAACACTCCCGAGGAAGCCTGATAAAAATTCTTGAGAGTTAAGGCTAATATGGTTGAGCGCGGAATTATAAACGAGCGTTTCTCCAGAGGCAACCCAAACCCCTTTTATGAACTATTTTTCTTTTCATTTGGGATTTTTTTTTACATTCAAGTTTTGATTTTTATTTTGAGAGCATGTTATTTTTTTGGAAATCATATTCTCATATATTGATCCCAAGAACCATGGAAAGAGTACATAACATCATTCAGAGGAGTAAAAATGAAATAAAGGAAACACTCAATCGAGCGATCATAGTCCTAAATCGCTCGTCGAGTGGTGGTAAGAGGTAAATGTTTCCTCTAGCCTAGACAAAATCTCCCGAGCGAAAACGTGTTTATTGCATGTGTTGTCGCCGGATATTAGATCTATGTTGACAAGGGAGAACGAGAACCAAATACCAAACTCCAAATTTTTTTCTTTTTCTAATTTTTTTGTAGATTTACTCTTTTTTTGTGCATTCTAGCTACTATCAAGAAGAAGCGGTGAACGAGCGCTTGGACTAAATTAAGGTATTCCCTATCCGCTCAGTCATGTTAACTCTAGTCGAGCAATTTCAAACTCTATTCAAAATCTGCACGTTGGAGTAAGTACAGAAACATCCCAAGACACTTCGATAACACACCGAGAAGTTTAGCACCCTTAATCACCGGCATTTCCAATTGTGACGTTTCTCCAATACTTTACTTTTTCGTTTCTCTTTTTTTAATTATTTAATAAATTTTAGTAAGCTATTTGATGTCTATCTCAATGTATGGTACTCGAGACTTTCTTTTATTATGATTTCATATTCTTATATAAGTGAGTGCAATATCGAAAGACCACGAGCTAAAATGATGAAAAATAGGATGGAACACTGGAAAACACGTCTAGTACCAACACGTGAAATAACATATCACTACTCTTAGAGTTATCGAGATTTTGTGTTCTATCCTTTTTTCTTATGAATTAGGTTCATCTCTCACATGTTAGTTGGAAATCGAGGACGACGTCGAGTCTAAGTTTGGAGGAGACATATATTGATATCATATCCACTACTTAAGCTATATATTAAGTTAATTTAGGTGAATTTAAGGAGAATAATGTTTTTTAAAATCCAATAAACGAGAGCTCGCATACATTTGGCTTGAATCTTAGCTTAGCCACAAGGTAATCGAATGATGTATAAGTGATTAGATAATCTTTCCTACTCAATAGCTATGTGTATAGAATTTAGTACGATGAATAATTTTGATTGAATTATCGAGTATAATTGACTTAGAGAACTCGAACTTAGGTTGATTTTATGGTGGATTGACACTTACTCATTTTAAGATCGTCTTAGAATTTTAGTTCCAAACTTTTATATTTTGCTAAGAGTTATTACCCATTCTTTAGAGTAAGTAGGCCATTTTTAATCTTGTTAGAGTTTACAGTAAAACAATTTCACTCGAACAAAAGTCAGACATTTCGTTCGGAAATGGTGACAATCATCACGTGTGAATATTAGCTCTAGTTTCCATTCTCCTTACCTTTTTTCAAAAGACCATAATTCCATACATGCAGAAAAAAAAGTTAAGAGATAGAAAAGTCCAAAAACTCCAAACCTCAAATTCTCGCATATAAAACAAAAGAAAAATATTGTAATAAAAATAAACTAAAGAGAATGAAAATGGCAGGTCTTAAAAAGAAGAAAACTATATGGAAAAATATTTTGTCACTTTCCCCAAATCTTACCTACACCATTTGGGAATTAATCTTTAGGAAAATGATAAATAGACTTGAAAATATATTTGATAGGATTTTAGTTTGTTCTCTAAATATGTCTAGTGTTAGTGTAAATTCCACGACTTAATATCTTTCTGTAATTAAAGGAATATTGACGCGATCCCGACTGAATCGACGCTCTAGACTTGGTTAGTGACGGATATGCCTTGCTGCAACGAATTGCACAAGGGTGTGTGGAACGAATGGTCGCACGAGAGTTGCGGAAGGCTCTCGATTTACCGTGTTCGTCTTCGATGGATATGACGCACAGGAAGAACGCGAACGGCTCGATGGATATGACGCACCAACGAGTAGGAAGCTGGATATTACGCACCAACAACCCAAAGAATTCACAAAGGGAATTCGAGAATGATCAAAGATCAATTCAAAAGATAAATTTCAAAGTTGATAAAAAGTTGGATGTTCCTTACAAGGAGGGTGGACGGCCATAAATAAGAAAACAAGAAAAA
>CM071866.1:22731478-22742763 GCA_036759665.1 Gynandropsis gynandra | reverse complement strand
AAAAATCACCGGAAAATCGCTAAAAACGCTGGAAATCACTGAAAATGACTGAAACATTGTTGGAAATCGCTCGAAAATTGCTGCAAACCACTCAAAATAGAAGGAAATCACTCGAGAATGGAAAGAAATCACTCAAAAATTGAAGGAAATCGTTCGAAAATAGAAGGGAATCACTCGAAAATGAAAGGAAATAGCTCTCTACTTTGTTTCCCTCCTCTCAATTTTCGTTTTCCCTCTTCTCATATTTGTCTTTCCCTCTTTTGTATCTGTTTTTCATTAAGGGCACATATATCTTTTCTCCATTTTTTTTATCAGATTTAGGAGGATAGTTTTGAAGTGTTTTAGCCCTAAGAGGGCATTTCTGATATTGTGCCGTTTCAAATCTTGTGTTAATCTAAGTTCCAATCACAATCAAGCGGTTTAAACCGAGCCAGAAACCAAAACAATAACTTAACCGGTTTGAAACAATCCGGTTTGGCCAATGGGACCACATGGCAGTTCCTTCAGCTCATCTCGCCACATCTCCCAATGCGAGATTACCGGCTCACTTCCCAACGGCATATTCTCCCGCCCATTTGCGTTCACACATGGTTCCAACGAGACATTAAACGTGTCCTGTCTTCAGAGGTCCACGTCACTCAACTCCATGCTTGGCCATTGTTGGGTTTAACTTTAAACAAATGGCCAAAACAACCGGATAAGAAAACATACTTCCATGACGTCCTCGTTTATTTTATACATTATCAATAGCATCTCCATTTATTTTCTCATAATTTCTTGGTCGACATTTTTCTTTGTTTATTATGTTATTTATTCTTATTTTTCTTTAACTTTTTCGCTTTAAGAAAAAAAAAGATTTGTTATTTATCAATAATTAGCTCATGCAATCGTGTGGTAGTTTTACCATAAATTTTATCTTGATTATAAGATTTATTCTAGTATTTGAAACCAACATTTAATATTGGGTAATTAGTTCTAGGGGTACATAATTTAAATTAATATTTATAAGATAATGAAACAAAAGATCATACATCCATACAAACAATTATAAACGTAAAGATAAAAAAATTAAATTTGAGAACATTGCTATTTATTTGGAAATTATTTCATTTTTAATTTCTTAGAAGATGGTCATGTTTATTGTTTATACAAAATTATCATGTATATCCAAAAACTATCCATTCGCAGCTTGTTCACATCTTCACCAAAGTTTTGGGGAAGAAGGAATTTGACATGTTTTCAGATAAGTTGGGCGTTCTCGACTTGCACACTCCAATTTGAGGAAGGGTATTACGGAGGATATAGTAGAATTATGTGGAATCATTTGGGGGATTCTTCTCCAATTTAGGATCTTAGAATCTGTTAATATTTACTCCTAATATTTGATCTCCTAAATTGTAGCTTTCTTATTATGTGTATCTGCTGGTGTATTTAAATTGATGTTCTGTAAAACCATGGAATAAGATAGAAACCTTGAAAATCTCTGTTATATATATAATATAAATTATTTTGCATTAATAATTGATTTTGGAATTTATTTTACAATTGATTGTATTTGGCACAATCAAATGCGAGAGATATATTTATGTCTCACTATGATATGAACAAATGTTCAGAGTCAACCAAATGGAAAAAAGGATTAAATTGTTACAAATTTTAGGTACGGTTTCAAGATCGAAGAACCGATCGAAGAAAATGAAAGACGGAAAAGAAAAATTCGAACGAAGAAAGAAAGAAAATAAAAAAAATATAATTATAAAAGAATACATTGTTCGAGTTCGAGTTGTATACATATTCCCAAAACAAGAAAATAAAGAATAAAATGTGATAAAACATAACTTTAAAACCATATATATATATATATATATATATTAGCATTTTATAATACTCTCCATCAAGATGAAGACTATATATTAGATATTTTAATATTGGAAATGAGAATATGAATATAAGTAGATGAAAACGACTTGGTCATTATATCCGTAAGTCGATTGTGCGAAAAAAATATGTTAAATTTTCAAGAATCCCCACTAAATCTTCTATCAAACGACATGTGTGGCAATTGATTTATATATGCTTAATTCACTCGTAGAAAATGAGATTGCTAGTGATGTGGAGTGCTACAATATTATTATAGAAAAGCACAACAGAAGCTAACTGAGAAAAAGATATCCCATTAAGCATATTAGAAATCCAAATCAACTCACAAGTTGTATTCGTCATTGTTTGATTCTCTACTTCGACAGAGTTATGTGAAATGGTTGCATGTCTTTTGGTTTTCTAAAAAACTAGTGAATCACCGAAAAAAATACAGAAATGTGTGACTCAGCATCAAGAATCTAAACACGAGGCCCAATTTGCATCACTAAAACCTTTAAAATGTGATCACTACTAGAAAATTCAAGATTAGGGACAGAATTTAGGGACCGACATTTCCGTCCCTAAATTTAGGGACGAAATCCTTCTGTCCCTAATTTCAAGATTAATCCAGCCGTCCAGCCGTCCCTAAATTTAGGGACGGACCATTTTTGCCGTCCTTAAGTTTAGGGACGACTGCAGCGGCCCGTCCCCAATTTTTAGGGATGGAAAACTGTTCGTCCCTAATCCTGGGACTGTTTGCGGACTAATTTTTCCGTCCCTAATTGGGGACGGATTGGGGACTGAAATTTTTGTCCCTAATTGGGGACGGATAGCATTTGGAGACGCGCGATTGGGGACTACTACTGGTCGTCCCTAATCCGTTCCTAAACCTGTTTAGGGACGGATTAGGGACCGATTTTTCAGTCCCTAAAACCTTATTTTCTTGTAGTGGATAAAAAATGATGAATAGAATAAACCTTGACCAAAGACATTTTTCAAGTATCTCAAAATTCTCAAAAGTAGCGGAAAGCTTAATTTCAATAGGCTTTGACTCACATGGCTTAGTTTATTAACTGAAAAACTTTGATATTGTCGTGTAATAGTAAGATAAATAAGTTTACCATTAAACGATGATAATAAATAGGGTCATATTGAGATGTAAATTCGGTCTTTGAGAATTTAAAATTGATTTTCATTGATATCACAACATTTTTGCATCCTAGAAAACTGAACTGATTTTTGTAATTTGAGACAACATTAAGGGAAATACTCCTCCTTTTAAGGAGATATCCCTAAGGTAATTTCATATAAATTTTCTCATTCAATTCACTATTAAGGAATTCATTTGTGAGGTCAAGTTGATTGATAATCCAATTCTTAGTAGGAACTAAAGCCAAAGAGCTTAAACAATAATTATTTTGGCTATTGGACTAAAAGTATCAATGTAATCCATCCTTACTAATTGTGTATAACCCTTTGCCACTAAATGTGTCTTGTATCTATTAATAGATTCATTTGGATTATACTTAAGTTTGTATACTCATTTACATCCAATTTCATGTTTACTTGGTGGTAAAGGACATAATGACCAGGTATTATTATGGAGAAGAGCAAACAATTCCAATTGCATTGCTAATTTCCATTTATCACACTTCAAGGCACTGGCTATGTTTTTGGATCACAAACTGAATAAATACTGAAAGCAAAATTATGTTAGTATCATATAGTTTTGAATAAGATAGAAATCATAAAATTGAAAAGAAGTGACATTATTTGAAATAGAACCATTTGTTGTCTAATAACAGTGGTTATAAGCCAGACAAAATGATTTTCTAAAGTTCTTTCTAGGTCTACTAGGTTTTCAAGTTACTAAAAATGAATCGGATGAAGGCAAAACTTGTGAGTTAACAGATTGTGATAAGTTTCATCGCCAATACTCAATTAAAGATAAATCAGATAAAAAAAGTGGTAATACAGAGTTAGAAAAAAATCTATAACAAAATGTGATTGAGGTTTATTTAAAAACGGAAAAACAGATTCATAAAGACAATATTTTTTTAGATTGGAACACTATTACTATAATATCTAGTAATTTATATCGTTTATATCCACTAGGATATCCAAGAAAAAATTGCAGAGAATGCTCTAGGTGAAAATTTATTTCTATCTTTTGATAAAGTTGAAACAAAACAAAAGCAACCAAAAGACTTAAGGTGATTATAGTTAAGAGACTTAACTTTTAACAAATCGTATGGAGATTTATTTCCCAAAAAATGTTGCATAGAGCTTGTTTAAAGAAGGGGAACATTTGATTAAAAAGAAAAGATCTAACAATATGATGTTTTCTCTCCACGACATAATTGTATTGTGGAGTATATGCAAACGAGAAAGAATGAAATATTCCCTTTGATTTTAATAGTTCTGTAAAATGAAATTCAAAAGCATTATCAAATTTAATAAACCTAACCTTAGTTTATATTGTGTTTCAACTAAATTTAAAAAGGTGAAAACATGTGAGCAACTTCACGCTTTGTTTTCATGAAATAAACCTATATAACCCTAGTTCAATCTCTACTATGGACAAGAGGAACATCTGATTTGTTATTATGAATGTAAAAAAGATGTCTCTGTTTAGCTTGTGGGAAAACGAAGCAAGGAGATGAACTATGCATACTAGAAACATGTATAACAAATTGATCAGATAATTGCTTGATCCTAACAAATGAATGATGACCTAATCTATTGACCAAAGTAAAGAAGAAGCAAAAGCAAAGAGAATTCGAAGAGCTATTGAAGTGCCCACAATATAGAGATTGTTGAGTAATCTATCATTTCTAATTATCAAAGTCTGAGTAGGGTCCTATATGACGCAAGAAGAAGCAGAAAATATTATGTTAAAACTAGGATGTTGTGACAACAAATAACACTAAATTGATATTGAAAGATGAAATATATATAAAAGAAAACAAAGTAAAAATATAGGATATAATAATAGATCGAGTGTGGCTCACTTGAACTTTGATACAAGTATGCAAAAAGAGATAAATCAATGCAAACATCAACTAGTGTCAATGATCCAAGTCTATGAAGGAAAATATAGTTTATTAGTAATACAGAGATGGAAAGAAAATATGAGAATGTAAAGTTACCAATGGCGTGAGTGATGTTGGAAACAACTGGTGATAAAGAAGAAGGAATAGCAGTGGAAGAACCAAATCTACGGACTAATTGAAAGTGAGAAACAACTTGTTGAAGTTGTTCTGGAGACGAAAGGACTACCATTTGTGTTTGAGGTTGTGTAATAGATGATTTGATTCTAGAATGGAAGTAAGAGCATTTATGCGAGGTAGAAAAGATTGTGAAGAAAGAACTCGAGGTTTTGTTGAATTTTGATACATGGAGTTTGTAACACTTGGTCACTAAGTGCCAATCATACCACATTGTGTGAAAACTAATATGGGATTTGAAAGAGTTGAACCTTTGGGTCAAAAGAATTGAGCTGAAGGTGGCATAGAGAGTGGAACTCATGTTTTGAAATATGATATCATCAAAGGTAGAAAGGATACCTATTTGTTGTTTATCTTGAACAATAAGGTTAAATGTTTTGGATACAAAAATCAAAGGATCCATAAACAGTCTCTTGTCTCGTAAGGTCAAATGAGTCAATAAACCCCATAAAAACTTTAACAAATACTTATTTCTTTCTTTGGTTTGGCTTTTGGAATCTAAACCACACTCAGATTTTGTGCAAGAACACTAAGAAGAGTCTTCAACAACTTTAACTTCTTGCCAAAATGTTACCAACTAAGTATAATATGCATTAAGATCCAGTGAACATTGTTTAAGATTAAGTAGTTCTTGTTCTATATCAGATATCATATGCATGTTGCTTTGACTAAATCGATCACAAAGATTTTACCAAATTGTTTGAATACAAGGTATATGAATAATACTATCCGTAATATCTTTCGAAACATACTTAATCAGCCAAAAATACACGATGTCATTGCAACTTATCCACGTATATCATAGTAGGATGACCAAAAGAAGGTTTATCGACCTTATCGGAAATGAAACTTTAACTTCTTCCTACCAATCAAAGTTACAGTGATAGGTCTCTTCCAAATATTGTCGTTTAATTCCCCAGTGAGTTTATAATAGAGACCAGATAGACACAACTCGTGTCATTTGTGTGCAAAAGTAAGGGATTCTTATAAATATTTTGGACGAGAATCGAAGAAGATAAAGGATTTGAAGTCATCGACATATTCGACCAAAATTAGGGTTTCAAAAAAGAAAAAAAAAAGAAATGAGCGACACAATCGCGAAAAGAACAATCAGAAAGAAAACCAAAACAAGATTTATTTGAATAATTTTGACATTATATTATTATAAAAGAATAGATCGAAAAAACGAAAGGGAAGAGAGAAAAAAATACAAAGAAAAATGAGTTATTAAAATTTTTATTAATTATAAAAAATATAATAAAAATAAAAATACAAACAAAACCGTAAACAATATAAAAAATATATTGAAGAATTCTAATATACAATAGAAAACTACAAGAATAAGAAAACTTGTTTTCAATAATTTGTCGAGAAACTTAAAAATTTTGATAATGTTTGAAAAGAGTGAAAAAATGAAAAACTTATATAACTATTAGATCTAGTCAGCGTTTGAGAAGTATTTAAATTATTCTTAAAAACTTTCTAATAGTTCAGATTTGATAAGGATAAATATTAATTATAAATTTTAGTTTAATCATTTTAAATATTATATATATATATTTTTAGTTCCTGAATAACATTTAAATCGTATACCATTTTTAAAATTTACAAAACTTGTGATATTTTCTAAAAATGATTTCAATAATATATAAATTTTTAAATACATGAATTCTTCGAATAATTCCTTTTTCTTTAATTTTTATCACTTTAACAGATATAAAAAAGACTGAAAAGAAAATACAAAAAAGGACGAATAAAAAATACGATTATCTCAGAGAGAGAGGGAGAGAGAGAGAGAGAGAGAGAGAGAGGCGCAAAAGCGCGAGCCACACAGCAATTATAAATATGCTTCCCAAGAATTTTAATATTATCGCTTCCGTCTCGGAAATCTGCAAAGGTTGAAAGACTTCTTTAGCCATGGATCCCTACAAGGTACCTGTGGTTGTTCCTTCTCTTCGATTCTTCTTCTTTGCTACTTTTTTCGTTTTGGTTTCAATGTTGTTCGCATCCATTTTTCACTTCTTCGAAAGCATTGTATTCTCCTGAGCTGATTGATTTTACGTATGCGGATTTCGGATTTGGATTCGGGTTATATTTCATGATCTAATATTGTTTTGGTGTTGTTCGTGTGAAACGAACCCGTTTATGCAGTTTATAGTTGGTATGTGTGTGTTTGACTTTGGGATTACAAGAGATTTTTGTTATTGTAGAACATGAGATTTCGTTTTATTGATTGGTTTGAATCGTGTTGTTTCCTCGACTTCTTCACGATTTTTTTTATGATGTTGATTATGACGATGATGATGCAGTATCGGCCATCAAGCTCTTACAACTCTCCATTCTTCACTACGAACTCCGGTGCTCCTGTATGGAACAACAACTCTTCCATGACCGTTGGACCCAGAGGTATATAATTCTTCTGAATCTTTGGTACAGAGGTTATTGATTGCGTCAAAAAATGATTGGAACGCTATCGGACTCTTTTCTTTGAAAAAAGCGGTCACAAATTTAGGGAGGACCGCTTTACTTTGAATGTTCTGTTTCCCTCTTTGGGTTTTGATTGTGGGTGCTGATGTCTCATGATTGCTCTATACGATATGAATTTTATCATCCTTGTTTTGTCTTCTTCAGGAAACAAAATACTATATTTTTAGGTGGCATGTTTAATTGCTGGCTTTTGCATTCTTTCTGATTTGAAAGGAATCCCGTTATGCACGGTTTTGTTTTCGATGTTGACAGGTCCAATCCTTCTTGAGGACTACCATCTGGTTGAGAAGCTTGCCAATTTTGATAGGGAGCGGATTCCAGAGCGCGTGGTCCATGCTAGGGGAGCCAGTGCAAAGGGTTTCTTTGAGGTCACCCATGATATTTCTCATCTCACATGTGCTGACTTCCTCCGAGCTCCAGGTGTTCAGACACCGGTCATTGTGCGGTTCTCCACTGTTATCCACGAGCGGGGAAGCCCCGAGACGTTGAGAGACCCTCGTGGTTTCGCAGTGAAATTTTACACCAGAGAGGTCAGTGGGTATTAATACAAAGTCACTCATCAGGGGATTTTATTTTCAAAGGCTGTGTTTTTATGTACTTACTGCAAAGAAACATTTGTGCATCTGGGGATTTAGTATGCCAGATGAATGGATATTCTAGCTCTCAAGGATATAATTTCGTAAGTAATATGCTCTGTTTATATGTAATTACCTTAACTTCTTTCTTTATGTCATTCAGGGCAATTTTGATCTTGTTGGAAACAACTTCCCAGTCTTCTTCATCCGTGATGGAATGAAATTCCCTGATATGGTCCATGCTCTTAAGCCCAACCCTAAAACTCACATCCAGGAGAATTGGAGAGTCCTGGACTTCTTCTCCCACCACCCGGAGAGTTTACACATGTTTACCTTCCTGTTCGATGACATTGGTATTCCTCAGGACTACAGACACATGGAAGGCTCAGGTGTCAACACCTACATGTTGGTCAACAAGGCAGGAAAAGCTGTCTACGTGAAGTTCCACTGGAAACCTACATGTGGTGTTAAGTCTCTGCTTGAAGATGAGGCTATTCGCGTTGGAGGATCCAATCACAGCCACGCTACTCAGGACTTGTACGACTCTATTGCTGCGGGTAACTATCCAGAGTGGAAGCTCTTCATCCAAACAATCGATCCTGCTGATGAGGACAAGTTCGATTTCGACCCGGTCGATGTGACCAAAACCTGGCCTGAGGACATCTTGCCTCTGCAGCCTGTTGGACGCCTGGTGTTGAACAAGAACATCGACAACTTCTTTGCGGAGAATGAACAATTGGCGTTTTGCCCTGGTATCATTGTTCCAGGGATATACTACTCGGATGACAAACTTCTCCAAACTCGTGTCTTTTCCTACTCCGACACCCAGAGGCATCGTCTCGGACCAAATTACCTGCAGTTGCCAGTCAACGCACCGAAGTGCGCTCACCACAACAACCACCACGAGGGCTTCATGAATTTCATGCACCGGGATGAGGAGGTATTAATTTTATGTTAGATATTTTTCATTTCAGAGATCCATTTATCTTGTGTAAAGTTTTGACAAAACTGTTACTGAATTTGATTATATTTGAAATGAGTAGACCATTAGCTTATGAAAAGCTGTTTTCCAGGTTAATTACTTCCCATCAAGGTACGATCCAGTTCGTCATGCTGAGAGGTACCCAGTTCCACCTGCAATTTGCTCAGGAAGGCGTGAGAGGGTCAGTATTAATTATCTATTCCGTGAAATCCAAATTATTTTTGTATTCTTCACATATTATTATCTTATGGAATCTGGTCTACGTTCTGCAGTGCATTATTGAAAAGGAGAACAACTTCAAGCAGCCGGGAGACAGATACCGTTCTTTCACCCCAGAAAGGTACACTAAATCTTCTCTTGGTATCAAACCCTCCCAAAACCAAAATTACAAAACAAACACACAAACTGACGATTTTAACATCCTGATATTACGCCCAGGCAAGAACGGTTTATTCGCAGATGGATTGAGGCCTTGTCGGACCCTCGTATTACTCACGAAATCCGCAGCATCTGGATCTCATACTGGTCTCAGGTCTGTCTATTTCCCTAAGGCTCCAATGTTGAACTTTTTGAAAAGGTAAAAGATCTAACACCAATCATTGCTTATACGCGAACAGGCTGATCAGTCCTTGGGACAGAAGCTCGCGAGCCGTCTCAACGTAAGACCGAGCATCTGAAGTGATTCTACGTTCGTAATTGGAAGAAAGACTTGAATTGACGCGTTTGGGAACAATCAGTTTGGTTCCCTTATTCATTGTGAGGGTGTCTTTATATGTGCTTTTTATGTTGTATGATTAATTACAACGACAAAGTACAAAAAAAAAGGTCTTGTGGTGACTTATGTCGTTTGATGATGTTCGTCTTACGAAATAATATACACAAAGCTCGAGCTCCTTCAATATATTTCTTCTCAAATTATAGTCATCTTCAGGTAGCATGGGGTTTTATTATCAAATTACATGGTTAAAGGTAATTTTGTTAAAATAATCTAATTTAAAAAATTATTATAATAGATATGTATTTTCATCGCAACAAGTTATTATTAATTCGAGTATCCAATTTTAACTTATTTTTAAGTTCCAAGTTGTATCGCTCTCTACAATCAATTATTCAACTTTTTTTATCATTGAAAAATTCTAAATGTGTCGAAAATCGTCTCAAACTTTTGAAAACTCATCATCGCATATGATAATGCATGACTCTTATGTTGCGTCTTATTTTAGTGCACGTATTTAATTTTTTTCGGGGTTATTAGAGCGGGATCCACGGTTCTCCACTAAAATTTGGAGGTTCTCAGGCCGCGGACGTACTTTCCATTGGAGAGGACTAGGAGAAAGGCAGTCGGCTACTATTGACAAAATGTATGCATGGTAAATACATTGTTAATGTTTCACTATGTACATTACATCTTCATTCAAAACGTTTCAATCTTTCACCACTTTAAAAAAAAAATCATGTTCACCACTGATGTGCATTATATCAAGTTATAAAACCTAGATTAACGCTTCCGCAAGAATACGGATCGTGTTGTAACTAGGGTCGAACACAAGGAATTGATGCGACTAATGAGCTATTAAACTAATTGAATAGACGTGTGAGGTGACTAAAGTTGAGATTGTTATTGAACTAGACTAGACTAAATCGATGAGATCAAATTATAGCTAAGCACCATGGGTATCGAGAGTTTGCATAATGAAGTAACGAAGTTCTAAAAGGTTAATTGGTCTAAGGTACTATCATGAATTCAGGGAATTCAAGCTCTCCTATAGGAACTAACTGGCGTAGACTTGTCCACTATCTAGCATGCATATACCAATGTATCCATTGCGCATCTTACATGCATAGACGCATTACGACCGCTATCCTAATCCCTACATTCAACCGATTGACGTGGCGTAGATTCTAAACCGGCTAAACCCTAAATCATGGCTAAGTTCCGAAGTCTAATGCCCTGGCGTTGGTTTATTAGGCTCCTAACATCATTCAATCAAGTGGCGTACAAGTAAAGAAAGCATTAAGAACAACCATGAAATCTGAAAACATGATAAGATACCAATTTCATTCATTCAAGTGGCGTACAAGTAATGAAAGCATTAAGATCAACCATGAAATCTGAAAACATGATAAAATACCGAATTCATTCATAACGAGTGG
>CM071866.1:22711576-22726940 GCA_036759665.1 Gynandropsis gynandra | reverse complement strand
TTTTTCTTTTAATTTTGCCGTTCTAGATCTTAGGACAGTTTGTTGAGAATCAAGGACCCGAGCGGGCACAGCTTGTACCCGCTCGTGCAAGCCCTTTGCCCGACCGTGTTGCACACATTTGAGCCCGAGCGGGCACCATGCCCGACCGTGTGCTTCATCAGCCCGAGTCGTGTAAACCTACGGGGTTTTCTTGACATGAATGAGCCCGAGCGGGCACACCAAATGCACCCGAGCGGGCACACCTCCCTGGTCGTGTTCCTTGAGTGCCCGAGTCGTGCAAAGCTACGGGGATGTTTGGTAGCAATTAGCCCGACCGGGCACTCCCAATTCACCCGAGCGTGCATGACTTGAGGTGTTGTTTCTGCTCCTTTCGCTCGGTGTTTGAGTGCTCACTTACATCCGTGGCCTTGCACAAGTCGAACCTTGTTACTCAACTACGTTTTCGGGGTTAGATTGCCATAATCACTCGTGTTTCTCTTCAAGTCTTCGTTTCCTATGCAAAACACGAAATGTAGATAAAGTCCTCGAATAAACTCGGTAGATGAATGAAATATAAGAAAATGTACTTAAAACTAGACCTAAGAATGATATAAAAACTACAACGGATTACGTGTTATCAACCACTCTCCTTATGTTTTTCGATACCATATCCTCAACATCTAGTGAAGTTGTTTGTTTGACGTTCTAGGTTAATGTGGTGGGATAATGGTGGTGATAAAATATTGTACCACACGTTGTGTCACACCGCTGTCACCACATTTTTTCCTTAACTTTGTTCCAAATGTTCTTAAGCATATTATTCTACCACGTTATTACATTGTATTAATTTTTTTTCCTATCGTTTGATAAGGCTAAACAAGGGAACTTGTACGAAGATTTTACTTCCAACCTAACAAGTTTTTTGAACCTTGTCAAATTGCAATGTTCTCTTTTCAAAAAGATCGAGAAATTGTATATTGTCTTGGACAAGGATGAGTTGGAATAGTTCTTGGAACGTTTCCAATATACACATATTCCATATGGAGAAAATGAAGCGAAGCAAAACGGTGGAGGTATGACCGTTGTTTGTCCACGATGCAGTGATCATTAAAATAATGAATTCTGGTTTATTCTCAATGGTGTGTCTATCTAATATTTACCGATAAAGCATAGCGTCATCTTTGGATTTAAATGTGACCAATATAGAAAAAACTGGTTCACACTTAACGGCAATAGATTCAAAGAAAGGTATTGGCCGACAAAAATGAAATGCCCTTCTTTCAACAGAATATTATGATTGAGAATCCCTTCTTTCAGGTTCTTTTTCTCACTATAGTCATCCTCCTTTTAGTTTTCTCAAACATAACATGTTATTATCATGATGAAGGCTATACAACAATGGTAGATAGATCGAGATAACACGTCTAAATTTATTCGAAATTTCTAAATATTTTATATATATTTTAAAAGAAATATGTCTTTTCTTACCAATATAAATTAATTCATTCAATGAATCGAAAACTTTAGACGTATTTTTCAATTTATATTAAAATTTTTATTTTAAAAAATATTTATAACAGCCAAACCCTAAATTAGAGTAAAATATAATGTCTCTCAAGATTAATTGAATTTATTGTAATTATAGAAACAAAAGTATACGATTTTATATAAATTTTGATTTCGTTCATCGAAAAAAATAAATTATTTGAGTGGTTCAAAAGATAATGGTCATATATGTTCCATATGAAAAGTGTATTCCAAAAAATAACATTTTTAGCAAAGAAGGAAATTATTTTGTCCGATACTCAAAATGTGATTGTAAACCACACGAAGGTTCATCGTTGTTTGTATTTCATGACATGTGGTCGAAGTCATTGTGATGATTCGACAAAATAATTTCATTCTTTGCTAAAAATGTTATTTTTTGGAATACACTTTTCATATAGAACATACAATACCGTCAATATAAAGACATACAACTATGTGTTTTATACAATCTTTCATGTACTTTTACACACATAATGTTAATGTTCTACAAAACATGTAGGGTATTGTTGGAAAAATCTCGACTTTCTCACTTCGTGAAGTTAAGATGGGCACTTAGGATTGAAACAAGAAATGAGAGAACAAGAGTACAATTCTCAAAGTGAAGATTCTTTTACTATATAGAATAATAGTAGGATTACAAAATTGTCTCACACTCGGTGGTTCACTCAAGCTTGAGGGTTGACTCTTTCCAAGCTTCTTCTCTTCTCTCACAAAGAGGCTCTCTTAAGTTTCCTCACTCTAGGTGGCTTCTCTCTTAATCCTTGAGTTTTGGATGATTGGAAATGGATGCCACTACCCCTATTTATACTACTCCACCTCCAAATGGATGGTGGAGATTTCTTGCATCCAATGGTGAAGATTGATTCTCTAGAATATTCCACACACTCTAGGAATCTCTACACTCTTCCATCACCTTCATCATCATTCCATACTCTTCCATAAGCTTCCACACATCTCTAGGATATTCTATAGGGTTCCACATTTTTCTACACATTTCTAGAATTCTCTGTAACGTTCTAGGGACTTCTATACTTCTTTAGAAATCTCTAGAAAACAACTCTCCAATTAAGGATGGATCCCAACAAATCTCCCCCTCCAGTCTTAATTGGGAGGTAGTAGTAAACCGGAAGCTTGGCAACAATCTTCAAACTTCTTTGTTGGTATTACCTTGGTCATCATATCAGACCAGTTCTCATCTGTATGAACTTTGTCAAGATGTATTCTCTTTTCTTCAAGAACTTCTCGGATCCAATGATACCTTATATCAATGTGCTTTGTGCAGGAATGAAATGTTGAGTTCTTCGCCAGGTAAATTGCACTTTGATTGTCACACTTTAAGACATACCTTTCTTGATCTATTCCCAACTCAAGCAAAAGGTTCTTTATCCACAACATCTCCTTGCAAGCTTCAATAGTTGCGATATACTATGCTTCCGTTGTGGATAATGCAACACACTTTTGTAGCTTTGACTACCATGAAATAGCTCCCCCTGCAAAGGTAGTCAAATATCCTGATGTTGATTTCCTTGAATCAATATCACCAGCCAAATCTTCATCTGTGTATCCTTCTAACACAGGTTTTCCTTTTCCAAAGCATAAACATCTTTTGGAAGTTCCAAGCAGGTATCGGAGGATCCATTTAACTTCAGCCCATGTTCGTTTCCTGGATTAGCCAAGAAATGACTAACAACACCCACTACATAGGCGATATCTGGTCTTGTGCATATCATTGCATACATGATGCTGCCTACTGCAGATGAGTATGGTATCTTCTTCATTTCCTCCATGTCTTTTTCACTTGTTGGACTTTGCTTCAAACTCAACTTGAATGTCCAGCAAGTGAGGTGTTAACCGGCTTTGATGTTTGCATGTTGAACCTTTCCAACACTTTCTCAATGTCCCTCTCTGGGGATAGCCATAGCAGCCGCTTTGATCTATCACGTGTGATTCTCATCCCAAGGATTTGTTTAGCCGGTCCCAAATCTTTCATGGCGAAGCTCTTGCTTAGATCTTTCTTTAAAGCGGCTATCTTTGTGCGATCTTGTCCCACAATCAACATGTCATCAACATATAGTAGGAGTATGAGAAAGTCTCCTTTTTCATACCTCTTTATGAAGACGCAATGATCGCTATCTGCCCTTTTGAAATCATTTTCCACCATAAATGATTCAAACTTCTTATACCATTGCCTCGGTGCTTGCTTAAGTCCATACAGACTCTTCGTGAGGCGGCAGACTAAATTTTCTTTGCCTAGCATTTTAAATCCCTTAGGCTGCTCCATGTAGATCTCCTCTTCTAGGTCGCCATGAAGAAATGTTGTCTTGACATCGAGCTGTTCAATCTCCAAATCTTGCACGGCTGCTAGACCAAGAACAACTCGTATGGATGTCATCTTTACCACGGGAGAGAATATCTCTTCAAAGTCGATACCTTTTTCTTGACCGAATCCTTTCACGACCAATCGAGCTTTGTAGCGAGGCTTTGAGCTACTATCTTCAGTCTTGATTCGGTATTCTTCAAGGCTTTTCTCCCTTTTGGTAGCTCCATAAGTTTATATGTGTTATTCTTATAAGGATTCCTCGATGATCGTCTCGGCTCTTGTGTGATTGGAGGGTTAGATTGAGGCTCTTCTTGAACTGATCTATCATGTGTTTCTTGGTTGCTTTGCTCCAACAAAGGTTCATGATCTTCAACATCCCCGCTTTCTTGTGTGTTATTTTCCTCTTGTTGGACTGGAGTAGATTCCATGTTCTTACTACTTCTCAATCTTGGCCTCTCCGATTTTTGAATGTCTTCAATTGTTTGGTCTTCGAAGAAGACAACATCTCTACTCCGGATAACCTTTTTGTTGATTGGATCCCAGAGCCGATACCCAAATTCATCCTTGGGAGAACGAAGGTAGATGCACTCCTTCGTCTTTGCATCAAGCTTTGCTCGCTCATCCTTGGGGATATGAACAAATGCCCTACACCTTAAGATGATCGTATGAAGCGTTCTTGCCTGTCCAAACTTCCTCTGGAATGGCCCCATCAAGAGGGACTGATGGTGTGAGGTTTACAATGTCAACCACGGTCATTATGGCTTCTCCCCAAAATGACTTGGGAAATTTAGCATGAGAGAGAATGCAACGAATTTTTTCTTCAATTCTTCGATTCATTCTCTCAGCTATTCCATTCAATTGCGGTGTCTTGGGTGGCGTCTTCTCTAGCCTAATGCCATATTTCTTGCAATAGGCTTCAAAGGAACCTCTATACTCTCCTCCGTTATCTGATTTTACACTCTTGATCTTTTTTCCAGTCTCACACTCCACTAGAGCATGGAATTCCTTGAATGCATCAAGTACTTGATCCTTTGATTTTAGAAGGTATAACAACACCTTCCTTGAATGGTCATCAATGAAAGTGACATAATACGATGCCCTGCCTGTAGATTTCTCTAACATCGAACATACATCGGTGTGTACGAGGTCTAGAATATTCTTTCTCCTTGTGGGTGAGGAAGATCTTTGAAAAGCAACTTTGTCTTGTTTTCCAGCTAGACAATGGGCACAAGGATCAAGTAGTTTATCTTTCACGTCATGGAGGAGATGTTTTCGAGCGAGTATATGAAGACCTTTCTCACTAATGTGTCCAAGCCGTTTATGCCATAACTCCATATCACTCGTGCTGATGTTTATCTCTTCCTTGTTTAGTTTTTCTTGTGTTACATACAATGATCCTTCCTTCTTACCTCGAGCCATGACTAGACTTCCTTTGGTGAGCTTCCATGTTCCTCCACCAAAGTAATTCATAAAGCCAGCATCATCTAGCTTTCCAGCAGAGATAAGGTTGAGACGCATGGCTAGAACATGTCTCACATCTTTCAAAATAAGGGCTGCTTCCGGTGTTTGTTGTCAAGACGATGTCTCCTATTCCGATGATTTTACTCCTATCTTGATTTCCCATTCGCACTGTATCGAAGTCTCCACTTTGGTAAGATGAGAAGAAACTTCCATGAGGAGTAACATGGAAGGAAGCACCGGAGTTGACAATCCAAGAACTATCATCGGAAGCGATGTTCAAGATATTAGCTTCTCCAATGAAATATAGAAGATCTTCTTTCGAATAGAGCAGTATAGTGGTCTTCTCTTCTTGCATCTTCGTTGGGCTGATTTGGTCCTTTTTGACATTACCCGCCTTCTGATCTTTCTTGAAGGATCGACATTCAATTTTCTTGTGGCCTATCTTTCCACTTTCCACAATAATAGCACATGATCTTTGAGCGTGATTTGGATCTACCTCGAGTTTGATGCAGATCTCGGCTCTTGCTACGTCCACAAATTTCATTCTTACCCCGATTCTCAACAACATTAGCTTCGGGGTTGACAGACTCACCTCGCTCCATTCTTCTTGCTTCTTCACCAAGAAGACTATCAGTGACGGTATCCATCGTTAACTTTCCTTCCAGAGCCGAGTTACTAAGTGTAACCACCAATGTGTCCCAACTTTCCGGGAAGAAACTAAGGAGTAAAAGGGCTTGTAGCTCATCATCAATCTTCATATCAATTTTTGTTAGTTGATTGACGAGCCTTTTGAAATTATTCAAGTTTTCAATCATACTATGACCATCCTTATACTCCAGCTTCACCAACCGTCGAACTAAATTGGCCTTGTTACGATGTGTTTTCTTTTGAATCATGGACTCAAGCTTTGTCCATAATTCATAAGCATTTGTATAAGTAGAAACATGCTCGAAGAGAGTTTTGTCAATGTACTTACAGATCATAGCAACAACCTTTCGATTCAATAACTCCCACTGAGTGTCACTCTCGCCTTCTACTTTGTCTTTTGGATGATGGGGCTCATGCAAATCCTTGCAATACAAGTGGTCCTCCATCATCGGTTTCCAATACGAGTAGTTGTTGGCTGTGAGCTTGAACATTTCTCCATCATGAGTGACATGATCCTCCATCCTGAACTACACGAGCTTAATTACGACTATAGAGAACCGGGCTCTGATACCACTGTTAGGAAAATCTCGACTTTCCCGTTTCGTGAAGTTAAGATGGGCACTTAGGATTGAAACAAGAAATGGGAGCACAAGAGTACAATTCGCAAATTGAAGATTCTTCTACTATATACAATAATAGTAGGATTACAAAATTGTCTCACATTTGGTGGTTCACTCAAACTTGAGGGTTGACTCTTCCCAAGCTTCTTCTCTTCTCACAAAGAGGCTCTCTTAAGTTTCCTCACTCTAGGTGGCTTCTCTTTTAATCCTTGAGTTTTGGATGATTGGAAATGGATGCCACTATCCCTATTTATATTAATCCACCTCCAAATGGATGGTGGAGATTTCTTGCATCCAATGGTGGAGATTGATTCTCTAGAATACTCCACACACTCTAGGAATCTCAACACTCTTCCACCACCTTCATCATCCTTCCATACTCATCCATAAGCTTTCATATATCTCGTAGGATATGTTAGAGGGTTCCACATTTTTCTACACATTTCTAGAGAGTTTTACAATTCTCTAGAATTCTCCATAACGTTCTAGAGACTTCTATACTTCTTTAGAAATCTCTAGAAAACAACTTTTAACGGTACGATTCACAATTATACAAAGTATTAGAAGGAAAATATGGGAAAATACGTAGATATATAATCAACCGTAAGATGAAAACTCATTATTTCATTATCTTCATAGATGAATTAAATGAAGAGATTTTTTGTAAATGGTCTAATGGATGGGTTCTTGAATAAATGGAACTGTAAATAAATTTCTTAATAGGTTTATGGATGGATTAATGGATCCACAATATATCTAATATCAAAGATGCAACTCTGAAATTATTATTTTTTTTATGAAATTCGAAATGATTCAAAAAATAAAAAAAATTATGAATTAAGGCAGAAGATATGTAAGGACATGTTTGGATGGATCTTTTCAAATGTGCAAAAACTATGAATTTCTTTTCAGTTTGGATGAAATTATTTATCGAAATTGACCCTTTTGATGTCTAATTCCTCTGACTCTAAATAGACAATCATTCTACTAAGTTATCATTTTGGCAAACCAATCATATAAATGCTTTAACAAACACGCCACATTCTCTAGACCGATTAAAATATTTCATCAAACATTTCACTAAATGTACTCTTTCAAAACCTAAGTTAACTTCTAAAACCAAATAAGATTATAACTTCATTTAATTGAAGTGACAAAAAATATTTGATCTGTAATAAAAGTTCAATTCTCCAATGATAATGAACTTGTTAATTATGAGTAATTTATGCAATTAACCAAAAGATGTAATTATAAAGAGTTTATTATCAAAACTAGACGTCCTGAATACGCTAAATGTTAGTATAGTCGATTTCACAAATGTTTTTTATGAGACAAAACCGAATTTCCTCAAAACGAACTTCATTATTAGATTGGATTGTTAAATACGTTTCCGTTGTCATATTAACAAACCTTAACATCAAAATTTCTCCATTAAACTGATAAATGGAAATAACATAATCTCATACTTTAAAAACCAAAAGAATCTACAATATGATCAAAATCTCTGTACCCACAACAAAGGCGGAATATCAGATATACCCTCATAGGGCTAAACCGCTTAAAAAATACTCTTTCCTAAAATAATTATTTAATCTGAAAAAAATAGAGAAAAGACAAATTTGTCCTTAAATTTCAAACGTGAAAAAACCCACGTTCAATAGTTTTTCGACATGAAAAACTATCAAACCGTGTCAAAAGTAAGAAAGAATAAATGATTTCGAAGTTGAGAGGGATCGATTTGAAGTTGGCAAGAAGAAAATGGCTAGAATCAACCGCAGCAGTGAAGAAGAGAGCACGAGTCAATCTTCAATGGAGTCAATAAGTGTAAGTACATCCATTTCTAGGGTTTTGCAGGTTGTCGAGTCGCAAAATGGTTTATTGATTTGAAATGGTGTGAGTTTCATTGAGTCTGTTGAGTCTCAGTGAGTCGGTTGAGTCGCAAGATTCGGTTGTCTCAGTGAGTCGGTTTGGGTCGCAATGGTCGCTTGAGCGTAATAATGGTTATTTTTTTCAGGATATTCGAAGTATTCTTCGTGCTGAACACGAAGAGGAAGCTTTAATTTTTGATCTATACGATTATGAGGGATGCCACGATCCCGATGTTCAGATATGGATGGAACATATTCGTAGAAATCCGAAGGGTATTTGTTGGGAGGACATCCGTAAGCAAGAATTGCTGACATGAAAAGCAGTTCTTGGTGATAAAAAGAAGGGGAAAGGGAAGGGGAAAGGGAAGACACGAAGAGGAAAAAGAGCGTGGGCGAAAAAATGATAGAGATTGAAGACTCAAAAGATGAAGGAAGGGTAGGTGCTGCTGAAGCTGATGAAGAAAGAGATGGTGATGCTGAAGCTGACGTTGAAGCTGAAAGAGAAGGTGAGGATGAAGCTGAAGGAGAAGAAGCTGCAGTCCACCTGATACTGGAGCAGAAATCAATGAAGGAAATAAAGGAGTCGGAGAAAAGAATCATCAATGCCGTAAGAGATCTTCTAAGGGATGTCGGGTTTCATTTGCCTAATCTAAAAGCACAGGCGTCAAACCAATCTTCCGACACTGTTAGAGATGATGATTTTGAATTCCTTCAACGTCCATATCCAGTGTCAAGAAAAGAGCCAAGCGAAGAGTCGGTTGAGTCAGAGTCTGAAAATGACTCTGGAGATGGCTCAGAAGAGGATTTGGCAAACATTTCGAGATTAGGTTAAAATATCGCGTCTGGCGCCACCATTCCTCTAACTGAATACATTTCCGTAGAGGTTACTGCAGTCGTTGCTCCTATTGAAGTTCCACCAAATAAGTAATAAATAGTGAAAAAGTTCATTTGAGTCAATTTCCATAGAGAGTCGGCATGGTCACAAGGGTTGCATGGGTCGAATGGGTCACAAAAGGTCGAATGGGTTGTATGGGTCGAATGGGTCACAAAAGGTCGAATGGATTGTATTGGTCGAATGGGTCACAAAAGGTCACGTAGGTCGTAGGTCATGCATAGGTCGCATTGGTCGCTATATGTTTAGTGAATGAAGTAAACTTTGTGCATGTGTTGGACCTTTATCGAAGGAGTCTGCGGCATATGTTGAACCGCCGCCGGTACCTAAATGAGTTTAAGACCACGAAAGGCATATGTTGAACCTCCACCGGCGAAAAGAGCAAGAACAGTGTGAGGGAGAGGGAGGGAAAGATGATGGTGGAGTCCAAGAACCCGAAAAGAAGGTTATTCAAGAACCCAAAAAAAAGGTGATTCAAGAACCCAAAAAAAGGTGGATGAAGAACCTTTGTCTGGTGGAAGCCGAAGGGATTAGAAAAGGGCTCGATAACCCGAGAATCTTCGTTCATTGACGCAAATGGTGAAAGGCTGACTGCTCTATATATGTTCCTAACGAAACCTGGACATGAGAGTTGGTGGAAATCTGATCTAGATACTCCCCGGGGCCCAGAGTTTTGGAAGATTATATTAACGCCCAACGTATGGCTTGATGATGATGTAAGTTATTTTAAACCCGAAGTCACAGAGGTCATTTTGTGTCATATGTATTCATGTGTGTTAATTTCTTTTTATTTTTTTTGCAGCAATTGGAGGAGGTGTTGTTGATGCAATATTATCGCATGAAGACAGTCCCCGCAATAGTTAAGAAACTTTACGTTTGCCCAGTTCTTTTCATGCAGATCCTCAAGATGTGGTCGTACAAGAATATGGACACTTTGCCGGAATTTCTTAGTGATTGCTTGAATGTCAAGTATCCATTCAAAAGTACGGAACGAATGAGTGATTTTGAAGGCTTTGTCGCGGTTCTAAACATTCCATCGATCGATAGTATATATGTAGGATGTCATTGGGTAGCTATCAAAGCGGATTTCAAAACCCGATGCATCACGGTATACGACTGCCAGACGAGGCTTAAGGAAACGCATATCGATCCGGTGATTGAGAATATAAGAAAAGCTATCCCCAAGATGTTCATTCTCGGAGGGTTTCCTTATTTGGCTTCTAGAGAAGGTAAATGGAAATATGTGTATTATGAAGGTGTACAGAATCAAAGCGGGAATGATTGTGGTGTTTTCTCCTACAAATTCGTAGAAGCCTCGGTAATGAAAGCACGTAATGATTTGCAGTGCATTTGCGACGAAAATGTTCTTACCATGCATGAGAAGATTGCGGCGGAGGTATTTAGTAATGGAAAATGTAACCCTCCACCCTGAGATTAACTTGATATTTGGTACATTGTTATTTTTTAAATATTTGGGACATTGTTATTTTTAAATATTTGGGACATTGTTATTTTTAAATATTTGGGACATTGTTATTTTTAAATATTTGGTACATTGTTATTTTTAAAATATTTGCTACATTTTTAAAATAAAAGGACTCGCAGTGGTAAAAGGGTCGCAGGGTCAAGGGTCGAAGGGATACGAGGATCGCAGAGGTACAAGGGTCATTCGACGATTTTACCCGTTCGACCCTGGACCCTGCGACCCTTTTATCTCTGCGACCCTGGTATCTCTGTGACCCTTGGACCCCTTATATTTACAAATACAATTATTTACAAATAATATGAATAATTTATTATTTTTTATTTACAAATACAATTATTTACAAATAATATGAAAAATTTATTATTTCTTATTTACAAATACGATTATTTATAAATTTACAAATAATATGAATAATTTATTATTTCTTATTTATAAATACAATTATTTACAAATAATTGACTCGAATCTCTGTGACCCTTGTCCATCTGCGTCCCTCGGACCAGTTGAACCCTTGGACCCCTACGACCCTTTTATCTCTGCGACCCTTGTCCCTCTGCGACCCTTGGACCCCTGCGACCCTTGTCCCTCTGCCACCCTTGTTCCTCGCGACCCTTGTTACAATAATAGTAATTCCACAAAAACAATGATACTAACAGTAATACTTACTATTGAATCATTGTAAAAAACCATCCAAACACAAACATGTAGTTCAAGTTCAAATTAATGTTCTTGTTCAAAGGAGGTTTAGAGCAATCAAAATACAACTGAAAATCAAACACTGCTACTGTGAGGCCCTGTTTGAGGGAAAAACTGAAGCACAGGTGTTGGTGTACTCACATATATTTCGACTGCGACGATCAGTCGATGATCGAGACAAAACGTTCTCCAACCCATCTTGATGGAAGCGCCACCATTTGCCACGGGCCTTAGATATGCCTCCCATGGCAGTCCGTATCCTATCATCAGATATATCTTACATCGTCAATGGCAAAGACTTCTCGACCTCACGAACCATATTGGAAGTGTGTGCGACATCCGTAGAAAGGAATAAAAATCGTGAAAATCCTTACCCAAGTCGCGGCATCACCCAAATCCGTATTGAAGTCACTTACCAGTGAATATACGGCTAGATTCGAACGAGTGACTGGTACTACAACGACTGGTAAAATCCTCTGAGCAGGAGCGGCGAAGGTGACATGAAAGACCATGTCACCTTCGTGGGTGAAAAGTAAGTAATCCCCAATACTTAAGTGTAGGTTGTTGGAGAAATCTTTCCAACCATGAGTGAATCTGGAGCCATCCAACTTGATTTCCCATCTCCTGTTAACCCATTCGATTTAAGCGTTTTCGTGTTGTTGTCCCTTGTTTTCCCGTAAATATATCATCGAAGAATATCTTCGGGATGTTATGTAACAAAAATTGAAAACAAAGTCAAATCTGTACATTCTTTACATGTAACATACCGAAAGAGAGACACATGAAGAAGATTACAATGTAGTTATCCAGATAGCGCAGAAAAATCTCCCTAAAGAAAGAAGGGAAATGTGGCATTTTCGGAAAAGAGTGTGTCGTTATTGTAAAAAGGGAAACGACTATAATTCGAAAAGACATGACCTGGATATCGAATCACCGTCAAATGGAATTCGAAAAGACATGACTGCAGAATTCGAAACAAATGTTATTTTTTTTCAAATTTTTTCAAATATGATGAAAACTTCGGTAGAAATTTTGGTAACGGAATTTTCGACGGGTCGCATGGGTCACATATATACGAAATCGACACATTTACGAGTTAACAATGATAAAATGTCAAAACCAATCAAAATAATACATTTAAAACGTCAAACTAATTAAATTCGAATGAGGGTCTCATGGGTCACATGGTCACATATAAGGATTAATACATGCGAAATCGACAAATTTATGTGTTTATAATGATAAAATTTCAAAAACCAATTAAAACATTACATTTAAAATGTCAAACTAATTAATGTCAAATGAGGGTCGCATGGGTCGCATGGTCACATATAAGGATCAATACATGCGAAATCGAAGAATTTACGGGTTTATAATGATAAAATATCAAAAACCAATCAAAACAATACATTTAAAACGTCAAACTAATTAATGCCAAACGAGGATCGCATGGGTCGCATGGTCACATATAAGGATCAATACATGCGAAATCGACGAATTTACAAGTTTATAATGATAAAATGTCAAAAACCAATCAAAACAATACATTTACAACGTCAATCAATGGTTAAAACCGATTATGACCATGTTTCCCTAGTTGAGTTGTGTATAACCAATGCCTGTGCTTCAAAAGCGATAATAGTGTTTTAAGAACTCGTTGGATGTGTTTCACAAAATTTCAAAAAATACATTCAACACTGTTTTCAAATGTCGATATTATTTATATTATTGTCTATATTGATTCTAAATTAAACGTATACAACTCAAATATTGATAATGGCATGGGTCGTTTGGTCGCATATAAGGATCAATACATACGAAATCGACAAATTTATGGATTAACAATGATAAAATATCAAAACCTAATCAAAACAATAGAATTATAATGATTCTAAATTAGACATGGGTCGGAAGGGTTACATGGTTCGAAAGGGTCGCATTGGTCGCATAAGTCATAATTGTTCGCATGAGGTCGCATGAGTCCGATGTGTTCTAATTTAATCCAATTGAGGGTCGCATGAGTCGAATTATAATGAAGAATTTATCAAATTATAATGATGAAAGTCACAAAAGATTTAATCAAAATAATACAAATAATATAGTATTACACAATAACTAACTAACAAACATTTCTTTTTTTTTAAGTCGGCGTTGTCTCGGTTGTCACGTTCCAACCACTGCCAGTGATGCTGGCTTTTGAAGATGGGGTTTATATCGACGGAGAAGAGGGGATTTGTTTCGAAAAAATGGGTTTTGTATCGACGGAGAAGTTGGGGTTTGTCTCGACAAAAATGGGTTTTGTATCGACGAATAAGACGGGGTTTGTCTCGACAAAGATGGGGTTTGTCTCGACGAAGCAGACGGGGTTTGTCTCGACGAAGATGGGGTACTTCTCCGAGCCTAACCAGGTCCAGGATAACTGATAACACGTAAAGTGTATCGATTTTAGGTTAGGTTTTAGTGTCATTTTCGCATATATTTCATAGTTAGATTTACATTTCCGATACGGATCTTCGTTACATACGCTCGTTTTGTTGGTTTTTAGGTTTTAAGGCGACAAGGCCTAAATGAGTATAAAAAGACGAATTCCTGAGCAAAACCACACATATTGAAGATAAATTCACTCGGAGCAAATATCAAGCCTCAGAACTCAAAGGAACACCCGAGCAACGAGCGGAAAAGAGCAAAAACAAGGATAGAGTAGTGCCCGATCGGGCACAGAGGTCTACCCGCTCGGGTAAAACCTACGGGGTTTAATTGCACACCTTGCACGACCCGGGCACGAAGACTACATGATCGGGGAGTGATACCCGATCGGGCGCAATCAAGGTACCCGATCGGGCGTTAATTGTTCCTGAAAATCCCCGAGAGTTTACACGACTCGGGCCGTTCAACCACACGATCGGGTGCTGATGCCCGATCGGACAAGATGGAGTACATGACCGGGCGAGGCGCTACACGACCGGGTAAAACCACTACCCGAGCGGGCCGCCTTTCTTGCAACAAACTAGATCTTGCATTCAAACGAGCTAATTAATAGACCAGAACGGATCTAGAGCAAGGGGGGCGACGTACAGGGTAAGGAAAGGCTTAGAAATCATCAGGAAAGGCTTGGGAGATGCTGGAGAAGGAGAGAAGCATCAATCCACACATCGGTAACACAAGAGGGAAGATCGAGGCATCTAGTTTCCTAGGATTTATCATGTCTAGGGTTGTGTTATTTCCTTTGTCTGTAATCTCCATGAGTGAGTAGGTTCCCAACTATGGGTTAGGGATATCGGATTGTAACAGATGTACAATTTTATGCGTTAATGCTTAGATCTATCGTTTTGTTTTGATATTCGGTCCTACAATAACATCATAACTCCTATACTAGTGCTGCCCGCTCAGTAACATAGGAATTCATACTTTGCTGGAAGGTTAAAGTGTGAATTCGGAACCGTTGAGTTGTAGGTTAAGTTCGATTAATGAGAACCGTAAAGCCGGTCACTTGAGGAGGAATGTCCCAATCAGTGCAATCAGGAACCAGATACACGGTTTCTTGGTAAGCCGAACGCCATATTTCCTGAAGGTAGTAGTTTGAACATAGATCTGGTATCTTGTGACCTTTACCAACCTTATGTGCTGCCGCAATTGCGTGACTACATGGATACTTATCCACATCAAATATTTTGCAGTCGCACGTTCTTTTTTGAAGACTCACTACAAATCTTCTACCCATCTCATTTCTCACCTCATACTCATCACTCAGACTGCTTAGTTCAATAACATCATATTTGGATGCTTTTCCAAACCGTTCATGTAACGTTTTCTCAACGTAAGGTGTTAACTTTTGAGAATCATCAC
>CM071866.1:22679211-22711453 GCA_036759665.1 Gynandropsis gynandra | reverse complement strand
AAATATCTAAAAGCCCTAGGATCGTAATTTTTTTTACTTCTTCAACGTTGAATTTATTGACTCGACGCCATTAGTGGTTAATAAATTGTACATTTCCCCCTTAAATTTGCATCTTTCCCACTTAACGAGATCAAGTTCCTCTTTCTCCAAATACTTTGCAACATTAGGATAACTGCGCAAAGGTCACAAATGTCAAAAATGACCACAAAGGTCACAACAGTCACAAGGGTGGCAGAGGTACAAGGGTCGCAGAGATACAAGGGTCGTAGAGGGTGAAAGGGTCGCAGGGGTACAAGGGTCGCAGAGATAAAGGGGTCATAGGGGTACAAGGGTCGCAGGTGTACAAGGGTCGCAGGGGTACGAGGGTCGCAGCGGTACGAGGGTCGCAGGGGTACAAGGGTCGCAGGGGTACAAGGCTCGTAGGGGTCAAAGGGTCGCTAAGGGTACAAGGGTGGCAGAGGTGCAAGGGTCCCAAAGGGTACAAGGGTCGCAGAGGTCACAAAATTCACAAAAGTCAATTTTTGTACCTAGCCTTCAAATCATTCAATAGCACTTCAAATTCTTTCTCCGCGTATGCTGCTGCACATTTTAAGAACATTTCCGCCACATTATAACCCCTTGAAGTCTTTCTACCGTGGCCTTTATTGACGTAGCTCTTTATTTTTTGCGATATATGACGTGCACAAAAACCATGATCAGCTTCTTTATACACTTGTTTGACTGCTTTGATCAAGCTTTTATGGCGATCTGATATCACAACGATATCACGTCCGTCCAGTATCTCATTTTTCAATCTTGACATAAACCACGTCCATGATTCGTCATTCTCTCTGTCGACTATTCCCAATGCAAGAGGATATTGGTGATGTTCACCATCTTGCGCGGTCGCCACAATCAAATCTCCCTTGTACACTCCTATCAGAATTGTCGCATCCACAGCAACCACTTTACGCATGTATTTCCATCCTCTTATAGCCGCTTCGACAGTCATAAAAAGGTATTTGAAGCTTTTCCCATCATTGTCAAGCTCAAAATCTGCGACAAATATGGGATTTCTTTGTGTAAACATGTGCAACCACCCTGGAAGCCTCCTATAATGTTCAAAGTCATCACCACGAATCTCTTTTTGAGCACCGCATCTGCCTCTTAATGCCATCAAATACGATACATTGGCACCGTATTTTGCTTTTACACGAGCCATCAATTCTTTTGCTGGAGGTGTTTCATAATTTCCGTTTTATTCCTATTTCAAAAATCCTTAACCATTTGTACTGTACCCTTTATAGCTTCGGTCCATTTAGATACAGGTGAACAGTTATGAATAGGATGGTCTGTTCTCAAATCGTTTGGAATTCGGGATTGCTGCCACGCGTAATTTCCATTTACAACCACTTCCGGAAAACTTGCATCGTACTTCCCGCAACTTCGTATCAGATCTCAATGTTGTATATCCAAACGAAGCTTCGATTGAACCCTTCCTTACAAATTCCTGTACATCCTTCTTGCTATCAAACTCTTGCCCAATTTTAAGATCCAATCCATCTTCGTACTCAAAGATATTATTTTCGCTATCATGAACTACCATTTCCGAGATTTTCTCACTATCACCATACTAATGCTCAGTTGGCACATCAGAATCAACTTTATTACTGCCATAAACAACTCCATCAACTACCACATTCATGGCACACCCACCATCTTCTCTTAACCCGCTTGTATGTTCACTATCAGAACTATCCGAATCCAAGATATTTATTGTTTCCGGATTACTCTCAACTCTACTTTTGTTATTTGGATCTACAATAACACATACATCATAATCTACAACACCTTGATCCTCATCTTCTTTAGCAATGCTTCCAAAAACAGGAATTAGATGCTCAATTGACCTCTCAATTTCGATTTTACAATTCAAACTTGCCGATTCTATCTCCACATACAGTAGTGGTCGAATTCCTCTTATGCGATCGAACAAATAACAAATAAGATGCTTGTCATTCATTATATATGTCGGCTTCCTATTTTCACAAATATTGGGCAGATAGCTTAACTTCAATTTTGTTGTATTATTTCCCACCATCATCTCTGCGCATAACTCATCAATCAGTTGCTGGCATGTCAGACTAATCGGAGGACATAAGAAAAATACTCTATGGTTTTCCTGAACTCTACCAACCCATTCAGATTCTCCATTTGGGTTTTTTTTCTCATTTACCATCATACAAAAAATAAATTAGTGTGATTTTCTCATCCACCGTACCGATGACACCTGTAACAAAAACATAAAAAGAGGGGTAAATTCTGTGACCCGCTGCAACCGTACGACTCGATGAGACTCTGTGACCCAGTGCGACCTTGCAACCCTTATAACCCCTGCGACCCTTTGACCCCTCTGTGACCCTTGTACCCCTTTGCGACCCTTGTACCCCTCTGCCACCCTTGTACCTCTGCGACCCTTGTACCCCTTTGCGACCCTTGTACCCCTCGCCACCCTTGTAGCTCTGCGACCCTTGTACCCCTTTGCGACCCTTGTACCCCTCTTCCACCCTTGTACCTCTACGACCCTTGTACCCATTTGCGACCCTTGTACCTCTGCAACCCTTGTGCCCATGCGACCCTTGGACCCCTGCGACCCTTTGAACCCTTTCCTACCCTTTTCCCGTGCGACACTTGGACCCCTTTGCGACCCTTTTACCTCTGCGACCCTTGGACCCCTGCGACGACATTTGATCCCTTTGACCCTTCGATGAGACTCCGTGACCCAGTGCGACCGTACGACTCTATGACCCAGTTATTAATTGCGGTTATTTGACATTTCAATAAATATGACTTGTTTAGACTCGTTTTCAATAAACGAGTCTTATATTGATCCAGTGCTTCATAACTCGCAAAAGAAACAAGAAAAACACACGAAAAACTCACTATATATACCTGGTTTTTCTGCAGTACGTGCTTAATTGCAAGCTTCTTTGTTGACAACAAACAATTTCAACCTATTGGCAACGAATCTGATGCCAATTTCAAGCTACTCTCGCCGAATCTGTTGTTGTGTGGGAGAACAATAATTTTTCGCGCCACGGGAGAGAGAGAACTAGAGGTGCTCTGGAGGAGAGAGAAAAATTGTCGACAAGGGTAACATGGGATTATCAATATTTTAAGGGTAGATTTGAAATTGAAACTTTTTTTAGGAAAGGGTATTTTTGAAGCACTTTAGCACTCTAATCCATAATTGAACATCCAAGACAAGAGGTAAATTTTAAGCACATTGATGAGAGTTTCAGTTGGGGTTGATCATTGTAGATCTCAACTGGAGTCTCCCATCAAGAAGTAGTGTTGGGTTCTATTTATCAAGTAAGTCACTGTGAAAATTGACTCTACCAAAAATTGCAATGGCAGTCCAAACTGAAAAACAAGGGCTCATGCCACATTCAATTCTATATATTTTGTTGGTTACTCTCAACTCATCTGTTTTATACTCAGCATTATTTCCTGCATCTGGGACGTCGTCGTTCTTGTGCATCCTAGGGTTCACCATCGAATTCCATCTTGTTGTCTTCGTCATCGGTTCTTGTCATTGGATTCTTCATGGTGGTGTTCTCTGCATTATTTTCGACATTATCGTCTGTGTTGACGTTGTTGGCTTCCATTATTCTGAGCAAATCTGAAGGTTTCAACTCGTTCCAACAGATCCGATTCTGAAGCAATTTTGACTTCGCCGATCTCTTCCAACGAATTTTTTCTGGCATCGTCTTCTAGTGTCTGGCGTCGCTTGGTGTTCTCCCGTCTCGGAAGAAGCTTTTTCTGCTGTTTATTTCTCTTCCGTCGAAGTTTTTTATGGCAGTCTGTTTTCTCGATGTTGATGGTTCTCTGGTTTGTTGGATCTCGACTGCGATTCTCACGATGTTTTTTCGCTCTGGTAGTTGCTAGATTTCAAACATCTTGATGGAGGTCATTGATGGAGCATTGCGTAACCCAAAAGGCATAACCGGGTATTCGTAATGTCCATTGTGAGTTCGAAAAGCAGTGTTATGGACATCTTGAGTGTGTACCCGCACTTGGTGATACCCTGCTATAAGATGAAGCTTGGTGAAGTAGTTCGCTCCGTGCAGTTCATCAAGCATATCTTGCAGCATTCCCCTTACTTGACGTTCTATTTCGTGTTTTTGGTAATGAGCGCACCAATAAGGTCGCATGTTCACTGGATCGACTGATGCGTATCAAAGTTAAACAAATATTAACCTAAACTACCCGCAAGTTCACGACACGTGTGTAGTACTCTAGGTGTTGATCCCACAGGGACTACGCAACACAAACTAAATTCAAACAATGAATGAGACTTGCAAACAACAAAGTATTGGTTTTAAGATTGAAATAACTGAAAACAATAGACTAACGGGTTCTTAACAGTGAGACAAATGTTCTAGGAATCCGGTTTCACCATAAGACTACCGAAACCAACAATCAACCTATCTAATCATGCAATCCCGATCAAGTTATCTAACGCAGACGATCCTAATATGATATCTACCTTCTCTCAAGGCATAGACACGTGATCTAGTCAAGTTATCCCCTACTTTTGTGGCTGACACCTTAAGCTAAACCCTTAAGTTCTATTATTCATTCGTTTTACCCTCAACTCTTGCTACCCTACTTTCCTGGCCTAACCTTGGTTGTTCTAAACCTGATCTTCTAGGACTAGAATTCGCCTTTCGGTCTTTCTCCTAATCCCTAACACATGCATCTACTTGGACTTCGTAAATACAAGTCATTTTAGCACTCAGAAAAAGAATAGATAAACAAAAACGGGAAATTGCATTCAAAGATAAATCAAAAGCGGTTCCTGGATAGCCAAGGGCTAATCCCTTCTCCTAGAACAAAACGACTACTCGCTCATGCGTTCGAAATAAAACATAATCGAAGTAGAAAATCTAAAGAACATAAAAACCAAACGAAACCGAAGCCCTAATTTGATCTTCAACGCCCCTTGAATGTCTCCTCCGCAAGACTGTTCTTCTTCTCTAATTCTCTCTCTACTCTCTCTCACGTATGAATTCTGAAAAACTAACTGAATCCACTCAACCCCTAGCTCCTCTCGTTCCCTTTCCTTCTTCTTTTCTTTCTTTTTCTCCTGGTTTTTCCTTTTGGTCGTTCACTTCTTCCTCTTTTTTGCAGCAGCCACCGTTTTTACCTTTTCCGTGTGTTTTCCATTTTTGATTAAGTTGGGCAACATTTCCATTCTTTTCTCCAGCAAAATATCTCTTATTCCTCTTCTCTAACTTCGTTTTTCTCTTTTTATATGTAACTAACAAGTTCCTTTTCGTGTTTAGACAAGTTTCCTTTTTTGGTTTTTGCAAGTGACGAACGCGAACCGCGCGGGCTGGAGTGTGTGCCCCGCGCGGGCTCCCCTGCTGATGCACAGCCCGAGCTGTGCTGTTTCTACTGGAACATAAGCCCCGCCCGGGTTGAGGTGTGCCCCGCGCGGGCTGAGGAATGCCATGATGGCCCGTGCGTGCTGAGGAGTGCCCGGACCCGTGCTGAGTTTGCTGGATGTTGTAGCCCATGCGGACTGAGGTGAATGCCCCGCGTGGGTTGTGTTAGTCCTTGCCGATACTCGTCCCTTTTGCTCTGTTATGATCCTCGATATTAGTACTTTGTCCCGTGTACGTCCTTTAGCTCCAAAATGAACCGAATACGCATTAAAACCTGTAAGAAAACGAGAACGAGTAAAACGGATACAAAATCATACGCAAACATCGCATCTATATCGTAAACATCTCTAAAATCGTACAAGAAATACATATGAAAATGAAACGATCAAAATCCCCCAGACTTGAATGTTTGCTTGTCCCTAAGCAAACGTAAACGTAAAACACTTGGGGTATACAAAAACCGAGAATTCTCCCTTCTCCTAGAAATCCCGCTAAAGCGAACCTAACCAATCAACTCGTAAGTAGAGAGCCAATTCGGCCTAATTAAATTTTCAGTCTTCATCCTAGGTTCACCAAGATTACCTACGAGAAAGTGAATCGAAGGTAAACTAAACAAGCCACCGTAACTCTCTCCACCAAACGAGACTTCAGACAAATGCTAAACGCAGAACAATTGAGGATACTTGTTTCCTTTCCGAGATTCTTTCTTTCTCTATTCTTTTTTTCCTTTTTATTATTTTTTTTCTTTTTATGTCTTCTTTTTCTTTTCTTTTTTTTATGTTATGCATACACACTAGGCTTCTAGGACGTCGGATTTGAAGGGATCCAGCCTCTACTTAGACCCAGACTATCGATGACGGTATATTCATGCATCTCGCTCAAGAGTGCAGCGGAGTAGACTGCGTTTTTATTGTGCCATGCCCTTAGGACGTAGCAAGATGATTGCCAACACACCATTTAAACCCGAAACATCGAACGAGTATCAAGGCGATGCACTCATATCGATTTTAGATCACGCTTTTAGACATTATTCTATCGACAACAGAGTGTTAGTGTGCTCTTAATCTGCAAAATAAGCTCGATTTCATACGATCTAATAATCCTCATAAAAAAGAAATAAAGCATCGTCTATAGAAAGTATGACCATCTGGATAGAGAGAATAAACAATAAACTAGCCTAGCAACCTCGTCTAAACCTCCCACAACCAACACTAGGATTCCCAAAGAATTACGACCTATTGTTTTTTAGCCGACTACTAAGCTCTAATGCTTAGGAAAAACCTAGCCCATACATGCAAAATATCACGAAAAAGGCCAACTTCTTAAGTATCCTAGGTTCAGTGTTCATCTTAAAACGTGGCACCAGACCAGTGCCTAGGAAGACTCTGACTCACGAAAGCAAAAACAAACTAAAAACTACAAAACTAAAGAGAAAATAAAAGAAAATGAAACGAAGTCACCTAACAAATGTGAGCTGCTCCCCCATACTTGAATTGTGCAATGGAACTCTCAAGGATCTTCACATGCTTGCTCAAGGATTCCATTTGACTTTTGAGCTCATTAATCACAGTCCACATTTCTACGTTGAATTTAGCTTAAAGTAATTGTTGCTCCTTGATGCTGTCTTGATGTTACCTTTGCTCCTTGATGCATTCAAGCATTACCGTCTCAAGGCTTGACGAAGGCGCTTACTGGATTTGCCGGAATGGCTGGGTATCTCATTGGTACGACTGTGGTTGCTGCCGAAGTCTGAGTACTTTACCGGTTGGACCGTGCGGTAAGACAAGTTTGGGTGGTTCCTCGAATTCAAGTTGTAGGTATTCCCGAATTGTGTGTTTCCTTACTGCTGGGCATAATTCATTTGTTCTACATCTTCTCGCACCATGCATTGATATGTTACATGCTTTGTATCTCCACAATTCACACAGTACATGGCATTCGCTGCATTGCCCATCGCTCTACTTTGATTCACCTTGTAAAGTCCTCTTGTCTCTTTTGGCATAGTCCTCGGTGTGGACCACATGTTGTGGTTCATGGCGAGATTATCAATCAGCTCGTATGCCTCCTCTATGCTTAGGTCCATGAAGTATCCTCTAGTAGTGTACAAGGTTTGGATCACGTACCACTGGTCTAGACCATGATGAGGGCCCATCTGCAAAAGATCCTTAAATCTCCCATGCTTCAAACAAAGTTTCACCCTCTATGCATCTAAACATCATGAATTCTCCTCTCATTTGAATCATCTTGCTCGGAGGAAAGAAACATGATAGGAATGATATGCAGAGCTGGTTCCAAGTAGTGATCAAACCAGCACGAAGAGATTGCAGCCAAGTCTTCGCTCGTCCCCCAATTGAGAAGGGGAAAAGACGCAAAAAATCGCATCTTCCGAGACTCCATGTATCTTGAATGTGCTTAAAAGCTCTAGAGAGTGTCTAAGGTGCTGATGGGGGTCCTCGTGATTTCCACCCATGAATTGCTTCTGATAAAGCAGGTTGATCATCACGGGCTTAATCTTGAATTGCTCTCTAGCAACAGCGAGCGTCCTTATGGTAGTTTAGACATTGCTCATGTTCGATACCATGTAATCACGAATTCGACATGGTGAAGGAGCATGCGGTTTTTGCGGTTGAGGCTCGAGTGGCTGTTGTTGTAATTTTACCATATTACCGATGGGTAATTAAGACTGTCCATGACCATCCAACATATTATTTTGGTTGTCCATCACTCGTGGATCGGTCAAGTATACTCTTTCTTCTTCCTTGCCTTTTTTTCATTGTCTAATAGTTCTCTCGATCTTTGGGTCGATTCGAAGAAAGCTCGATGTTCCTTGAGATCTGGTCATACACCAACAAAGGACAACAAAAGGAATTAGTAGAAAGAACAAAAGAAAAAGAACAAAAGGAAAAACCAAAAGAAAAAACAAGAATGACTCTAAATCCGAATCTAAGGCGTGTGGACAAATAGTCCCCGGAAACGGCGTAAAAAACTTGATGCGATTCAAGTTAACCTAAATTAACCTAAACTACCCGCAACTGCATGACACGTGTGTAGTACTATAGGTGTCGATTCCACTGGGACTACGCAACACGAACTAAGCTCAAACTAGAATCAATACTTACTATGATGAAATATTGGTTGTTAGATGAAATAATGAAAATGAAGTAGACTAATGAGTTCTTAATAATGCGACAAACGTTCTAGAATACGGTTTCACCGCAAAGCTTCCGAAACCAACAATCGATCTATCTAATCATGCGTTCCCAATGAAGATATCTAAGGCGGATGATCCTAATGTAATTCCTACCATCTCTCAAGGTATAGGAACGTGATTCAATCGAGTTATCCCTTACTTTCGCGACTGATACTCCAAACTAAACCCATACAATCTATGATTAATCCGATTAACTCTAAACCGTTACTACTCTACTTTCGTGCCCTTGTCTTGGTTGTTCTAAGCCTATTCTTCTAGGACTAGAATTCTCCTTTCGGCCCTTCTCGTAGTCCCTAAGACATGCATCTACTTGGCCTTCGTAAATACAAGATAATTAAACAATCAGACAAAAAATAGATTAACAACGGGAAAATGCATGAATAAATCAAAAAAGGTTCCGGGATAGCCATGAGCTAATCCCTTCTCATAGAACAAGGCAACTACTCAGTCATGAGTTCGGAATCAAACAACATAAACGAAATAGAATGTCTAAGGAGCATAGAAATCAAACGAGGTGTCGTCCCGATTTGATCTTCCGTCTCCTTGCGTGTCTCCCGTCAAGACGACTCTCTCCTATCATTAATGGTGAATCGTGAAAGAATGAATCCGTATCCAATATAAAATGAATTCTGTTATGTGCCCTTGATGTCTTGTGATTCAAAATTTGAATCATTCCCGTGCTTATCTCCACTCAAAACAATTCTAATAATTCCCATGCTTATCTCCAATCAAAACGAACGTAGGAGGGTTGACCAAGTCATGCCCTATAGAACGACTTCTTCAAGCGCCTGATCGTGATATGCTCCTCACTTCTTCCAGGTCGTGTGTGCCTATGTCCGATCCATTCCTTGTTCGTTTCTTGTCCCGTTTGCTCCATTGTGATCTCCGATGCTCGTACTTTGTCCCATGTATGTTCTTTAGCTCCAAAATGAACCAAAATCACATTAAAACCAATAATAACATGAAAAATCGAAAACAAGTAAAGTGGATACAAAATCAAACGTAGAAATCGCAACTATCGTCATAAACATCTCTAAAATCATGCGAGAATCGTGTACGAAACGAGATGATCAGACAACGAATGGGTGAGCCTCGTGCATGCCGTACCAAAGAAAGGTAGAATGACGGTAGTACATTACGACAACAACGAGCTGATTCCAACAAGAACGGTCACGAGATGGAGGATGTATATAGATTATCATAAGCTCAACAAGGCTACAAGGAAATATCACTTCCCTCTCCCGTTCATTGACCAAATGCTAGAACGCTTAGAGAATCACGCTTACTTCTGTTACTTAGACGGGTACTCGGGTTTCTTTTAGATTCCCATCCATCCTCAAGATCAAGAGAAGACAACCTTCGCGTGTACTTATAGGCAAATCGCTTACGTCGTATTCCTTTTGGCCTTTGCATTGCTATGACTACTTTTCAGCGTTGCTGATGGCAATCTTTTCCGATTTAATTGAGCATATCATTGAAGTTTTCATGGATGATTTCCTGTTTATGGATCTACATTCGATGATTGCCTTCTTAGCCTTTCTAGAGTGTTGCAGCAATGTGAGGAAGTCAATCTCATTCTTAATTGGGAGAAATGCCACTTCATGGTGAAAGAAGGGATTGTTCTAGGACATATGATCTCATAGAGAGGCATAGAAGTAGATAAGGCCAAAATCGAAGTAGTCAAAAAACTTCCTCCGTCGGTTTCGGTTAAAGAAATTCGTAGTTTTTTAAGGCATGTAGGCTTCTATCATATGTTCATAAAAGACTTCTCCAAGATCAGCAAAACCGTTGATGGAGTTACTGGCCAAAGATGCTACATTCGAATTCTCCAAAGAATACCACAACACCTTCAACACGATCAAGGGAACATTGGTTTCAGCACCTATCATTCAACCACTGGATTGGAGCTTACCATTCGAGATCATGTGTGACGCTAGTGACTACGCGGTTGGGGCTGTTTTAGGACAACGAACATACCAGGTTTCTCACGTCATCTCCTACGCTAGCAAGACCCTAAATGATGCTTAAATCAACTATTCCACAATCGAGAAGGAGATCCTTGCCGTTGTATTCGCCTTTGACAAGTTCAAATCATACCTAGTTGGCTCAAAGGTAATCTTCTAATGGATCCTTCTCTTGCAAGAGTTTGATCTTGAGATTAGAGATAGGAAGGGGCCTGAGAACACTGTTGCAGATCACCTCTCTCGTATCATCGTGGAAGACGAGAGGCCCATCAATGACTCCTTGAGAGACAACATCATATGCACATTTACTTCAGGTAACCCCGCTCCTTCGTATGCTTTCTTGTAAGTGGTATAATACGCCCCGAGCTGTCTTTTCATGCACGCAAAAAATTCTTTGCGGATATCAAACATTACTATTGGGATGATCCAATCCTCAACAAGAGGTGCGCGGACGGAGTCATTAGGAGATTCATCTCCGAGGAGGAGGTAGAAAGCCTTCTTTTCCATTGCCATGGATCGGATTATGGAGGTCACTTCAGCAAGTCTAAAGTCGCTTCAAAGCTGCTACAAGCAGATTTTTATTGGCCAAACCTCTTCAAAGATGCTCACAGGTATGTTTCTTCTCGTGATAGATGCCAAAGGATGGAAAATTTTGGTAAGAAGAACGAGATGCCACAAAACTACATCCTTGAGGTAGAATTGTTTGATGTTTGGGGTGTAGATTTCATGGGACCTTTTCCCTCTTCATGTTGTAATCAATATATTTTGGTAGGTGTAGATTATGTGTCTAAATGGGTAGAAGCCAAAGCTGCACCGACTAATAACTCTAGGTTAGTTATGAAATTCTTCAAGAAAATCATCTTCCATCGTTTTGGTGTTCCTAGAGTAGTCATTAGTGATAAAGGCTCACACTTTATTGCTAGACAATTTGAGGCCTTCCTTAAGAAGTATGGCGTGAACCATACGGTAGCTACACCGTACCACCCACAAACTAGCAGACAGGTTGAGGTTTCGAATAGGGAGATCAAGAGTATTCTAGAGAAAACTGTGTATAGGTCCCGTAGAGATTGGTCTATGAAATTAGATAATGCGTTATGGGCTAATAAGACTGTGTTTAAGACTCCCATTGGCATAACTCATTTTCAGCTTGTTTATGGCAAGTCTTGCCACCTCCCCGTCGAGCTAGAGCACCGGGCTTATTGGGCGAAAAACCTCCTTAACTTTGATCTTAAGAGTGCAGGTGACAAACGACTTTTGTAGGTAAATGAGCTAGATGAGCTTTGCCGTGATGCATATGAGAACTCTAAGATCTACAAGGAGCATGCTAAGAGATGGCACGACAAGAAGATCCTCCCTCATGATTTTCAGCCAGGTGATTTGGTTCTACCTTTTAACTCTCGTCTTAAGCTTTTTTCGGGCAAACTATAGACCCGTTGGTCTGGTCCTTTTCAGGTACGAGAGGTCTTCCCGCATGGAGTAGTGGAACTTTGGTGCGAGACGAGTGGAACGTTCAAATGAGGATAATTAGATCATATGAAAATGAGCTTGTTTTGCAGAATAAGAGCGCTCACTAAAACTCCAATGTCGATAGAAATAATGCCTAAAAGTATGATCTAAAATCGATATGAGTGCATCGACCTTGATATTTTTTATGGTCCGGGTCTAAGTGGTGGGTTGGCGAATATCTTTCTACGTCCTAATGGCAAGGAAAATAAAAACGCCATCTACTGCACTCCACTCTTGAATGAGATGCAAGAGTATACCGTCATCGGTAGTCATGGTCTAAGTAGAGGCTGGATCCCTTCAAATCCTCTTTTGTTCTATATTTAGCATTTGTCTGAAGTCTTGTTTAGTGGAGACAGTTGTGGTTTCATGCTTAGTTTGTCTTTGATTTGCTTTTTGGTAAGTAGCCATGGTGAACCTAGGATGAAGACTGAAAATTACTAGGCCGAATTTAATCTTAACTTGCTAGTTGATCGAGTAGGTTCGCTTTAGCGGTGTTTCTAGGGGAAAGGGGAATTCTAAATTTTTTTATCTCCCACGTGTTTCACGTTTACGTTTGCTTAAAGGCAAGCAAACATTAAAGTCTGGGGGATTTTGATCATCTCGATTTCGTACACGTTTCTTGTATGATTTTAGAGATGTTTATGATGATAGTTGAGATGTTTACGTATGGTTTTGTATCCGTTTTACTTGTTTTCGTGTTTACATGTTCGTACAGGTTTTAATGTGTATTTGTTTTGTTTTGAAGCTAAAGAAAATACACGGGACAAAGTACGAGCATCGAGGATCACAACAGAGCAAACATGATGAGAATTGGACAAGAAATGGGTAAGATGTGAACTTGGCCGACATAGGCATGCACGGCCTGGCATGATGAATCGCACGAACTAGCTTCAATTTGATGGATTTTCCCCGAGAGTGATGCAAGACTCGAGCACTCACAATGCTCCGTCAGCCACCCCTTATGGAGTGGTGCACCATGGGGCTCCACTTCATGCACTGCCGGCTGCAATTCACCAAACACCCCCAAGAGTTTCGTACGACCCGGGCTCACACTGCACCGACCGATCACATGTGCTGAGGAAAGCACGGTTAGGCTTAACTCCATGCAGGACCAGACACATCATCAAGCCCGGGTGATCAGTTGCAGTGATGAGATACACGACCGGGCTACACACAAAGCACGGTCGGGCACCCAACCCTAGAAGGTAAAAATAAAACGCAAGCGCCGTTTGAAAAAATGAAACTAGGCAAAACAAATGGAAAAAGAGCATGCACGAATGGGCTACATACCATGCACGATTAGGCATGAATTAGAAAATTTTCCTCTTTCCAATTTGAGTGGATTTTTGCAAGCGAGTTGTTGGATTACACATGTTCCGAGTAAGATTTTAGAGATTATTTACGATTTAGAGAGCACCCTTGGCATAGGACACGTTGAAGGAGACTGGAAGATCAAATCGGGACTATGTTTCGCTTGATTTCTATGTTCTTTAGATTATCCATTTCATTTATGTTTTTTGGTTTCGAACTCATAACTGAGTAGTAGTTTTGTTCTAGGAGAAGGGATTAGCCCATGGCTATCTCGGAACCTCTTTTGATTTATCTATGAATGCAATTTCCCGTTTTATTTATCTATTCTTTGTCTGAGTGTTAAATCGTCTTTTATTTATGAAAGCCAAGTAGATGCATGTGTTAGGGACTTAATAGATGGACCGAAAGGTGAATTCTAATCCCTGATGATCAGGCTTAGAATAACCGAGACTAGGTCACGAAAGAAGAGTAGTAACAGTTGAGGGTTAATCGGATGAATCACAGAACTTATGGGTTTATTTAAGGTAACAGACACGAAAGTAGGGGAAAACTTGATTAGATCACGTTTTTATGCCTTCAAAGAGCGTAGGAATCACATTAGAATCGTCCGCCTTAGATATCTTCATTCGGAATGCATGATTAGATGATTGATTGTTGGTTTTGGAAGCCTACTGGTGAAATCGTATCCTAGAACGTTTGTTTCATTGTCAAGAACTCGTTAGTTTATTGCTTTTAGTTTTTTCATCTTAAAACCAATATTTCGTTCATAGCAAGTTTGATTCTTCGTTTGAGTTTAGTTTGTGTTGCATAGTCCCTGTGGGATCGACACCTAGAGTACTAAACACGTGTCGTGCACTTGCAGGTAGTTTAGGTTAAGTTAGTTTAACTTGGAATGCATCAAACATCCACATCCCGGAACTACATCGAGAATAGGAGTGTCCGCTATCACCCCCAAGAGGTGGTCATATGTATCATCACTCAAACACATTATAAAAAAAATAAATATTATTTCAAAATAAAAATGGTCCGACCACATAGCAAAATAAAATATATAAAGTCATAATCATAATAAATAAAATAAGTACGAAATGCAAAATAAAATTTATCGATACCTCTTGCACACATCTCCCTTCAGTTAGTTGTGAGTTCCGATGCTACTGCTCAACCTCATTGCTCTTTTTCCTCACCATATCATATCCATCCATGACAACCCACAAATAGGATGAATACAAAATACACACTCACTGAGACTAATACGTGTACATACTATATGCCACGTATTCTATCACTCTTAACTAAATAAAATGAAACAACGATCTATCATCACATTAAAAACATACAGACAACTTTACCCAATTCGACTAAGTATCCAAAGTCTAAGACTAGTACCACACCGGATCATAACTCACTGAGTTCTCACGACTCTAGCTCGGGCATAAGCTCGTAAACTCCAAAGGACCCCAGCACACTGAAGATCTCGCAAGGTCACAACGTACCCCAGCCATTAGTACAATACAATGCTCAATCTCTCAAAATGTTACTGTAACCCCAACACGACACGATGCTGATAGATCCACTGATCTGACTAACTACAATGCCTCGTCGCTTGAAAGGTTACCATAACTCTAGCACGGTATGATGCCAGCCTTAATCCAAGTGTCATAATACTAACATCATCGATCTGATACTCCTTACGTGATAACTCTCACTGACACGTTTCACTTCAAAAAACACATTGTTTTCAACGGACGGATCGACGGATCAATTATGTTTTGGTCAATTATGTTTACTCGTGGATACACATTCCACACGTACAAACACGGAAAACCTAGAAACACATACAATTACGGTGTTTGCGTTAGTAGTCAAATAGAGGGTGATAATTTCTACAGCATTTTGAACCAAATCCTACAGGTTGAATATCTCGGTCTTGTTGGATTGAAGGTAATGCTTTTAAGATGTAAGTGGTTCGATCCAACCGTAGGATGTGGTACACGAAAAAATAAATGGGGACGAATTGATGTCAGTCCAGCACGACAATATTGTAAGTATGATCCATTCATCACAATCAAGCAGACCAAGAATGTTACGTGCAATACTAATAACATTGAAACATTGAAGAGAGGAGTGGTGGGCCATTGTAAAGAACAAGCCGCAAGGAGTTATAAGCACAAATGAAAAAGAAGATCCGTTGTAAACCGATTATCTAGAACCGATACGATTAACTGATACAGAAAATCAGGAGAAGATTCTCACAAGGACTGACATATATGGAGAATACATATGCGATTATGAAGACGTTGAACCGGAAGATGCAGAAGATGAAATCGAAAATGAATTCAATGAGCAAATGAAGGAAGACTCGCCAATCAAAGAATCTATGGAAGAAGAAATGTGAATTATGTAGTTGTAATATATAAATTTTTGTGATTTTTTTTATTAAACTAAATATATTCAAATATCAATGGGCATTCGTTGCAATTCACAACGGAAACCCATCGAAATATTGAATTCGATCAACAATTAGAAAGTTTTCAGGTATTATAATCTATAAACGGGCATCCGTTGGAACATTGCAACGGATGGATGCCCATTACCACCTTTAAGCGGCCAACGGATGCCCGTTACAAATATTTAGACCCTAAACGATGCCCATTAGACTTTTCCAACGGGCATCTATTGTCATTTCCAATGGATGCCCGTTGGCATGTGTCATCATGGCTAGGCTACGACTGCAACATTGGTTAACGTTCTCAACGGACATCCGTTGGAAATGGAAACAGATGCAGTTGCAAAAGGAGACGAAACGACGTTTTGGGATATGTTGCCTCGAGAATAAGATTTCTAACAGTCATCCGTTGAAAATGCCAACGGATGCCCGTTGGAAACTCAAGCGTCGCATCAATTAGTTGTGTCTGTTGAGTTTACATATCTTCCAACGGGCATCCGTTGGCATTTGCAACGGATGCCAGTTGGAAATTTTTATATATAAACCGTTGAACAGTTCATTATTCAACACAATTTCAAATCCAAAATCCTCTAAAACACAAAACCCTCAAACACTTAAACAGTTATACACCATACAAAATGAGAGCGAGACGATTTATCGGTAGTGGTGGTATGTTGGCGGGTTCAACTGGAGCCCTGCCACAACCTCCACCGCAACCATATCGGCCTCCTTCACCTATATCGGCACTACAGATATCTAAGGAAGAAGATGATATGGTGGACATAGACTGCTTGGATTCGCGAAATGCCAGCCCGGTTGCACTTGATGATGAACAACGCCAATCACAACTATTACAAGAAGAATGCCAAACCCACCTGGGCAATGGACGAGGTGTTCAACCAACTCATCCAACAGTAGAAGTCCGAAGACTTCAAGACCAAGAGCGAGAAGGCCAAAAAATTTCGATATGGCGAAAAAGTTCCTGGAGATGGATCGCATCGCCATACTTCGGGTTCCAAGTCATTCTCAAAACGAAGAAAAGAATTGGTATAATTTATTTTACTATATTATTTAAGTTTTATTATTATATAAAATTGTTATCTAATTATATAACTATAATGTTACAGATGCAGAAAATCGGACGAGAACCGACTCTTCTTGAGCTGGTTGTAGAAACCCATGACAAGAAGAAATCTGTCGTCGGCGGAGAGAGCAAAGAACCAGAACTCGTTAACCTTCGGGCAGAACGGACGGTAAAAGCTGTGATAGATAAGATCACCCAGAAATCACAAGTGTGAGGTTCACCCCCGGACGATCTCAGTCCTCTATCAAAGGACAAAATTTATTTGGACGTAAATAATAAAAACATTGTTTATGATTAAATATTTTTTTAACGATGCTAACTTTAATGTGTTTGATTTTGTAGTCAGTTAGACCGTATAAGGGGCGTTTATGCGGTATTAGTGCGCTTCAAAAGGATATCGTCGAGGACACGACGATGGTACCACACGTGGCTCAAGAGACTTACACGCAAGAACGAGGTATCGAGCATCTGGAAACCACGCTTCATACAACACAAGATGCTCTTCAAGAAACTCGTGCGAAGATGTGTCACATTGAGAGCATCATCGAGTTGCCAACCGATCGATCGTATGAACCAGCAACAACGACGGGGGAAACAACGCCGCAGCAAAGATCCGGTAATCGACTCTGACGGAACATTTTAATATTAATTAATATTTTTTTTACTTTTTTAATTTTCTTTTTATTTTTTTAAAATTTTTTCAGTACATATTTCAACAGATGCCCGTTGACATTTTATAAAAATTCCAATGGGCATCCGTTGTAAACAATATTCCACCATTTTGCAATGGATGTCCAATGTCAGCTCCCACCAAACTGGCAACGGGCTTTCGTTAGCGCGAATTATTTCCCACCATTTTTATTGCTAACGGACCTGTAACGGATATCCATCACAAATTTGTAACGGGCATCCGTTGCAATTCTCATAACGCTCATTCGTTGCAATTCTCGTAACGGTCGTTCGTTGCAATTCTCGCAACGATCATTCGTTGAATTCTCGTAACGGTCATCCGTTGCCCCTTCCAACAGAAGTTTCTGTTGCCAGTCCATTAACATATTTTCAACGGATTTTTTTCCTTTGCACGCCCGTTACAAATCATAATGGATGTGAATTTGCAAAGAGCGATTCACAACGGCTCTAGATCTGTTGCAATCTGTTGGGAATCGCCGTTTTCAACGGAATTTTGGTGATTTCCAATGGATTTGTCCACACGCCTTCTTCTGAAGGTTCGAGTGTGAAATCACTCAATCTAGCACACTAGACAAGATATTCATTTGGCTTTAACACCGAACCCAAAAATTGATATTCTCGATCTCAACACTTGGTTAAAAGTAAGTTCTCTAGATTATATCTAATCACTTAAACAACTCATATACCTGTCATCAATTACGATAATTCTAGAGTTTAATCCAATATTCACTTGTAAAGTTTCATTTTTCCCATTATAATCCTAGAAATCCTATTGTGATCATGCCTCATTTTAAATGTAGAAACTCCACCACAAATCAACAAAAAAATCAAAATTGGGATCAGGAAAGATCATCACCTTAACTTCTTCGATTACTTGACTATCCATGATGATATCGCTAACTATGACACGAATAAATTTTCCCCTAGTATAGATTCGATCAAACAATCAATATCCATTATATAGATCCTCAAATTGAGGAAATAATGATAAGGATAAATTCAGAATTATACCAAAATCTCGAATAGAACTCATCCACAAATAGAACACGACGAAAATCTGGCAAATTTTCCTTCTTTTTTTCTTCGTTTTTTTTCTTTCAGTTGTGCAGTTGTTTTGTTTCTCTTCTCACTTTTATTAAACCTAATCATATATTGAAATCAAAACTCTCACTAATAAACCATTTGGTTCTTATGGGCCTCACAGGTCAATTATAGGGTGATTTATTCATCTCGGAGTTCTTGGAACACTAAGAAGCTCTCCACTTTGTCTTGTTCTTCCATGGAAGTAGAGTATAGAGCAATGGCATGTTCTACTACATCGATTCCTTCTTTTTTATCTCAATATCTCTCATTTTCATCATGTTCTACTACATTACGACAGTCAAACTGCATTACATATAGAATCCCATCTTTCATGAACAAACAAAGTATATAGAGATGAATTGTCATCTTGTCGAAAATGAGATTGTAGCTGATATATTACTAAAGCGCTTGGCAAGAAGGAGTTTGATGATTTTCTTCACAAGAATGGGCATTTGCAATTTGCATACTCCAACATGAGAAGGGGTAATAAGAGACACAATTTACTAATTCTACATTGTTTAAATTTGAATATTAGGTAGAATATCATGGAGATTATCTTGGATAGTTTAATAATACAATGTATATAAATATATGAAAGTATTCATCAATGGAAGAGAACTTAATTTTCTCTAAAACTTATCACATGTTCTAGTTTTTTTTAATCTGTGTTCTTGGTGTATTTCTTAGCCGCATGTAGATTACCAAAGCTACTTTCACACCCAAAGAAAGTTAGATAACTACCAAAATGCTTTACATATGGAGGAAGTTCTTGAGTGGATATCTCTTAAGGCATTACGTTGTTGTCGAAAATTCACAAATGGGCCCTTTTGCCCTCCGAGGTATCAGGTGGAAAACATTTTATACTCTTAAATTTCAACTTCGTGAAATAGAGTTTGAACAATGTTCTAAAAAGAGCTAACAATATTAAACCCAAAAAAGATAAGGAATATTTTATAAAAATATAAATATCAATAGTAATTGTTATATTTGAAACGATCATGTTTACCATATTACAAAAAATAGTTAACTTTTATATAAAATAAGACAACTATAAATAAAAATGTATAGAAAAAGATTACACGTTTGTAATTAAATTTATATAAAATATTATTAAATAATCACAAAAAAAATTATATGAGAGATTTAAACTAATATTAAATGAAAAATAAGCAAAAACTATCATATGTTATTTGCAGAGATTGTTGGGTGAATGGAATTCGGGTCAAAGATCAGTATTTGTAAATAGAAGAAACAAGAAGAAAACCAAAATAATGTATTTTGGTTAAAGGTAAAAAATGTACTTTTGGGTCTTGGGTTAGTTTTATCACTGTGACTTCACTGCCATTAAAAGGTAGTAGCTCTATTTTTACGGATAATCTTTTTGAAACTTATGTGTCTACCATATTTTTAGTTTCTGAACATTTCGAGAACATTTAGAGAACATGAAGAACGAAAACACTCTCACAAGCTAGTGAAAAAACTTAGATTTAAGTTGGTTTTGGTTGGAGACGTAAGAAAGTTTAATCAAAAGAGATCCATGAAATCGTATAATCTCGTTGCCTTGTGAGTGTCCATCTATTTCTTCCCTTAAGTGCTCGTAAGTTTGTGAGGTGTTTAGTGGGAATTCATTTGTTCAAGGAGAGATCTGTGCTCATATCCCAACAAGTAGTATCAGAATGGTTCGAATGGTACAAACTTTTTTTTAGAACGAGAATCATCAAGATCATAGCAAATTCGAAGAAAAAAAAGGAAAAGGTCCAAAATGATGACATGTAAGTTAGAGATAGAAAAATACGTTTAGGAAAGATAACATCATTGCAAGTTGGAAAACCTTTAAATTATATGATGTCTTAAGTGAGAATTGTGAAACTGTAAGAACCAGACAATAAGCCATGGATGCTCTAGTACTCGATTGCCTTTCAACAAGGAAGATCGATGGGTTTTTGGACTAAATTCTCTGCCAAAGCCCAAAGGAAAGTTTCACAAATAGACGTAAGCCTCCTAGAACTGAAAACTCTATACACATACTCGTGATATCAGATGCTACAAATGTTAGGGTACGAGACATTATGCTAAAGAGTTGCCCAGAAATAGGACGATGATTTTGTATGATGATGCAAAAATTGATACCAACATCGAGAGTGAACAAAATGACAACGCCTTCGACAATGTTGATGAAGAGATGGCAAAAAAGCGCTTGAAGGATAGCTAGTGGAAATTCAAGTTCTTAACCTTCAGTCTCAAGAAGAGGAGACGATCCAATAAAGAAAATATTCTCTACAAAATATATTTTGTCAATGAAAAATTATGCAGTTGTATCATAGTGGTAATTGTACTAAATATCACTAGTTCTTTGGTGGCAGAAAAACTTGGACTGAAGGCTCAAAGACACGCCAAGCCATACCGACTCTGATGGTTAAACGAGAGCGAAACGACAAATGTGTACAAGCTAGAATGTGTACCATTTTTGTATTGGCAAGTAACTAGATGGGTTTTTATGTGATGTTGTGCCAATAAAAGTCAGACACATTCTACTCGAACGATCATGAAATTTTGACACCAACGTGCAACTGATGGCTACACCAATAAGTACACATTCATGTTAAATAGAAAACCGAACGAAATAATATCAATGACGTCAAAAGAGTTACACTTTGATCAACTACATATAATGAATAATGAGAAGGAAATTGATGATACGAATGACCATGAGGTAGATCACCTAAAATTTGAGATATCGAGCAAAACCAAATCAAAGGCATGTTAAAGTAAATCGGAAGGTCAACACAAATTTTTTTCTAAGAGCGAGTTATGTCAAAAGATTATTTTTGGCTTTTCAGTTGATATTTGTACTTACGTGTCAAGAATTTTTTTAAATATTAGCAACCTAACGAGTTCTTTTCTGGGTGCTTTTAATGACTTTCTGCAAGATTATGATGATATATTTGATGAAGAAATTTCAGATGGACAATCTCTGTTCATGAAATTGAACATCAGATTGATTTTGTGATCGGTACTATAATTCTAAAAAATTTGACATGCCAATCGTAACCTATGTAGACTATAAGAGATGCAACATAAAAAAGAAGAATTGATGATCAAATAATACATTGGGAAAGCTTATTGCCATGCGTTGTTTCAGTGATTCTCATGCCAAATAAAGATAACACCTCTAAAATGTGTGAGGACTGTTGTGCAATAAAATAAATAAACGGTTAATATCGCCTATTCCATGCCTTACTGAAATTGACATGCTTGAATAAATTTATGTATAAAAAGTATTCTTGAAAATGGGCATAAAAAGTGGTTATCACCTAATTCATATAAAAGAGAATAACGAATGAAAAAATAAAAAATACATTATTATGACTTATATGAATAGCTCGTTATGCCATTTAGACTCACAAACACACTTATTACATTGATGCATTTAATGAACCATATACTTAGAAATTTTATAGTCAAGTTTAGTGTTGCATGTTTCCATGGTGTCGTAGTCCATAGTAAGATTCTAGAAGAACACATTTTTCATGTTAAATCCGTTTTAGATGGATTACAAGATCAATGCTTATTTTGTTTACCTTAAAATGTGTATTCTTTTACTAATAAGTTATTGTTTTTAGACTTCATTGTTATTGGATAAAAAAATCCATATTTAGGAAGAGAAAATTGCTGCAATCAATGATTGGTCGAGTCCAAACTCCGTCAGAAAAGAGCGAAACATCCATAGACTCGCAAGCTTTTAGCGGTATTTTGTAAAAGACTTCAATACGATCGCATCCTCACTAACTAAGGTTATAAGAAAATATGATATTTCATTGGAGATTAGCTAAAGAAGCCACGTTTAAGCTTCTAAAGGATAAATTCACCAACTTACCTTTATTTTAACTAATTTTTCACAAGCATTAAAATTGAATGATGCTTATGTAACCTCTTTTCTTTTTTAGCACAATCCTTAAAACATTTTTTATGCTTCTATAACCTACGTAATTCCTTGTTAAAGTAAGTGATGGGCTCTGTTTTAAGAATTACGCTAAAAAAGAAAGGAGACTTCGAGAATCTTGTCGTACGTCGTTTCATAAGCATTGAGATTGTTAGTAACAAGAATGCAAGCTCGGATTCATCGACACCTAAAATTATATGCCCCAATGCCAAAAAAATTCCAAAGCTTGATTGTTCGAGCTACCAATTTTTTTTTATCATACTAGGATTGAACTATATAACTGATGCGTTTGGAGAAGGGTTCTAGGATTGATACAAGGATAAAAAAATCCCACTAGAATTGGTACAACCATTCTCCAAAGCATTGGTTAAATAGTATTCAATGCTATCCACAATGGAGTTATTCTTTACTTGTAAATAAAGAACAAAATGTTTGTTAAAAATATAAGAGAGCAAATAGAAGATCGATAATAATCATAGGTCCATCGCACACTTTACCTATATTATGATCCATACAACATTTAGCTTCCTAAAATATTCAGAAAGTTCCTAAAACATGTTGGACAAGACTTTTACACTTTATTTACATGTTTATTTGTTAGGAGAAACGTAGGTTATAATGTTATTATTAGGACTGTGCAAGAATATACATAACCAAACCTAACACTACTCAGAGAATCATCAAATTTATTTAAACCAAAGTTTAATATCAAGTTAGTTTTTTACAAAAAAAAATTAAAATCTTAAAACTCAAAATGGAAAAGTAAAAGTTTGTAATTCTTGACGTTTTTTATCTTTGTTGTTACAAATTCACGTCAGAATAAAGAAACACATTAAACAATGATAAAACAGAAACAAGTTCCTCAATGGAATAATAGTGCTTTTGGCAAAGATATTTGGAAATTTCATAAAGAGACGTCCTAGAGAGCAACGTATGAATATTAAATTACAACTAATAAACAAATAAGAAAGATCGGGTGTGGAATGTCATGACTACAAAGCTTTTTGATATGTAAAATCTGAATATTCAAGTGTTCAGAAGACAAAAAGTACGTTGAAAAGAGATTTGGTGCTACAATTGCAAAGATTTTGATCATACAAAAAATGATAGTGAAGATTCATATACAATAAAACAAAAGTCACATGGTACATTTAATGATTCTAGTTCATAATATGAGAATGGTAGTAAAGACAAACTGAAAACTTTTGTAGCTTCCATTTTTATTATTGAAAAGAATGAGGAGAAAGCTATGGAAGATTGTAATGAGTGCTTGAAGATGAGCAAACTCATTATCCAAATTGACAACACTAATAACAAGTTAGAAATAAAACTTCGTGAGGCACATAATAAACTTGATGCAAGAAAATAGCATGTTGTACTAGTTCGAAAAAACTTGTTATAAAATAAATGTTACCATTTGAAAAGGAGACACATTCCAGGTAAATATTGAAAACGTAAAATAAAACAAATTTTGGTTTAGAAAATTGATCTTCAGTGTAATGTAGCATACACATTAGCTCGAAAAGATCATAAACTAGAGATTATTAGGAAATGAGGTTTGCTTATACCAGGACAACCTATGGTAACAAATTTTCGTTATGTACATGGATTAAAGGCAAATCTCATCAGTGTTAGTCAACTGTGAGACAACAGTGTAAAAGTAAAATTCACTCAAAATGATTGTTTTGTGTTAAAATGTAAAGACAATATTATATTTTAAGAGAATGAGTATCAAACAACTGTTATATATAGGGAATGGATCAATAATGTCTTAAAACAACCAAAGATGATATGAATCTCTAGATCATAGATTAGGACACATCAATTATCGAACACTAGTAAAACATGTAGATTTGGATATTGTTCGAAGTATTTCTAAACTAAGTCTCAATATACAGAAAGTATATTCATTGACTAAAAACAAAAAAAAAGAATAAAATATGATTCATTGCATAATATTACCAAGTAGAACGGTTCCCACCCATTCTTAGATTAGAATCTATTAAATTGTTTTTTGGTGTTGGTTGTTATCTTGGTTTCAAGTTGTTTTCGATGTATGTAAAGAGTGCATTCTTAAATGGGATACTATAAGAAGAAGTCTACATAGAACAACCAAAAGGATTTGAAAATCTGTATCATTCTGATTATGCTTACACGATAAAAAAATCATATAGAATCAAACAAACACCATGTGCGTAGTATGAACAATTAACGAGATTTCTAATCCAGAATGACTATAGAAGAGAGAGTAGACAAAAATATTTTTATCTTCTGATAATAATCTAAGTATATTCGGTGAGCTGAATTATGTTATTAGTTTGTAGAATAAACAACTCAAAGAAGGGATATTCATTATTCAAAGAAAATATTCGAAAATTTTGATTAAAAGATTGGAGAGATAATGGTGATGATAAAAGGTTGTTTCTTTCTTAAAACAATCTAGTATAATGGCACAACAAATAAAATTTATTGCTCTAGAGAGTTGTTGTACGCAATTTATATGGATGAAACAAATTTTAGCTGGTTACGATATGGATTCTAAAAGTTTTGTTGCACTTTGACAAAACAAGCTTCATTGATATTTCAAAGAATTACATGCACCATTTTATAAAATATCCTATAGAGATTCTGCATCATTTTTTATGTGAAATGGTTGAAAGGAAACAAAAGAAAGTTGAATATGTACCTATTGAACGTTAATTGGCTGATATTTTTACAAAATTCGTTGGTACGGATCTTTATGTGTGTTTAAGAAAAATACTTGGAGTTTGTAAACTATGAGTAATTATATTTAATAGTCCTAATTTTTAACTTGTTTACAATATATTCGAGACTATATATAAGAAAATGATCATAATTTATGGAGTTAATGATTTGTTCATTAGTATTTGATTTATTAAAGTCGGTTAAGTTCTACTAAAAATACACTTGCGTTAGTAAAAAAAAATATTTATCTGAGATTTAATGTTTGACGTGAAAACAATAAAAAAATTAATTATCTTACTCCTCTAACAGTCTCATGGCCCATGATATTTAAAAAAAAGGTTAGACAATGATAAAGGAATAAAATAAGTTGTTATGAGTACATTATTCAGGTCTAAGCTTAAAGACATTCAAATTCAGTTTGTTACGTCTTAAAGACACAGAACTAATAAATGGTACCCTGTTACGATACAAAAAAATTCATTTCGGTCTATGTTATGTGAAGAAAATGATGTCTAAACATTAGAGAACAAAAAAAAAATTAAAAAAAATTAAAAGAAGAGAAAAAGAAAAAATAGAATTAGCATATAAATGTTCTAAAGGTTACCGAAAATTAACCTCGATATGAGATAGGTACACTAAACAAAAATGTAAATCTGAATTTTTTACTGGCATGCTAAGTGCATTTACACATTTAAAGAATTTTTCAAATTTTTAAATATTAGATATTATAAGTACATTTGTGAATGAATTTTCATTATCCTTTAAAATCCTAAAAGAAAATAGATTTCTTCCTTCTCTAGTTTAAATTTTCTGCAAAAAATGTTCACATTGCGTTGAGAAATAATGCAAATGTAAACAAAAAGGTTTCATCACCGATATAGCAAATCAGAAAAACAAAATTTTGAAGGAGAGACATGCAAGAACACCAAGTAGCAAACTTTGTGCAAGAAAAATCAATTATCTTTATTTATGTCGGTTCATACTAATAGTGTGATTAGTCTGAATTGTTTGAATATCTATCACATAAACAAGAGGACAAAAAAAGGTTTTAGTGTTGCATAGGATCATCAAAGTAAGAAGAAATGAAAGACCTTCTCAAGAACTTTTTATTTCTGATTAAACTACACTTAATTGGAGAGCAAGTGTACTTGTTGTTTGTATGATATTTGAGATGATTACTTGCTATTATTATTATTGATTACCGTTAAGCATGGTGTGATTGGAAATTAAATAGGGAAGATAGTTGTTTTTAAGTTATCTTATATTTAAGAAGGTTCTTTTGTGTTTGTTTTAGGTTGTTGAGACTCTTAGAGAATTGACTTGATCGAAGGTTGTTGATAGTTTATGGGAATTGACTTGGTCAATAAATAATCTTTGTGTGCTCGAGAATTATATGCAAGCGTAAATAGAAGCAATGATGGTTGAAATCTCGGAAGATTTGTTCCTAAATTTTCGGCAAGTGTAGTTGATGAAAACCACAATAAAAAATGGGTCATGGGAGATTGGAGAAGTAACCAAGTATTGAGCGAAAGTGAGAGATATGCTATTAAGGATATAAAAAATCCTTGGAGAGTTTCTTGAGTGTGTGGGGGATTGCTAACACTAGTTAACCAAGTGTTTTAGAATTTAGTGTAAGGAAATCAATATGTATAGAAGGCACACAACAGAAGAACAAAGATAACGAACATTTTCAGTTTCCTCCTTAGATCGACTCGAAGATTGACCTGATTAGGGTGTAATGAGATTTACGATTGCTCGATTTTATTTAAAGCTTGATATTGTGAGTAATAAGAAGCAACAAATCATTTTTTGCCTCTACCGGAATCCACAAGAACGAAAGAAGTGCCCGCTTGCGAATGTCTCACGAACCAGACGACTAGACTAAGTCGAAGACTCTATGTGCTAGGTAGGTGTTTTGACCTTGGACTTTTGTGGCTGCCCGTTTCCTTTGTTTTTTCTTAGTTAGTTCAGAAAATCCTCCTTTCTCAAGTATTTATAGGGAATTTGAGAGTCCAAGCGAATCCAAATCCTATTTCTAATAGAATTGTTTAGTTTGAGTGTTTCGGTTAAACTCAGAAACCTAATCCTATTCTAAAAATATTGTACAATTTGAGTTTTACTTATACTCGAATTAGCGTAATTCTATCTATTAACTCTAATCCTATTCGAAATAGAATTAACTAATGGACCTTAGGTTCAATTTCAAAATTAAACCCAACATAACTCTAGATACAAAAAAGTCCAAGTCCATTCGTTTTTTGTGTACGATCCAATAGGTCCTTGTTTTGTTGGCAGTGATAGACATCACAAATAATGAGTGGTTTCTAGCAACACATCATTACTACCCAAGTAATGAGAATGTCAATGACTCGACATAACCATTCACGTGATTAATTTTACCGTGTAGTCTAATCCTTTTTTCCTTGATGTCTAGATCAAAGACAAGCCATGAAATATGTCATTTGATGTCTAGATCAAACACGAGCCATGGAATATGTCATACTCAAATAGTTCAATTTAAGGTCGCTTGATTTCCATGTAGACTGTTTAGAAACAAATAAATGCGATATCACATATCATTTATTTGAGCATGACAATGCATTTCACAATCTCATTTAATCAAGGAGCTCATGACATCACTCTCGTTATATAGGAGGTACAAATCCTATCTCGATCAACCAACATCTTACATAGGGGTGGCCAATCCGGGTTCGGGTTCAGGTTCCTCGGGTTTCGGTTTGGGATCCTCGAGTTTTGAAAAAATGGACCTGGATTGAACCAAATGTTTTCGGTTCGGGGTTGTTCGGGTTCAAAAGCATTGGATCCAAAATAACACGAATTACATTTGGATATTTGGCTTTTTCGGGTAGTTTGGGTTGTTCGGATTGTTCAGGTTATTCGGGTTTGGGTTTTTCGGGTATTATACATAATTTGGGGTTATTCAGTTTTAATATTCTTTAGACAATTCGTTTTTAATATAAAACAAAAATAAAAATATCAAATCTAAGATAAATATATATATAAAGAAATATACTAGTATTTTTTAGTGTTTATATAACTTTTAAAATTTTAAATTATATTTTTTATTTTTTATTTCTAAAATTGGGTTATTTTGGTTTCTCGGGTTCGAACCCAACCAGACCGACCCGAACCCGAACGGGTTCTGAAATTTGAACCCATATGGGTTCTTAGGGAAACTATATTCCAAACAATTCAGGTTATTCGGGTCGGTTCGGGTAACCCAGATTGGTCATCCCTAATCTTACTACATAAGTTAAGCGCATACCTAATCACTAGCTCGTTAGTCCTCCCAGTTACGAGCGACATTCAGTTGTGTCAAAGTATACAAATCACTAATGTTAAAATTTCTGGTGATCTCAAGAAAAGGATCACTTACACCATCATCACTATGAGAATTGCTTATGACACTCATATAACAATCCATGTAGCAATTTCATGGTGGATCAATCCATTACATTGTCCTCTAAACGTACCTATGTATTGAATTGATATGTCATATTAATTCAACACATACTAGTCTTAATGCATCATTGATATCCTTATTTTCAATTATACTCGACTAGGGATATCATTTTAAGAATATATTCAAAATGATAATTCTAAGGATGTTATTGTTTATAACACGCAGACAATAAATTGAATGAAATAAAACATGTCTTAGATGATAAAATGTCAAGATACATAAATAAATCCTCCAATGATTGGTCTCTAGAGTATACTCAACCATTTAGGTTTATGTATTCGTGGTCTGACTCAGAAACAATTTTTTGTGGTGGTCTGAAGTACGTTATAATAAGTTATAAATGTACATTGAGACCGGTGTATGAATAAAAAGTAACAGCTTGGTAAAACCATGAGTATTGTTTAACATTTCTGCTACTTTTGTGTTGCTTAAATATTTCACAAGACAACATGAGCAAATAGTCTCGGAGAAATGAGCATATACATGTGATCAAGGTGCAGTAAATAGTTATGGAAAGATGAGAGGTGTTCGAGGAAGTCAAAGAAACGCATAGAAAAACGATTGTCTAGTGTGAGAAGAAGCGCAAGAAGGAAACAAAATAGAATTTGGAACTGTTAACATTAGATCTCGTGATTTAATCACGATGATTATAATCGATCATTTTGTTTGGCAAGAAGAATTTGTGATTTGATCATGATGATTACAATCAGTCGTATCTTTGGCAAGAAGATCTCGTGATTTAATCACGATAATTACGCTCGAAACTATCTTTGACAAGAAGATCATCAATATCGTTAACTCATGAAAACTTCTTTATTTTTTATAATCATTCTTTATTTTCTCCTTGCCTTTTTTGTGTGCATATATTCTTCCTTTTCCATATAATTGTAAAGTTTTCCTTTTCTTATTTCTTCTGAACGTTGTAATCTTCTCTATATAATGATCTTCCTATGTATTATGAAAAATAAGACAAAATACTCTTATTCTCTTTGTGTCTTCTTCTGTTAATCTCCACCAAATTCTATAAGATATCAGAGCGGAAAATCAAAAGACCATACGTCTTGTTATTCTTTTCATATTAATGAACACACAAAGCCTATTTCGATTCTTCTCAATGGAGAAAACTACACAATCTCGTTCAAAACTCTCGAAGCAAACCGTCGAAGCTATTTTGTGCAATTGCATCCACCCCAAAGAAGGAGAATCAGTCGATGCAAACGTGGGTCAAGCAAAGAAGGACCAAGATGAATCCATAACCCTTCTCATCCAGAATTCTCTGGAAATTCGTCTTCTTCAAGCCTATGACAGCATTTGAAATCCTAAAGACTTGTGGGACGAGTTGAAAGTCATATGCGGCCATGTCTCCAACTTCAAATGAATCTACGAGGTTTGGAAGACTCTTCAATCCATCTATCAGAAAGGGCGTCCATTTAATGGCCTCATAGCTTAGCTCAAATATCTGTGGGCTGAAGAAATCCAAGCTCTTCATAATCAAGACAAAGTCTTATGTCTCTTGTCCACCCTTGATGCATCCTACCACGACCTTATCAATCATTTCATTCGTCAATCGGAGTTGCTGACCCTTAATGATGTGCGCATGCTAATCGGCTCTTCAAAGGATCCACAGATATAGCATATCTCAACAAGGAACACAATGAATCTAGTAACAATTTTTAACTTCCAACTGATCGAAAAATTTACTATTGTGATCACTATAGGAAGAAACGTCACTCAAAAGAGAGATGTTGGATCCTTTATTCTCACCTCAAGACTTGGAGCAAACATGGCTTGTTCTGGAGGGAGACTGCACATCTTGTGTCTCATCAAGTGACATCTTCGATGGCCCAACCAACTTATGTGATGATGGAGGCTCTCGAACACATGATTAACAAAGTACTCAACACCACTGATACCGTAAAACCAGAATCAAAAGAGGATGGTAACTCTTACCTAGCTCAAATAAAATATCATATGGTTATTGATTTGGGAACTATGTCGCACATGATTAAGGATAAAAATTTACTTGAGCATATGCAAAACATGATAGGCAAGTAACTATAGCAGATGGACTAAGTATTCCGATAAAAGAATAGGAAAGTTAAACTTACTTGAGCAACACTCAACCACCTTATATGTTTTGGATTTTACAACTAATATACTTTCAGTTCATAAATTGGCTCATGATTGTAATGTGTGTTTTGATTCTAACAAACTCTAGTTGCAGGATATTGAGACCAAAAAATTCATAGGAGGTGGAACTCTACAAAATGGCCTCTATGTCCTCGAAGACCTTCATGCTTCCTCAAATTCTTTGCCTCGTGCATTATCAACTTTGTCTCCTCATTATAATAAGAAAAATGTGTCCTCTAGATCGTGACATGCTAGACTAGGACACCCTCATTTTCAAGCTCTCAAGCATGTGTTTCCTCATATTTCATTTGATTATGAGAAGTGTGAATCTTGCATCTTGGTCAAACATTATAGAACCGTTTCCCAATCTCAAAAACAATATATGATAAATGTTTTGATTTGATGTATCTGATGTGTGGACGACTCCATGTTATTCTAGAGATAGAAAGATATACTTTGTTAGTTTTATCAATAAAAAAAATCAAAATTTACATGGTTATACCTCCTTGAATCTAAATCCGTTGTCGATGAGTGCTTTGTCAAGTTTTATCACCATGTTATAACTCAGTAAGAAACAAAGATTAAATGCCTTCGTACCGATAACGGTGGTGAATTTTTGAACCATAAACTGGGATCGTTTCTTGACCATCATGGGATATTTCACCAAGCTCATGTCCATACACCCCGCAACAAAACGGAGCAGCGGAACGAAAGAACCGACATTCGATGGAAGTCTCCTGAACCATCATGTTCGATCGCAAAGTTCCAAGACGTTTCGGGAGAGATGTTGTTATCACAAATTTTCACCTCATCAATCGTCTACCGGCCAAAGGTCTTGGAGAAAAAATCTCCATATGAGGTACTAAACAAACTAAACCTGATATTGATTATCTTCATGTATTCGGGTTGTAAAGGATATACATGTAAAAAGGGTAGAACCGTAATTTCTGTAATTAGGTCTAATGTTGTAATTAGGTCTAATGTTGTATTTTGTACTTATAGCCGTTTAGGCTTATTCTAATCCATTATTCAGATTTCATATTATCATGGTATCAGAGCACAAAGTCTAACGACAACAAACTCTCCTAAAATCTCGGCCGGCCTCTCCTCCCCTCTCAAACCGCCGCCGCCGCCGATCCTCCTCCTTCTTTGCGGCCGCCGATCATCCTTTTTCTTTCCTCCGGCCGTTCACCCCTCTCCTCCCTCCCTTGCCGTCGTACCATCACGTACGACACTTGCCAAAACACATAAA
>CM071866.1:22592673-22678769 GCA_036759665.1 Gynandropsis gynandra | reverse complement strand
GCAACAAGACCGCCTCCTCTTCTCAGCCCTATTTGGAGCAATATCGGCCTCTCTACAGCCCTTTATTGCACGTGCCCCTTCCACCTACGAGGCGTGGAAGACGCTCGCCAACACTTATGGCAAAGCGTCTCGCGGCCATCTTCTACAACTTCGTGATAAGATCAAACGCTGCTCAAAAGGATCACAATCCATTGATGAATACCTCCGTACTATCACGACTACCGTTGACGAGCTCGCGCGAAGAACACTGATGCATCCGTTGAAGAAGTTCACGAAAAGCTTCTCAATCATGAGGCCAAATTGGCTACTGCTTAACCGCATCCTCTCTTGGCCGTTGCACCCATCACAGCCAACCCCGCGGCCGCACGCTCACAAAATTGGTCCCGCCCGGATTCTCGCTCGTCCGGTACATCCAATTGGTCTCGCCGTCCTCGTCAACGTTCACCAACACGCCGTGGCTATCAAGGCAAGTGTCAAGCGTGTGGTGTTCAAGGCCACAGCGTTCAACGCTATCCAACTTCCGTCTTGTCTCCTCTCCCGGTATACTAGAGAACCCATCGATGCAACCATGGCAGCATTCTTCATCGAATTGGCAGCCACGTCCGCAAGCTCATCAAGCCGCTGCCTCTTCCTATGATGCAACCTCGTGGCTACTGGATAGTGGAGCGTCTCATCACATCACGTCGGACCTCTCAAACCTTGCCATTCACTCTCCTTACCGCGGCAGCGACGATGTAGTTGTCGGTGATGGCAACGGTTTATCCATCACACACACGGGTTCCACTTCTATACCCCTAGATACTAGATCATTATCTTTACGAAATGTTCTATGTGTACCTAAAATTTGCAAGAATCTGATTTCAATTAATCAGTTGTGCAAAACTAATGACGTATCCGTTGAATTTGCTCCTAATGGTTTTCAGGTGAAGGATCTGAGCACGGGGCGCAACTTCTGAAAGGAAGCGCTAAAGATGGAGTTTATGAGTGGTTCGTCTCATCAAGTATCTCGTCTCCCTTTCATGCATTTCATAGTGTCAAGACCACTTCGTCCGAGTGGCATTCCCGTTTAGGTCATCCGTCGTCTTTCATTTTGAATAAAGTTATCAAAACTTTTGATTTACCGTTGTCTCGGGATTCCCCTCATGTGTTTTACAATGCTTGTTGTCGTAATAAAAGTCACAAATTATCGTTTTCAACTTCTGCTCTCATCACTTCTCGTCCACTTGAAGTGATCTTTTCCGATGTTTGGACATCTCCTATTTATTCCGTTGATGGCTTTAAATATTATGTCCTTTTTGTAGATCACTTTACACGTTAATCATGGATATATCCACTCAAAACCAAATCCCAAGTTCGTGACACATTCATTCAATTCAAATCCCTTGTTGAAAACAAATTCGACAAACGCATTTCAACACTTTATTTCGATAATGGAGGTGAATTCATTGCCTTGCGTTCTTTTCTATCCTCTCATGGCATTTCGCATTTCACATCTCCACCACATACTCCCGAACATAATGGTATTTCTGAAAGACGACATAGCCACATTGTAGAAACCGGTCTTTCCCTTCTCACGCACTCCTCCATGCCCTTATCCTATTGGTCTTATGCATTTTGTGCAGTGGTCTATCTCATTAACCGCCTCCCCACCCCTACACTTAGTATGTCCTCCCCTTACGAGTGTCTCTTCCGACAACCACCAAACTACTCTAAGCTTCGCGTCTTTGGATGTCTATGTTACCCATGGTTACGTCCTTATACAGCCAACAAACTAGAACCAAAATCTGATCCATGTATCTTCCTTGAGTACTCATCCACCCAAAGTGCATATGTTTGTCTTGATCCTCTTAGGTAACGCATTTTTGTCTCACGTCATGTTCAATTCTTTGAGTCTATCTATCCTTTTGCTGACCTTACCAAATTCTTTCCACAAACCAAACAGCTAACCCCCGTTTCCACCTCTCAACCAAGCGTCGATCCTATACCATCCTTCACGCCGCCGCCGCTCATTGCTCCATTTCCGTCTCAGTCCCTAAGCTCGGATCCTTCACCAATCCAAACCTCATATATTATCTCTCGATCTCTGACTCCTACTGATGGTGCACCACCAACATCATCACAATCTCCTGAGCTCATCATCTTGGACGTGCCACCACAACGTCCTCGAACCAACTCTCACCCGATGGTTACTCGTTCAAAGAGCAATGTTTCGCATCAAACGAAAGCAAGACGGATCTGTGGAACGATTCAAGGCTCGACTTGTTGCAAAGGGGTTTCACCAAAGACCGGGCATCGATTACCATGAGACATTTAGCCCGGTTGTGAAACTAACCACCATTCGTGTCATCTTGAGTATTGATGTCTCTCGCGGTTGGACTCAACGACAACTTGATGTCAATAATGCCTTTCTACAAGGCCGACTTTCGGAGGAGGTATACATGTCTCAACCCCCGGGTTTCATTGATCAAACTCACCCTCATCATGTGTGCAGACTTCAACGAGCAATCTACGGACTCAAACAAGCTCCTCGAGCATGGTATTCGGAGCTTCGCACATTCCTTCTCGCTCGTGGTTTCACCAACTCTCTAGCGGACACCTTGCTGTTTATTCTCAACACAACCGCACTACAATTGTACGTGCTGGTCTATGTTGATGATATTGTTGTTACAGGCAATTCCTCATCACGGGCACAGCAATTCATTGATGCCCTAGCCGCACGCTTTTCCATCAAAGACTTGGGTGACCTATCATTCTTTCTCGGGGTAGAAGCCATGCGCACGTCTAATGGCCTACTTTTGACTCAACGTAAGTACATCAATGATCTTCTCCACTGCTATCTCATGCATGAATCAAAGCCGGTTCCCACACCCATGCCGTCCACCTCACGTTTGACACTAGACACCGGTACTTCCCTCTCCAATCAAACGGAATACCGGTCTATTGTTGGCGGCCTACAATATCTCTCTCTCACACGACCGGATGTAAGCTTTGTGGTCAACAAGCTATCTCAATTCATGCATGCTCCCACGGATGTTCATTGGCAACCGTGAAACGAGTCCTACGCTATCTTGCTGGCACGAAGCATCGAGGTATCTACTTATCTACGCACAACACCCTCTCTTTACATGCCTTTACCGATGCAGACTAGGCTGGAGATTCTCATGATCTCAAGTCCACCGGAGCATATCTTCTCTCCCTTGGTGCACATCCTATCTCCTGGTCGTCCAAGAAGCAATCCGGATTCTCCCTTTCATCTACAGAGGCTGAATACCGATCTATTGCGTCCACCGCTGCAGAGGTCCTCTGGGTCATTTCGTTATTATTGGAGCTTGGAGTCACGTCATCATCATGACCCACCATCTATTGTGACAACATTGGAGCAACATATCTCAGTGCCAAGCCGGTTTTCCATTCTCGGATGAAACACTTGGCTCTTGACTATCTCTTCGTTCGCGGCTTGGTCGAGTCGAACACTTTTCGAGTCACTCATGTTCGAGCCGCTGATCAGCTTGCAGACCTTCTCACGAAGCCTCTTCCGCGACTACCATTTGATGTCTTATGCTCTAAGATTGGACTCACCACGGGTGCTCCATCTTGAGGGGGCGTGTAAAGGATATACATGTAAAAAGGGTAGAACCGTAATTTCTGTAATTAGGTCTAATGTTGTAATTAGGTCTAATGTTGTATTTTGTACTTATAGCCGTTTAGGCTTATTCTAATCCATTATTCAGATTTCATATCATCACGGGTACTTTGCCATGTGTTTTTTTACAAGACATCAACGAACTAAGCTCTATCCAAAAAGTATGAAGTGTATATTTGTTGGATATAGTCCAACCTCAAAGGGATATAAATGTTACCATCCAGACTCTAGATGGATTATTATGTCCTGTAAAGTCCATTTCTATAAGAACACGGGTTTTACGAGAAACAAAGTTGGACTGATCTTGAAAACCTCTCGGTGTCACAAGATCACATCAACCGACAGTAGAAACCCGATCTACGGATGAACAGGTTCATCTGCTAGCTGATCGCCCACATACACCCATCCAGAATATAGGTGAGACTATGTTTTTTGAGACACTGGATGAGTGTCCAACTGGAGATCACACTATGGAGTTCGATACTCCAGAGAGGAGGAGGATACTCTTGAAGATGCAATTGTTCAGGAGTATCATAATATTGTCGTCCCTCGACACAGTACTAGGTCTTGGAGTGGTTGTATAAGGGAGAGTACTACACAGGTCTTTGCTATATCTCACCCGATACAAAATTATGGTGATATTTCTCTCTTACCAACTCACCACTCTGCCTTCTTAAGTAAAATTGATCAAGAAAAAAAAACTTAATTCTTACACTGAGGCCACGAATCATCGGGAGTGGGTTCTTGGGGACCTACCAAAGGATAAGAAAGTTATGCGTTGTAGGTGGATATTCAAAATCATGTATAGAAGTGACGGGTCAATTGAACACCATAAATCTCGACTTGTAGCAAAAGGCTACACACAAACTTATGGAGAGGACTACACCGAGACATTTGCTCTAGTAGCTAAAATCCATACGATACGTATCTTATTATAGTGTTGATAACCTTAACTAGGACCTATGGTAGATGGAAGTTAAGAATGCGTTCCTCAAAGGAGATCTTGACGAGGAGATTTACATGCACTGTCCACTGGGGTATGCCATAGGCACCAACCGAATTTGCAAACTAAACAAAGACATATGGTCTAAAACAAACCCCAAGAGCATGGTACAGTAAGTTGCATGATGCACTCACCTGTCACGAGTTTGTTAAAAGTAAAGCGGATAATTCTATATTTTCAATTCAAAGAAAATCAGATACCATCGTTCTTCTCGTGTACGTTGATGACATTATTATATCGAAAATGATCATATCAGAATGAAAAACACGAAAGAGTTCTTAAAAAAACCTTTACCATAAAACATTTAGGAGAATTGAAATATTTTCTTGGGATTGAAGTTACTCGTTCTACTAATGGTTTGTTCTTGTCCAAAAGGAAATACATTCTTGATCTCCTGGTTGAGACAAGGCTCGATGCTAAACCGATTAAGACGCTCATTGAAGAGAAACATAAAGATCATCAAGAGGGAAACTTTTATCAATTATGTCTCACTACCAACACATTATGGGAAAGCTAATATATCTCACCATAACTCGACTGGATATTTGTTTTGTTGTGGGCCAAGCTAGCCAACACATGCATGCTCCGAGGAAGCAACACTAGTTCCTTGTGGAAAGAACTCTCAGATATCTAAAGGAGTCACCGGGAAAAGGAATTTGTATGGAGCGCAATGGTCATACAATGATCATGGGGTACTACCATGCCAATTGGACTGGAGACAGAACTGATTGAAAGCCTACAACTGGGTACTGCACCTTTGTTAGGGGGAGCCTAATCACCTGGAGGAGTAAGAAACAGAGTGTAGTCGCTCGCTCGAGTGTTGAGGTCGAGTACAAAGTATGGCTAACACTACCTACAAGCTCATTTGGGTCAGAGCCATTCTTCGAGATCTCGGCAGCGCCATAGAGGATCCAACTACCTTGCATTGCGATAATCGAGCCGCCATCCACATAGCCAAGAATGCGGTCTTTCATGAAAGAGCGAAACACATCGAGGTCGATTGCCATTTCATCAGTGGAAAAAAAAAAGGGAATCATCTCAACTACCTATATACAAGGAGTTCGGACCAGCTAGTGGAACTATTTACCAAAGTTCTGAGGGAGACCAGTAATACAAGTCTTCAAAAGAGGAAGGGCCTGATCGATATCCTAAAGTCGCCGAGAAGACCAAGTTCGAAAGATCCAAACACAAGTATTGTTTTGTGATAGTACTTTTTTTCTTTCACCAAGTTTTAACCCACTGGGTTTCTTGGTAAAGGTTTTAACGAGGCTACATTTCTCAGTCCTTGATTATTACGAACTTGAAGGGGAATGTTAATATCAGATCTCGTGATTTAATCATGATTACAATCGATCATATGTTTGGCAAGAAGATCTTGTGATTTAATCACGATGATTACAATCGGTCATATCTTTGGCAAGAAGATCTCGTGATTTAATCATGATAATTACGGTACTATCCTTGACACGAAGATCCTCGATATTGTTAACTCATGGAAACTTGTCGATTCTTTATAATCATTCTTTATTTTCTCCCTGCCTTTTTTGTGCATATATTCTCCCTTTTCCATATAATTATAAAGGTTTTCTTTTCATCTTTATTCTGAACGTTGCAATCTTCTCTGTATAATTTTTTAAAAATAAGACAAAATACTCTTATTTTCTTATTTTCTGTTAATCTCAACCAAATTCTATAAAAACTAGAAAATATTATAGTACGATTTAAGAGATTGGTTTTACTGAATGATCGTGCGTTTAGAAAACCATAGTTACCAAACCTTAAAGGAGAATAGAGAGATTACAACAAAGATACAATATGGATGGAAAGATGTGTCATTATATCTCACGAAATTGATTAATTTCTCTCTATTAGTGGTCATAAAATGTCGATACATATATCATATAATAATTTCGTAATAAACAACCATTCTTTTTAGTTTTAACGAGTTTTACAGGTGCCCATGATGAATAAAAAAAATTCAAAGATATTTGGCCAAAAATCAATCAAATATATCGTACCAAGTAAGAATAAACAACTCTAGGTTTCACATTTCAGCGTATAACGAAATATTATATACATTACATATGAACAAAAAAACTAAGAAATAAATTTAAATGTGCTTATAAATTTATTTCGCATAATTTTTTCAAGATGGACACGAGACAAGAGAGTTAGAAAGGATACACGAAAAAACCACCATTAGTATTTAATTGCCGAAACACACAATTCTATGAGATTCCCTATGCAATTAACTTTTTCCCCTTAGGTAAACCATTTTTTTATCATTTACAAAACTATTACTAAATAAAATTTAAAAACTTAAAGGGTATAGGCATAAAACGTAATAATTTCGAGTTAAAAAATAAAATAAAATAAAAAGCCCGAAATCTATAAGTTCTAAGGCAGTGATGAAACTGAAGGCCGATGATCTTGTCTTTCTCCATCAACGTGTCTTGGCCCTGGACCGAACATGCTCAAAAACACCTGCAACGCATTGTGTAAATTATCTTTATTTGTTCTTCAATTTATTAATTCAAAAAAGAAATATATCCAGAAGAATTATTGGAACATAACAAGTAAATTACTAATATTAGCTACAATAAGAATTTGAAGGATGTATACTTCGAGATGTGTATAAATATATTTCTTTAGAAAATATTGGTTTCATTAGACAGTTTTATTTGTAAAATCGGAAACTTTGGGACATTAATCTACTTAAAAAAAGGAAAAATATGTTGCTATTTGGCTGCAACGAGAGACACACGAAGGATGCGTTGGAAGAGATAGTGAGACTTACAGGTAAAAAGACAAGGCCATGCAAGAAACCGAGGAGGACTAATGCAAGATACATCTTGAAGTAGTAAACCTGAGACACGAAACAGTTAGAGAAAGATTCAGATCGGTGAAAGATGCTGTATTGCCAGGATTGATGTGAAGAATATAATCCGAGATCGTAAGCACTTACCACAAACACTTCCGATCTTGCGAAACCAAGCACAATCACTCCAACCAACTTCGTTAGTGTGATTCCGCTGTTCATAGTATCGTCAAAAGAAAATGAGACGGGAAACTAAAACTTTGTCACGTTGTTTCCAATATCATTCGGTTGAATCATACCTGAAAACTGAAGCTCCCATTGTAGCGAATGCCTCTTTCATGCGCTGGTTTTTGTCTCCCGAGCTTACCTGTTCATCAGAACGAAGGTTTAAAAGGCATAAAATTAGTAAAGCTTACAAAGCTAAAAATCAAGAGTTGAGATACTGAATACCCAATGGTTTTACGAATTCGATGCCTTTTGAGACAATATGGATTGGAGAAAGGAATGGTACTCACTGAGAAAGCATGAGTTATGTGAACACAGAACTCCACAGCTATGCCTACAGACATGACAAGGTTGACGACCGAGAGTGCATTCAACTGAATATGCAAGACTGCCATAACCCCCTGTCATATTTCATATTTCATGCACACATAAACCACATTAGCAACCAAACCTATCCCAAAAGCAATTATGAGTAAATCATGAGAGGGGATGAACTACCAGGAGATCGATGATGATCATTGCGATGACCAGCAAAATAATTGCCGAGCTCCAAAAGCTGAGATAGAGGTGGAAGAAGGCAATTGGAAAATGTAATAAAGTATATTCAGGGAGACAAATTTGGTTACATGCAGAGACTAATGGTAATTAAGAACTTTGTTGAGTTTAGAAGCCTTTGTTACCTGCATGTGATTACTAAACAGACAACAAAGACGGCACCTGTAAAATCGTGGAACATTCGAAGTCGGATCAAATGAGAAGTCAAAAGAGACTTAGCACTAAGATGCGTATACAAAATAAGAAATCCAAAGTGATAGTCATATGGTTAAGCATTTCCCTATTTTATCCATTTTAGTGACGTTGAACAACAGAAAACTGCAGCAAAGAACTGGATTACTGACCAATGGCTATGGATAGGTTGATTAACGCAGTCTTCCATATGTCTAGATATTGCTCAAAGAACATATAAAACACCGAATATGGAAAGATCTCCATCTGAAATTAAAAAAAAAGAAAATTACAAGTTAATCAGTAGGAGCCCCCTGTGGAAGCTTTTACGGAAAGCTGTTATGGTGATTGGCGAATTTGGTCGAGAGGTCTTGTGATAAATTTTGAAAGAGAAAAACGATTGGAAGATAGCAATAACGGAAATGGAAGATAAGAAATCGTGTAAACAATATAAAGCATCGGGTTAACATACTATTGTGTTAAATTTTACCTTCAGGGAACGGGACACTTTCGAACTGAATTCTCGAGCAGCTCTCATTGAATTAACGTAATCAGTCTGCAATATAAGTTAACAATATTAACACCATACAAAAGAGAGACTCGTATGAACAAGGCATATCAACTCATGAGACAACAATTTACCTGCTTGTTAAGGGGTGTGTGATATGTGCGGAACGATGAAGCTTGGATTATTCCTGATTCATAGCCTGAAGAAAAAAAAAACATGTTACTACAACAATCTAGTTTACATACAATGACAGGTGTGGACTGAATTATAATTGAATGAAAAGAACGGAAAGCAGAGCCATAATGAAAGACCTCGCAAATCAACACTGCTAGAGTAGGCACCGAATTGCGTTGTTGAAGGACGGTCTTTACTCAAATCCGCATGGCGGAAGCACTGGCCAACAGTAAAAAATCCACAACTGTTAGCATCTTCCGAAGAGTAAAAAATCCATTACTTTAAGGCACTGGTTCCAACACATCATCCTCAGTAAATTACCGTGGTGCAATCCTTGCATACTTCACTCAGACCACAAGTGGCTTGATCAGGAGAGCAACAAGGGGGCTACATAAGCAACACAATCAAAAGGGACTCTGCATCAGTAACTCATAAGTTGCTGCAAGAATTTTGAACTTGAAGACTCGATGATACTTTACCTGATCGTCAGGAGGGCAAAAGGTACCATTTGTAAATTTTCGGCAACAGCCAAATGCTTCAGGAGATATCCACACAAGAAAATCATCAATCCATGAAGCAGCTGGCTTAGCTATGTAGCTTACTTCTGGTGTCAAAGATGCTCTAGAAATCTGCAAGCACCCAAAAAAGACACAAAGAAAAGAAATTAGACAACAAAACTACAAGAACAGTTGTTCAATGAACCGAAACTCTAGGTCAATAACGACCAACAGACTTAAAAGTTACGTAAAATGAAACGGAAGAAAACAGGACAAAGAAAATTATGGATCTATTGACAACTTGGTGTGCATCGATATCACATGAAATTACGCAAAATGAAGGAGGGAATGTAGGAAAAGAGTGAAGGAATCGTAACATGATTTTCCAAATTAATTGATGGAATATTTCTAAAGAGATTGCAGTAGATATAACGACCCCAAACTCAATGCAGACTAAAATTGGCAATATCACTATCATATTGTAAACATATTGAGCAAGTTACAGTAAACAAATCTTTCATAATAGGTAGAAAATTAAAACGCATATGACAGCTAAATACCTCATTCAAAAGAGAACTGGAATCACACTGGCTAATGGAACAAAGTTGATTTGTCTGTATTGATTCTGAGCTGAGACATGACGAAAAATTAATGTCAATATTAAGCTGAACGAACAAAAACTTTCGAACTATTTCTTAAGGAAACCAAGGGAAGCAAACTGTAAGACGAGATACCTGTAGTTATAATTCTTCACTACGAAATATACAGGTGGACCAATTCGAAGGTATGCAGAAACGTTGTTGAAATACCCCTAAAGGATATAGAAGCACACTTATTAGATACCCTGGATGTGATGAACTTAGCATCAGTAGGATTTCAAAGTTAAACCTGAAGATATGAGTCCTGAGGAAGGACGATCTGTTGCTCCAACCCAGGCTCGATGCGAGTTGACAACGCCTACACATTGTGCAGACCCAGAAAATATGAGATGGTAATTTTAAGAGCAGAATGAATAATATAAATTCTTACAGATAAGAAAATAGATCAACTCACGATTCCAGCCAAAGCTAAGCCAAAAAAGAAGACAATAACCAATATTTTGACAGCCCAATGGCTTAGAATGGTTGCATGGACTTCCTGAAAGTAAACAATGACGCCTCAAAGTTACTACACATTTGTCACAGATTAACAAACCACAAAAGTGTAAAAATTACGTGCAAAGGATTAGATTGTTCAATTTTTTAATGGGAACACCAGGGGAAGACAAACATATAAATATGTAGAGATAAAACCTTTTTTTCAAGAAAAGCATCCATATGGAATAATTCCATTTACATTAATGGCTACATTCTCCAGTATAGCCACCTAACTCAATTTTTTTGTATATGAAAGTGAAGTACCTTCATATATCGAGTCAAAAGTCCATTTTTCCTCTGGCCAACCCCTGAATACAAGACCCTTCAATGAGATTTGTTTTGTCGAAATCTCAACAGTGACTAGGGGTAAAGGAAGATTGAAATCTAAAATGTGGATTAACCTTTGTCAACACCATCTGATGACCGGGATGTTTTAAAACAGGGGAAGCAATCAATCCGTTTATCTTCTGTCCGTAAGAAGTCAAAAACTATCAATGCAACAAATGCAGTGACCTGTAGGAGGAAGTCCAAAAGGACAGCCAGTGCTGCAACCAAAGAGCACAGTAAAGTTCAAAAAGAGAGGCACATTAGTGTAGGAATTGGAATAAATATGTAACAGATACTGACCGGCAAACATGGAGAACACTCGAACAGCTGGCATTCTAATAAAAGTGCCCACAGAAAATGCTAAAACCTCAGATAAACTGGCAAGAGTAATGGATGGTCCAACTTCCATAAGGGCATTGCTAATTCGCCTTTCCAAAGGCAACTCTTGTTCTTGCCTTTTAACAGCGTGCACCAATATGCACATATTATCAACACCAACCTGGCGTTACACATTTCATGCAGATGGAAACATTAAGGAAATGTTAAAAAAAAAGATTACTGTACAATTTGGTCCAAATGATGGTTTCAGAGAATATCAGAAACATGGTCATAAGACTTACAGCCAAAACGAGGAAAGGTATAACTTCCATTATAATCAAAGTAGATTTCACCCCTATAGCACTGAAAAATCCCACTGAACCAAGAACAGAGAGCATAACAAGAATAACACCAAATAGACCAAGCAGAACCTGAAATTAAAAAGGCCGAGAATAGCCATAATACAAGGATATTATAGTTAACACAATTGCACTAGAATCTGCGAATGAGAAACCGTAAATCATTAACATACCTTAGATGTAATGTAAAAGGAATTAAAGCGAGGTGGATCACCAAGAGTAAGGGATATATAGGCAAACATCACAAGATAGCTTATCTGAAATGAATAACGCCACACATAAAAGAGATGAAGGTCATTAGGAAACATAGCAAAATCATGACATACATATATAGGAACTTTTAATAAAATGTTTATCATGCATAACATGGCATATGTTGGAAGAGAACAGAGATCATAGGATCTCTAAGGAAAAACTAAGGAAACTCACTGCTATAGTTATGACATCTGCTGTACTTTCTCTTTTCAGTTCTTCCTCAATGGAGCTTTCCGAAGAGAAAGAAAGTGTTAAATTTTTAGATTTAACCATTGGCAACAATTCTTCCTGTGGCAAAAAGTGTAGTGAAAATGAACAAGCATAGACTTGAGAAAGCATATTACATAACAATGCCTTGAAAACCAAGGAACAAGATAGTATAAGATGTCATATTTTAACTTTAGTTTGAAAATCCAAACCTTCGCCAACTGGATGAAGGCTTTCTCCCATGCCACTGCTTTTTCAGTTTTGTTACCGTCGTTATCAACAGCATTATTGACAGGATAAGTCACTAGGAAAGCAGATGCCTGTCTCATATCGATTAAGTGGGTATTAGTTACTCAGATGAACTTGTTGACCCTCTCTGATTACTCTAACAAATTGAGAGATATTACCTCATTAAAATTGTTCTCAGAGAAACCTCCCAGTGCAGTGCTAGGATCAAGGGGGCCCTTAAATGCACTCAAACATGAATCCGTTGAGGTGTAATGCTGAGGCGAAATGGTTAATGTTTATTGGTTACAGTCAACTACTAGCAGGGAAAAGATCATAAGGAAAGCAACACTTGGGGAAACGAAAACAAAAAACACCAGGATAAGTAGTGACACTAATCACAAGCTCAGCGAAACTCTTGAAATATTAGAAGCTAATTAACGAATTACTCATAGAATCATCTTGAGCTTAGAGAAATATAGATGAAATATAGGACACATATTTTAATTAGAAACCTAAAAACAGTATCTGACATGATCTACCCCTCCAAAGGATCTTCTTGAGCTCAAAGTAATACAGATGAAATATAGGGAAATATATTTTAACGCTATACCTCAAAGCAATACTGGACATGATCTACCCCTCCAAAGTCGTCATAATTTTCTGGTTTCATCTTGAAATACTGTTCCAGAAGCAAGAAAATTCAAAAAAAAAAAAAAGTCATGTCTGATACAGGAATCCTCAGTTGTGAGTAATGCTCATCGCAGAGGATCTTTTGAAACCAAAGCAGAAAAACACTACCTGCAGAATACTCTGTGTGGCACAATCCTCGCCAAGTGGTTTCATACAAATATCCGTCAAAGAAACCATTGAGCCCGAGTAATTTGCCCGGAGACCATCAACCTACCACATTAAACAAATTTTCACAATCATAGTACATGTAAAAATAAAGAATCTTATTTTGGCTGGTAACCAGATGGCTTGTAAAACAATAGTGGTCAAATGAGAAATCATATACCTTCTTTTGTATGTCAAAAAGTAACTTAATATTGGCTTCTGTCAAAATTGGTGGTGCCTTGCCATCAGGTGAATTTGGAACTGTTGCTAATATTAGCTGCAGAAATTCCCAAGAATCAGCATCTTGTACGATGAGTCCAATAGGTTAAAAAGAGGTTGGGGCTAGAGGAAGCGAAAAAGCCTGATTTGAGAAATATTGCTTATCATGAAACAATGTGAATATATATTTATATGTGTGGATATGTATGTATGATTGTTAAAGACCAGTACATGAAACTAAAATTTTGGATAAGGAAAATGGTGTCCAAATTCAACTATTGGTTAATAGTTTTAAGACTGGAGATGATACCCTCTTGGAAAATGAATAGTATGAGACATTTCAGATAAAAGAGAAATTGTAATATTTACGATGAACAGACATCACAAAAATAGGCCTCAGGGGAAGTAATCCTCGGGGAGGAAAATTATCATTAGGGAACAGACAAATTGATAATATGTATCTACCTGTTCGATTCTGTAAAAAGGAGCTAAATGGGTGTCAAAGAATTGTTTTTCATCAAAAGCCTTGCTTCCTGGACCAACCCATAACTGGAGCACAAAGAAAAAAACAATTTATAAGAATATTAAGCAAAATGGGATAAATTTCCATGACAGCATAAAATGTAACTAGAACAATAAAATAGTAGTAGAAAGGAACCAATTCAGGTGGCTACCTTCTCAGGCCGTGTCTCCACTTGGAATCGAACCAGACCGACACAGAGAAGAAGAACTAAAGAAACAGACGAACACAAAACAAGAGTAGGGTGTCTTGCCACCCAAACTCCGTACTTCCTGGAAAAATTATATATTGCAATGATGTTAGCAACCTACTTGGAAGCAGCCGCTAAGCAATCAAATGAACAACTGTCAACAACCTGTAGAAATTGGCCATGTATCCTTGAACAGTTGACAGCTGAGACCAGTTCCGTTGAGGAGTATTTTGCAACATCTGAATAACCAAAAGAAAACAAATGGGCATTAACAAAGATCTCTACCAAATCAATCGGTCAAGTTCCAACTGGAAGTATGTACATACAAATCTACAATGAAAACATAGGATGACCATCTGACAAGCCACTACTAAAAGCAGTTCAGTACAGAAACCTGCATATGGATAGTGTCTGCTTTCTTTGAGTTGACAAAACTTTGGTCTCGACCAGCTTCTGCAGTTGATAATGGTCTCATTCTGAAGCTCTTTTTCTTCTCCCTTACATGGTGAATCAAGCCTCCTCCGAGGAACAGCGAAACCAAAATGATATACAGAATAGCTAGAGTGAAATCAACGCATTTTGCCTGCATGGGTGAACCACCAGACCCTTGTCAAACGAACCAATGAACACACGGGTGTATTATATTTAATATCCATAAGGTGTATTCACCTCGAGAGATCCAATTTTGATTGAGCATGAGTGCTTTTTCTGAGTTGGAGGTGCAGCAGTACTGGAGCAAGCAGGGGCAGAAGGGCAATCACCGCAAGAACATCCCAGAGAGTTGTCAGCACATGAATAAGTAGAAACATTCATAGGCCTCATCCCAGATGACTCAGGAGGCGTTGGTAGAAATTTGATTTCATAGGGTGAACCTGGCACATCGAGACCAGCTTTCTGCCCCATAAATGAAAACCATCCTGCACGAACAGGCAATACTCAGGTTAATTCCCTGATAAATGAGTTATTACGACGTCATTTTTTCCGTGGCCATCGATATTACTATCTCTAAACACATAAGAATGACAAATGTGGGTGCACATGCACGGCAACTCAATATCGAAATTTCAAGCTTGATTCGCCTACCCCTAAAATCTTTTGCCCCAGCGCCTATAAATTCCAATGCCCGACTGTTCGAGCTACCGAATTTCACATCCTTGCAGGATTGGTACAACCCTTCTCCAAAAGCATCAGTTATATAGTACTCAATGCCATCCACAGTGGAATTATTCTTGACCTGTAAACCAAAATTTCGTCACAACTTTGTTCCAAAAGAAGAGACCAAAACAGAAGAGAGATAGTAATCATAGGACCATAAAATTATTTACCTTTGCAATAGAAGTTACATTGATGAATAAACTCTGATCTGGAGAGCACGTAAGCTCGCAGAAAATATTCAGAAAGTTCCTCAAACATGCTGGACAACCTACGACAAACGGTATAGCCTGCAAAAACATCGGACTCCAAACGTTTTTATTACGAATGCTCAAGAAAATCGAAAACCAAATCAAACATTAGAATGGTTCAATAAATCGTCCAAAAGAACTCATTTTTTTCCACCTGTTGAACTTGTGAACGTAGAGTATCAAACTGGGTTTCTGTACAACAAACGTTGCCCGTGATGGTCGGACACAAGCTTTGTATTTTTGAAGATAGCAAATCATCAGGCTGAAACTCAGAAGACCACAATTAAACCCCAAAAGACAAAATCAAAACTAACGAAAAAAAAAGTGCCCATGTCCCATTTTCTCGGCAATCACACATTCTTTTTACCTTCACGGCAGGGGTGTTGAAGGGGCAATTCAGTAATTTACCATCGGCGCGTGCTCCACAGATATCATACATAGCGCAATACCCCGCGGCATGCTTTACTCCTTTAGAAGGTGAGCTCTGTGCTTCGACTCCACAGAGAATAAACAAAACCTGCATATATGAATCAACCGATAAGGGATTCATCAAAATTCACGAAATTAAACAAACCGAGTTTAAATTTTTAAAACTCAAAATGAAAAAATAGAAGTCCATAAATCTCAGAGTTTAGCCCAAAAAAATCGTAGAAGAAAAAGATAAGTTATCGTTTCGATTTGACAAACAAAAAAATCAAAGAGTTCAGATAAAAACAATTTCAAAATCGCAGCAGCGACGTGCACAACAAATCCTAATATACAAAAACCGCATAAACGCGCAAAGATAAACATAAACATTGAAAAACGAGTAGAAATCTTACACGATGTGAGGCAAAACCAAAAACAAAACAAAAGGGAAAACACATCCGTGAGAAGATTTGCGAGAGCATCGATTGAAGAAGAAAAATCTAAGAACAACAAGTGTGGGGAAAAACCAAGCTGATAACAGGGATACCAAGAGGGACAGAGGCCTTTCCTGTAGAGTGGAAACCAGAAGAAGCCATGGAATCCTCATTTCTCCTATTCTCCTTATTTGATTTCGTCCCTTCCTTTAACAAAGAACTCGAATCCGAAGCAGTCTCTACTCCAATCCTTTCAGTCCCTCGTCATGGGGACAAAATGGAGACAGGAAAAAAGGTCTGGAATTTCGCAAAAAAAAAAAAGAAAAGAGAGAAGAAACAGAGGCAATGATCCGTTTCGGGTTCGATGGAGAGAGTCAAACGGGAACTGTTTTTATAGCAACAGAATAATATTACTGCGTGAAACAGCTCAGAGTTACTCATCATAGGGATGTGTAAACATCCGCGGACTAAATTACTGTTTTACCCTCACTCTCGGCCCTTGTTTCCGTCGCATTCTTGGTCGACGCTATTTACCAGGGGAATTACCCGAGGGTGTTTTCGTGTTTTGGCAGAGAGTTTACGGTTATTTCGGAAATTGAAAAAAGAAAATCTAATTTCTGCACGAAAAATATAGTTTAAAAACTCATATTTTCTAAAACAAACACAAAATGAACTTTTTAAAGGGGTTTTTTTAGTATTCCACAGATTGGAATTTAGTAATTAATTATTTATATTTATTATTTAGGATATATTAGAAAAATAAAACCGGTGAACAAGGTAAAAAACTGCGCAAATGACCATAAAATATGAAGAAAATTTTCGCCTTTTTATCTCTTTAAACCTTACTTTATTTATTTTACTTAAATAGTTAATAACGAAACTCTTATAGAAGGAAATGGATTATGTAAAAATAAAACAAAACAGTTAAAATATTTATGGACGGTAATTCGGTGTTAACTGTGTAGACATATATTCTGAATATCATGAATGTCAAAATATTTATTTTAATACCTTATATCATACATTATGTTTTCACTGTTCAAACTAAACTATTAAAAAATCAAGGTCGACATACCGAAATTTCTATTTATATATACCGAAAAACAAATGTTATCTATGTTTATGTAAAAAAGTCTTTTAAAAAATTTTATGAGTTGTAATTCGGCGTTAAAAAAATATATCATGAAAGACAAGTACTTATTTTGAGACCTGACACGTATTTTTGTTAAAAAATTTGTATTTATAATTAGCTAAAAAAAGTTATGCTTCCATTATCCAAATTAAAATATTAATTCATCGAAAAAAATCGAGGACCAAATAGTAGAACTCTGAATTACTATACCAAAAATATATATTATGTAAAAGAACTTTAGAATTTTGATGGATTAGTAGTTCGGGGTTAAGATATAGATATATATCAATTAATATTATAAAAAGACAAATGCTTATTTTGACACTTTATACATAAATATTTCGAGATGTTATTTTGTTAAAATATAGTATTTTATATTAGACTATTATATTTCTGTTTTTCTGATTAAAATTTTAATTTATACAAAAATTCAAGATCGAGATATTAACATTTTATTTATTTAAAGAGATAATCTTATATAATAATGTAAAAGCAAAAAAATTAAAAAAAGTTGTTAATATTGAAAAATATTTTGTCTTGCAATTTTCCATGAATGTTGTTCAATATATATAGTTAATAATACTAATAAATCTAACAGATTTATTTATTTTATCATGTCCCCCGTAGTCGCAACGTGAGGTGTCCGAATGTTGAGACTGACCCTGAAATCAAGAAATAATGAAGAAGGTAGACCTTTGGTGAATATATCTGCATGTTGTGATGAGGACGGAATGTGTAAGACTCGAACTTCACCAAGTGCCACTTTCTCTCGAACAAAATGAAAGTCAATCTCAACATGCTTCATTCGTTGGTGTTGAACCGGGTTCGTAGACAAGTAGACTGAGCTAACATTGTCGCAGTACACGAGGGTGGTCCGATGGAGTGGACAGTGCGTAGCCAGCAAGTTTCGGCGACAACATTAGCAACGCCACGATACTCAGCCTCTGTGCTCGAGCGAGAGATGGTAGCTTGACGTTTGGAAGACCACGAAATAAGGTTATCACCCAAGAAGACATAATACCCCGATGTAGATCGGCGTGAACTCGGACAACCTGCCCAGTCTGCGTCTGTGTAGGCTATGAGACCCGATGTAGACGCCTTGGTTAGTTGTAGGCCGTGAGCAATTGTACCTTGTATATATCGTAGTATCCGCTTGAGTGCGTTGAAATGTTTCTCTCGCGGATCGCCGATTGTCCATGAAGCGTGAAGAGTGATGAATCACATTTGCTTTGGCGGAATCCAAGACGAGTAGCGTATGAGGCAAAACGTTGGTGCCAAGCTCGAGGGGTCTGCTTGAGGCCGTATAACGATCGTCGTAGGAGACAGACGTAGTCCGGTCGAGATGTGTCAAGAAATCCCGGTGGTTGGTGCATATACACCGTCTCTTGAAGGTTGTCATGTAAGAATGCATTCTTGATGTCTAATTGACGGATCGACCATTCGCGCGAAAGTTTCATACGACACGAATCGTAGCTGGCTTAACTACAGGGCTGAAGGTTTCGTCACAGTCAATTCCTGGTCGTTGTGATTTGCCATTAGCCACGAGATGAGCTTTGTATCGAGCCAAGTTACCCTGCGTATCAAATTTATGACGAAACAACCACATAACACGAATCACATTAACCTCGGGGGGTCGAGGAACCAAGTCCCAACTTCCGTTTTTAATAAGAGCATCATATTCCGATTTCATGCCGCGTGCCAGTGTGGATCCTTAAAAGCTTGAACATGACTAGAAGGCAATGGTGAGATGGTCGTAGTGTGAAGATTAAGGATTTGACGTGGCTTATGGATTCCAGACTGGCTACGAGTAACCATGGGATGACGGACGGGAGGAGAAGGATCAAGAGGAGGTGAGTTTAGGGGAGAAAGATTTGTTTGCGTGAGAATAAACCGAAGAGTAGGGGATGGCTCGGTGTCGGTCTCAAAGAAGTCGTATGTGGAGGATGGCGAAGGTAGGATAGATCTAGAGGCAAAGGGAAAGGAAGACTCGTCAAATATAACATGGCGATAGATAATGATCTTACGAGAAGCTAAGTCGTAACAATGATAACCCTTATGGTCCGAAGGATAACCCAAGAACACATACGCAGTAGAACGAGGTTGAAGTTTATGGGAGGTGGAAGCTAGAAGATTTGGATAACATAGACATCCGAAAACACGTAGGTGTGTATAAGTGACCGGTGTGTGATAAAGCTTAGTGAATGGAATTTCGTTATCAATGGCTGAGGACGGGAGCAGGTTAAGAAGGTGAGTTGCCATATGGAGAGCTTCGACCCAAAACGAAGGAGGGAGAGACGCTTGGAAAAGAAGCGTGTGGACCATATTGTTAATGGTACGTAACACACGTTCAGCGTTGCCATTTTGCTCGGAGGTCCGAGGGCAAGAGAACCGAATTGAGATTCCATGTTCTTGAAGGAATGAACGAAAAACATGATTGTCGTATTCTCCACCATGATCGCTTTGAAAAGATTTAATTGTGGTTTGAAATTGATTTTGAATGTGTGCATTGAAGTGTAGAAATTTGGAGTGCACATCATATTTCCGTCGCAATGGATAGATCCAAATAAACTGAGTGAAATGGTCAAGAAAGACAACATAATAACGAATCCTTGAGACACTTGGAATTGGTGATGTCCAAATGTCTGAATGAATAATATCAAAAGGGACCAAGACCTTTGTATTAGAAGAGAAGAAAGGAAGGCGAGTGTGTTTCCCTAATTGGCATGCATGACATAAACCCGTCATGTCCTGTTTATTACAAAAAATGAGACCACGTGAAAGTAAAGAATGAAAAACGTGGTTGCCCGGATGTCCTAATCGACGATGCCAAACCGAACGACTTGAAGAGAGAAGTGCGACGGGAGAGAAGGATGGTGGAGAGTACGACGACTGAAGAGGGTAGAGAGTTCCGGAACTATCACATCGGAGAAGAGTCCGTTGTGTTGGAAGGTCATTTACCGAAAAACCAAACGAGTCAAACTCTATAGAACAATTGTTGTCAGTTGTAAATTGACGAACAGAGACTAGATTTTTTATTATATTAGGTGTGACAAGAACATTGGTGAGGTGTAGAGGACGAGACGAGGATGGGACTGATGTATGACCAAGAGAGGTGACAGGAATGATGGATCCATTACCGATAGTGACTGAAGGAGTAATGCTCGTACGAAAAACAGAATTGAGAGTACCTGGTTGTGATGTAAGGTGTGATGTGGCTCCAGAATCCATGTACCAAGAAGAGTCGGAGGGTTCGCGCAGTTGCATTGTTGCAAACGTCTGAGCAAGAGCCGTTGGCTCAACTGGAGTGGACCATGAAGGATATGAATGTGGAGGGTGCTGTTGACTCACAAAAGCAGCAGGTGGAGCCCCCAACACCCCAGTAGCGGATCCCGAATTAGAATGATGTTGTGGCAGCGATGGTGTATGATACGAGGAATGCCAATGTGGTGGGACTGGAGTAGTCCAGTGATGTTGCGGGGCTGAAGCATTCCAATGATGTTGTGGGGTAGGAGTAGTCCGCTGCGGGGTCCAAGTCGACGACCACTGGTGCTGATTGTAGTTGCCATAGCCTCGACCACCACGACCACGAGATCCACGTCCACCACGACGGTGATAACCACGACCACCACGAGACGAGCCACATCGAAAATTGCCTCGCGGTTGACGATGTGTATCAACATATAGGATCTGTGGTGATGAAGAATGATCGTGATGTGTTGGTTGAGGGCGTTGGCTCCGTGAAATATGTTTCTCTTCAAGAAGAAGCATAGATCGCGCCTGCTCGAATGTAGGAAATGGTTCTCGATGTTTGATCACATTGATGATGTTGTCAAATTTCTCGGATAGTCCATTCAACATATGTATGACAAGTGTGCGAGTAGGGACCTCCGCATCAATATTGGCGAGAAGATCCGCTAGTCGCTTCAATTTCTCACAATATGAATGAACATTGAGATCTCCGATGGAAAGATTGCAAAGATCATTGTCGAGTTGGAGAGCCCGAGCTTCTTTGTTATCTTGAAATAGGCTTTCGAGGCTCATCCAAAGAGATCGGGCATTACACTTCTTTTTGAGAATCGAGTTGAGGAGAGATTTAGATATGGTACCGTAAATCCAAAGTTTTACAAGACCGTCAACGTTTTTCCACCGATCATCTGTAGCACATCGAGATGACCCATGACACCGAAACTAAGACAATGTGTTTCAAACAATTCTCGCCATGTATCATAATTGAGTTCCTCCATATCCAAGATGATAGGGATATGAGTCTTGATATTGGCTATACCAAAAGCTTTGTCCACGTTGTTAGAAGCCGCCATGAGAATCAAGAAATAAAGAAAATTGAGAATCGGTTGGTTGATGAGCAGAACTGAACAGAATAGGAGGCGGAGAACAAAACAGATCCAACGTCGGTGAGGAAAACCACGAAGATACTAAAGATAATGAGAAGGCCGAGAGTCTCATGATCGAAGATCGATTCCGGCTTGAAGAAGGCGGAGCGATCGGCGAGCTCAGCCCAGGGACGGCGCTGTGAGAGACTGGAGCCGACGAAGACTGGAGCAGATATCAGCAGATTCGACGATTGGGGAGCAAGAGATGCTGGAATTTGTTTTGATGTGAACGTGAAGGGATTGAAGAATGCTAGAATGCTGGAATGCGGATTGAAGAAGCCGACGTTTGGGTGAGCAAGATTGCAGAAGTCTGAGCAAGATTGCAGAAGAGAGAGCAGAAGAGAGAGAGAGATTGCAGAAGAGAGAGAGAGCAAGGAAAGAAGATTGCAGAAGAAGAAGAATTGCAGAATAGAGAGTGCAAAGGATGGGAGAATTGCAGAATTTTAGAATGGTAGGTTAAGAAGAAGAAAGAATTGTATTACCCATGCTTTGATACCATATTGAAAAATATTTTCCCTTGCAATTTTCCATGAATGTTGTTCAATATATATATCTTAATAATCCTAATAAATCTAACAGATTTATCCTAATAAATCTAACAGATTTATCCTAATAAATCTAACAGATTTATTTATTCAATCAGTTAATAATTTGAACATATTTTAAAGAAGTATGTTTATCCGTTTAAAATTATTAAAATTATATCATTTGCAATTAACTTTTTGTTAATATCTGTTGAAGGATATGTTGTTATGTATTGATATTTTTTAATGTCTATTCGTTTGTTGGTAATATCAATAGATGTTCGTTGATATATTCGGATATTTTATTTGACTACTGCACAACATTTGATCGATTTTACTGTTATAATTTAAATGGTTATCCATTGATATTATCAACCCACGATAGTTTAAAAGCATCCTATATAGACTATAAAGTTCATTTCATCACTCATTGTCTATTAATAATTCAATCAATTCTCAATTTCACTAATAAAATGTCTTTTTTTAAAATAGTAATGTATTTGATTGAGACAAAAGATATAACAAGGGAAATATCCAATAACATAAGAGATTATGTGAGAGTTCTTACAAGGATTACAACAGATTATGAATTTCGCATCAATGCGATTTTTGTATCATGAAAACGACACAATGTTTTTTCCGTGCGAAAAGATGCAAGAATATAAAGTACAACAATCAAGATATAATTAGTAAACATTTTTTCCAAGGTTCAGTTGAGAATTATCATATTGATTCTTAAATTATGAAGATGTTGGTGTTATAAAAGATATCACCATGCCCGGTCACTACCGAATAACATAAGTGAGGTAGTTGTTGTAGCAATAATGGCAACAAATACATAACTCGCAATGGTGATAAATGTTTTTCTAGGAGTTTTCAAGTACACAATGGGAGAAAAGACACTAACAAATTATGTGAAATAAATATGCAACTTTTTTTATACGAAAAATAATTCATATACGAAGGTTATCACGAAAGTCAATCAAGTTCCTTGTAATCCAGTAATTTGTATTTATAATTAGCTAAATAAGTTATGCTTAAATTAAAATATTAATTTATCTAAAAAATCGAGGACCAAATACTAGAACTCTTAATTATTATACCAACAAATATATATTATGTAAAAAACTTTAAAACTTCGATGGATAGTAGTTCGGGGTTAAGATATAGATAAATATCAATTAATATTATAAAAAGACAAATGTTTATTTTGAAACCTTATACGTATTTATTCTGAGATGTTATTTTTGTTAAAATATAGTATTTTATATTTATAATTAGCCTGAATATTATATTTCCATTTTTCAAATTAAAATTTTAATTTATACAAAAATTCAAGGTCGAGATATTAATAATTTATTTATTTAAAAAGATAATCTTATTTAATAATGTAAAAATAAAAAAATAAAACACATTGTTAATAATTTCAACAATATAATCTTATACAATAATGTAAAAAAAACATTGTTAATAATTTCAATAATATTTTAAAAGAGTATGTTTATCTGTTGAAAACTATGAACATCATATCAATTGCAATTAATTTTTTGTTAATATCTGCAGAAGAATGTGTTGTTATTTATTGATATTTTTTAATGTTTATTCTTTAATATTTTAACTAAATGATTATTGGTAATACGAATAGTTGTTCATTGATATTTCGGATGTTTTATTTGACAACTGCACAACATTTGATCAATTTTACCGTTATAATTTAAATGGTTATCCATTAATATTATCAACCCATGACAGTTTAAAAGTACGTTATATAGACTATAAAGTTCATTTCATCACTCATTGTCTATTAATAGTTCAATCTATTCTAAGTTCCACTAATAAAATATCTTTTTTTAATAGTAATGTATTTGATTGAGACAAAAGATTTAACGAGGGAAATATCTAATAACATAAGAGATTATGTGAGAGTTCTTACAAGGATTACAACATGTTATGCGAGAGTTCCTACAAGGATTACGATACAATGTTTTTTCCGTGCGAAAAGATGCAAAAATATGAAGTACAACAATCAAGATATAATTTGTAAAATTTCTTTCAAGATTCAGTGCAGAATTATCGTATTTGATTCTTAAATTGTGAAGATGTTGGTTTTATAAGAGATGTCACCATGCCCAATCACTACCAAATAACATAAGTGATGTAGTTGTTGTAGCAATAATGGCAACAAATACATAACTCGAAATAGTGATAAATGTTTTTCTAGGAGTTTTCAAGTACACGATGGGAGAAAAGGCACCAACAAATTATGAGAAATGAATATGCGACTTTTTTAAATGTAAAAGAAAATTATATACGAAGGTTATCACGAAGGTCAATCAAACTTCTTGTAATCCAGATTACTGAGTAATAAAAATGTATTACAATTTGATTGATAATTTCATGTCATCAATTTTTTTAACTTTGTGTGCGTACTTATTGAAAAATAATCAAGCTTAAAAATACGAGATGTAAGTTCAAGGTTTCATACCTCTTAATATTACAAAAAGCACAAAAAATCAACGCAAATTTTTGTTGAAAACGGTTGATTTTTCGTTTCAATTAATTGTTTCCAACACAAACCTAAAGCAAAATTGGCATTGGTTATTACTAATAAATGGCAAGCATTGGTGTGGCGTTACATATAGTGATGCATTTCTGATGAAAAATGAAGTTACCTTTTCTAAGTAACGCGATTGCATCAAAAATAGTAACGCAAATGGGGTTAAAACTATTGTTAGCAAATTTGTCAAGGAGGTGAATGAAATTTTGCGTTAAAATTATCAACTCCATTACAAAAAAAAATATGTTACCCTTTATAACACAAATGTGATGCAAGTTTGTGTGACAATTAGCTACAAAGTTCACGTGCAATCTACATTAGAAAGGTCAAGACAGTTCCAAAGGGGTGGGCATTTCACCCGGACCGACCTGGACCGACCCAACCCGAAAAATCCAACCTGTGAGATAAACGGTTTTGTAGAAAACCCATATGGGTTCAAAATCTAAAACCCAAATGGATTCGGGTCGGTCCGGGTTGGGTTCGGGAGAACCAGAGAAACCCGAAGAACCCGAAAAAAACCCTAAACCTCCTAACCTAATTTTTGTGTATGTTAAATTTGGAATCCTAATTATCCATTTAAACCAAAATTATCCGTTTAAACTCGAATTACCCGTTTAAAACCCGAAATACCCGTTTAAACACGAATTATCCGTACTTAAATAACCCAAAAACCCAAAGAACCCAAGAACCCAAGAACCCGAAATAACCCGAATACAACTCGGGAGAACTATTTTTATTTGTAATCAATTTTGATTTTCATATATCCATCATAACAAGTACGATTATCATGAAAACTATTTTTATTTGTAACCACTACGTAATTACTATAAACATCATCTGATTTTTTAAAGTTAACATGTGTATGAGATGACATTGTATTCATATATTCGCTATGATAAACCCTAATATATTAGTTTTCCACAAAATCTTTCTTGTACATGTGTTTTAACACAACATATGCACTAAACATTTTTTTTTCATTTTTACACTTCCAACAATGACACTATAACTTATCGCTTCTTGAGTATCCAACATGATTTGTAGCAAATGTCATGAACTTTCTAACCCACTTTCGAATTCGATAGAAACAATTTTTTCTTTTTAGTCAAACCTTCAAATATCTAAACCACCTATAAGATATTATATGCAAGCAAGTATGAAAGTTTCGATGATTTTCTAGTTTTAGTTATGAGTAAGTTAGTATGATAACCAAAGCAGTATATATAACCATAATTGTCTACACAACTGTGTTGCCCTTGCATTACTATTATTAACATACCAACGCAATAGCATTGGTTGTTATAGTGTCTGTGAACTATATTACGTACGACCTTTATGCCTACTTTGTAACGCAATAGCATTTCAAATCATATGCATTTGTGTTACGATTTGTAACAAAAATTGGTTGAATGGCTTGTGTTACATTTGCGTTACCATTGCGTAAAAAGTTACAACACAAATGTAATACAAACATGCACGTTAGTTTTGAGTTTCACTCGTATCACAATTGCATTTTGTGTGCTAATAACGTTAAATTTGCGTTGGATTTCCTTTGCAATTATTGATCAACATGGATTTGCATGGAAATTGTGCTAGAATTTTCATTTTTTTTTGTAGTTTATGTATACAAAAAGGATTTGCATGATAATTTAGGGTGATCACAAGTACTGTTGGAATGTAAATTTTGTAGCGCCAACATGATTTGTCCGAAAATCCATCTTTACAAAATATGTTATGTACAAAAATGAGTAGAAAAACAATTATATTTATGAGATAACACACATAATATTCAGGGAGTGAAGGATAAATACAACAATGTATTTAATAATAAAGCATGAAAAACATTTCACGAGGTATTTTTCCAATTCGTTTCTAAATCAAAGAATATTTATTTTTGAGTAAACACGAATGATTTTTTACCATATGAATAATAAAAATATCAATATTGTTTATAGCCCATGATCTCTATAACTAACATTTGAAAATGTTTTTAAGAAGAGAACTTATGTTTTTGACATTACAGATTTTTGGACTCTAAATCTGAAAGAAAAATTTTGATATTTTTCTTGAATTGTTGATTCACGATATTCAGCGATTTATGGAATATTATAATTGTTTCATAGGACATGAGTGTAAAACATAATTTATATTCAAAGGCAAATTCTTTTGTGGATAATTAATGGTTCCTAGAAATGATTAGAAATTAAGTTGGTTTTTAAGGAGTTTTATGTCATAATTAAATATGTTTCCTAATCTGCAAATTCTAATATGCTACAAATGATGGAAAAAATATGCAAAATATTATTAAATACTTGTTTGTGTAATGTAGACTTTGGATCCCATATTTATTATAACTTATTTAATACCGATATGGTTTCTAGGCATTTAATACTTTTTGGTAAATTAAATACCAGCTTTTTCCTTTCTGTTTTTGTTTTTATGGAAACGAGACAAAATTGTATTCAAATGGAAATTAAATGAGAATTTAATATATGTTCCATATATATGTATTCATCAGTACATGTTTTTGTGTAATTTGGGTAGTTTTGCAGTATGTCATGGCGTCCGTATAAAAAAGAAAATTTAGAAGTTTAAATATTTATTTGTACAATAAATTAATAATATTGATTGATAGATTGAAACATTTATTTTTTAAGAAATAAAGAGATTAAAGAGATTTTTTATACCTAAAATTTATATAAAAAACTAAAAATTTAAAGGAAAAATTTTGGACGCAGAAAAAATTAGGATAAAAAGAGAGAAGAAAATTATCATTATTCATAAAAATAGATAGAAATATTAAATTGTTTAAAATCATTTAGAGTTAATTTAATTTTTTCATGGAATAATTTTTATAAAATGTTATTTAAGGATATTAGAGATTCAATTTTATATAACTATTTTTTATGTAAAAATAAAATAAAAATCTCTGTATATCCGAATTTTTTGAAACATCTTTGAATCATATAAATTATCCCGAATCAGATTTCTCGAGTCATGATTGAATTATGTTAGATGGCCAAAGGTCTTACCGGACGTTAAATTTAACGTTAGGACTCGACGTTTTATTCCGATCTAATCTTTTCCCACAGATCTAGAGGTGGCGGAGAAGATAGGAAAAAATAAAGTGACATATTAGATGATACGTAGTTTTTTTAGTTTTTGAAATTTTAATTTTAAAAATTATATAAACTTTTATTTATATGTTTTCAAAAGTTTTTAAATTTTACCTTACTTGTCAAATTTATCAACAGATATCTGTAGAAAATTTTAAAATATTCGCTAGATGTTTTCAACGGATGTCTATTGATACTTTTACAAAGTTTTTCAATTGATGGTCGTTGATACTTTCTACAGTCAGTAACAGATTTTAATGGTGTAATCCGTTATAAGGTTTACAAGATATCAATGGATGTTCGTTTCTGATATCACTAGAAGTCCATTGATAGTTTCACGTTGATAAATGGATATAGTCGCGGATATCTATTAGAATATTTCAACGAATATACCCGTCGACAATTGCTGATAAATTATCAACGAAATTTGATCATTACAATGTCTTTGAAATTGTCAATGGATAGATATTTTTAATAGTTGATTATAATAGATTGAAATATGTTAAAGATCGTCATTTTCAATGGAAAATTTATCATTTTCAATGGATCTGCACGTTGAAAATATGACTATTTTTATCGAAAGGTTTTGGACATGTTAACAAAAATATAATCCACCGACATCATGCTAAACAAAATCGAGTAAATGTTTACAAACAAATTCAAATTTGTTTATTCCAATGAAATCTAGGTCGGTGGGTTATGATAAAAAAAACATATCATTTTACCTCAAACCATAAATCCTCATAATTATTACCTCAAACCTCGAATCCCTAAATTTACCTTAAAATCTAATCGATTCTTCGATGCGATTTCAATGCGAAAATAAGGTATGGTGGTTCTTGGGTTTTCGTTTGTCATTTGTATTCGTATATGAAGTGAATATTTTATTAATATTTCCATCATTCTTGTAATATAATATTTTAGCTGTTGTCCTTTATTTGTATATTATAATATTTTGTTTATTTTTTTGTGTTCTCTATCATTGAATTTGAACGTTTTTTTAATTTTTGTTTTATTTTTTATCGGTTTTTTGTTTATTGTTTCTACCGAATAACATCCTTATTTGTATTGTGAAGTCAATCTTTCACAATAACGGTGAACTATCATTTCTCCTAGGAGTTTCAATATATGGTGACTTTTTATTATATGTTGGAAGTTGTACATGCGTGGATGAGTTGCATCCGTCCGAGATTAGAGATATTTAAAGAGGTATTGAGATCTAATACTGATATTCCAATTAAATTTGTGTGGTACAATTCAACTTCAAAATGTTTAGATTCTTGGGTTTTTGTAGAGAATTAAGAAGAAAGTTTTTCAATATTACGTGCAATTTCCAACTTGTCAAAAGAAATAATTATATACATTGTAAAAAGTTCGTCGATATCTATATCATCAATTAATGAAGATTAAGATGTTGCATATGACCAAGAAAAGATATATTCTTTAGTAATTTGTGAGTTTTTATAAATTTGTTATTGTTATTTTCTCAATTGTGTAACCATGCAAGGCAACACCAACAACTACATATAAAAAAAGGAAGTTCAAAACCATGCATCCAAATCTTAAACCGTAAAGTCCAAAATTGGTGATATACAATCACCGCAAGTCGTTCCAATGGTTATCTCAACATAACCTCCGTCTCATCGCAATCTTGATATCGCACCGAATTATCCAATTTCATCTAGTCAATCTTAGCCATTGCTTCATTAGTTGGTTCATTTTGTCTTCAACATATTTTGGATTATTTCAAGATAGTTAGAACATTAAAATGTTGGTTCATATTGTATTTATTTTGGAACAAACTTATGTTTTTGGAACATGTACGTTGAACTTAATTATGTATTTTGAACCAGTATTTTGACTATATTTTTGGAGCATCATCGAGTCCACGTTTTTCGATGAATCACTTCAATTTTCTTCTCAAGACAATGTATTATGTCTTTATGATTTTCCATCTCAATTCATTTTACATAATTTTTTCATATGCTGATGAGGACGACATCTTGGATCCACCACAAATCGCACGAAGACAAACAACAAGGGGAAAAACGAAGGAAATTTAGGGCGTGTTCGCTTAAATGGACATGAAAAGATAGATAAAACACATGAGGATATCAAAACTCTCACAACTAGAAAAGTAGAAAGAGAAAAAACACTTAAGAAAGACTAATAGAGGTCGCTACAGGGAAAGGAGGCTGAGAAGAGCAAGAAACTGGAGGATCAGAAAATGTTCGACAAGAGCAAAACGGTTCTCGACCAGAATGCTAGACCCGAACGTTTTTTCTAGACCAATATAATTTAGTTTTCGAATTTTAGGGTTAAGACTTATGCAACGTTTGACCGAACGATTTGTCCGTTTGATGAAACAGTTTTACTAAGTTATATTAAGTTAGCTTATTTCATTTAGTTTTCTATTATTATTTGGTATTTATAAATGAGAGATCCATTGCATGACATTGTAAAAAAAGAATTTTTAATTAATTATGAGTTTCTTTCATTTGTTATTTCTTCAGTTTTAGCTAACGACACTATTAGAACAACACGGGTTCTGGATGGTCAAATCCGTCTTGAAACGAGTGTTCATAAACTCAATCCTTATGTAATTCTAGACATAAAAAATTGTTTGTAATCTGTCTGTAATTCCGAACGAACTATACCATCCGTAAATTTTCGGAAAAATCGACCGTTTTGTCAAGCGGCGAATTCGTCTAAAATTCGTCGTAAATGTTTTTTGAAATACGGACGACATCCTTACATCCTTCAGAAATTTTTTGTTGAAAAAAATTGCGAACCTTATGTCTATCCGGAACTTTTTTATCGAAAAAATTGCGGATGCCATCCTTACATTCGTCTGGAATTTTTTGTTGAAAAAAGAATTGCAAATGATATCGATACATCCATTCGGAATTTTTTTGATAAATAATTTTTTAAAATAAAAATAGAAGTATAAAAAGTATCATCGTTTATGAACACAAACCACCACACACCTCGTATCGCCTCGATCCACTGCCTTCTTAATTATACGAGCCTCTCAGATCGTAGACCAGATATCGCCATGAATAATGTACGTAATAGGGAAACATTTTTTGGGAATAATCACACGATTAAGACTCGGATCGGACTCAAATCCACCGTGATGGAGGAATACAAGAGCGCGAGTGGAGTTGGGATAATGCCAAAGGCTAAAGTAGCAACTACGGTGTAGCCAAGGGTCATGAGAAGCAGCGATCGAGAACAACAAGTGAGAGCAATGCGTGGAGTAAATGGACAATAGATGGGAGTTGAAAGGGGCGAAAAAGACCACGGAAGAGAAAGAATAGGTAGATGAAGACGAAGAAAGCGAGGAGCAACAGAAGATAACAAATACACACTTGATTAATAGCCAGAGATTTGGTCAATGAGGGTATTTCCGGCGAGAGATAAGGATCGGGTGTAGAGAGAGGGATCGAGATGTTCTTCCGTCGGTGTGATTTATTGGGGATTAAAATCAATACTTTATATTTCGAATAAACGGACGAAGATATTGTTTGGAAATTCCAGACAAAAGTAACGTCCCTCCGTAACCCCACACGTGTCGCCATCCTTTACCGAATCTGTCCATAATTACAGATGAATTCCATACAATTTTTTATCCGCAAATTTATGGATGAATTCCTCTAACCATCCATAATCCATCTGAAAATTTCTGGACTACTGGAAATTGCAATTTTTTTGTAGTGAAAACTCTTAGAGAGATTTTGAGTTTTCATCGGCTTATCAACACATGATCACAAGTGTTGTGGCGTCGTTTGTTGCGTCTAGAGTATTTTAATCGGGTTGTAGTTAGAGTTAGGAACGTCCTTTTTTGGAAAGACAAGTTTCACGTTTTGCTATCGGATTGCTAAGGGATTTCAATTCGTTTTTACCATCTAACTAAAGAACATCGATCTGGGTTCATATAACGTGTCACTACCAAAGCCACTTTCAACTATCCATTTACTTCATCTTGGTCATACCATTAAAAAAACCCATAACATTTTTGTAATATGTTTCGAAAAACAAAAGAAATAGCCACTCGGATTATCCTTCAATCATGACATAATATAACATGTTTGTTACATCGGTACCGAAATCTAAATATAGATTCTTTGTGTTTATTGTACTCGATGATTCAATACTATAAGTTATCAACGTTAAAAAATACAACAACCTTAATATAATCATACCATTATGTCATACATACATGAGTACTCATCATTGCTCATATACATACATACACTAATATCATTGACATATGGATTCACTCAAAATCAAGCCAAAATATTGTAAAAAACCAATGCCCGATTTACATAACCAAACCGAAATTCATCGTCAAAATGTATGGAAAAAATCCATGGCAGATTTATGTAACCAAATCAAAAGGTTCGATCCATTTGCACATGTCTAGATAACTATGAAATTTAAGAAGAAAGAGAAAAATGATACAAAAAATAAGAAGAGATGCATAAACAAGACGACAAAGTGGAGTTTTAGTCTATCTCTATATAAATTTTTAGAGTTTTCAACCGTCGAGTTTCATACCCTTCATGTCATAGTACAATTAGGTAACAAACACTTCAATTGAACTTGAGCAACATAAAAAAAACTAAAAAGTAAAATTTTAAATAATATTCATATAATCATTATTTTCACTATTTTCTTTTTATTTTGAAGTGTTACCACCGATAGTCTACTAAAACTGTTGTTTGGTTCGTTAATCACTTTGCAAAATCCTACAACTACTTTTAGTTTAAAATATTGTGTAGCTTTGACATTGTCTAACTCTAAACATTATTTTATATTTTAGCAAGACCACAGTCTAACTCAACTTAAAAGTTAATTCAATAATGTAAATTTTTTTCAAATCATATATACCAAAACATTATTCATATTTAATCAATGTTTAAAATAATTCTAATAAAAAAGTCTTATGTTTTATAAATACAATGAACAAAAAAAGAATAGTATACATTTAACTTTCAAGCCACATAAACCACATAAAACAGAAATTGAAAAATAAGGAAACTAGACAAATAAAAGAGCAAATGTGTACACACACATGAGATACATCACAAACACATGCACATTGACATAAGCAACGTGCAACGTGGCAGTGCGAGTCGTGCAAGGAATACACGGAGGCATCTTTTCAAGTGTGAATGTGTTCGCGCGGGCTTTTGGCGTTGGTTGCCAGGTGGCTCAGTCGCCGGCTCTCTCCGGCAACGCGTGGGTATCTTTGTCACATCATATTTTTTCATTTTTTGTCAAATGGTAACAAATTATTGAAATTTAACGTGTTTAAATTTTAAAGAAACAAAAGAAAATTTCTGATGTAAATTCTTAGGTTCGACCTATTTAATAAGTTTATCTGAAATTTATAAAACAAGTTTTTATTTCTATTTTCATAAGAAATTTATTATCATTATAGTCTATTAAAAGGATTCAAATTTAGGATGTAAAATTATTATTTACTAATTAAACTAATTTATTTTTAATACATATTTTTGTTTTTTTTTCAAAAATTTAAAATTTATCGATAAAAATAAATTTCATCAATTCTGATTTAAGATTTGATTTTTTATTTTTTAAATAATTGTTTTCTTCGTCTTAATATACATATCATGGTTCTTGGTTGGTTAATGATTTTATAATTGGATTTAAACTTGCGAATTGGAGAGTACTAGTAGTCAATTAAAATAGACATAAATAAATAAAAGATTTGTCACATTGATAATACGACCTCGAATTAATGACAATATATGTTTAGTATCATCCGTCTTTTAAACTTATTTATTTTTCAATTATATGTATTTACATTAATTAAGGTATGATATTAAAAAAGTATATTTTATAATCATTGGTTAATCGTATGATATATAAGTTTATTTGACTTTAATTAAAAGTATTTGTAGCCGGATATTTTGGGATCTTAATTCTTAAACAAATTTTCTGTCAGTGTCAGTATTTAAATTTTAACTATTTTTTATAAGAGAAACAGATTAATGTCATTTGCACATTTGATTTATCAATATTTTTAAAATATTCCGAATAATTTTACATTTCTTTTAAATTATGTAGACTTTATAAGATTGTTTATATATAGACGCACATACAAATATATTTTTAACGATTTCCCCTCACTTAATCATATGATTTTAACTAATTTTTTGGGCAATTTAATTATAATTACAATAATTATATATACAGTTTATATATTTTCACTATCATTGAAATGCAAGTAAATTTTTGGGGGATTATTATATTTAGAAATAATTTAGTTTATGAAATTATTAAGTTATTAGAATAACATGTAATTCTATATATATACATATTACCTAATAAATGTATATATATTTGGATATATAAAAAGGGTGGGTGAAGCGGGGCAAATGATAACAAGTGTGATCATGTGGGACCCACAAGGAACAAAGACGGAACAATATTCGTTGTGTAGGCCCAGGCCATGAGCTTCATCAATATTGTCGAATGAAAGCGGCATCTATCCACTTAATTCATCTCTCAGAAAACTTATACACCATTTTCATTTTCATATTATTATTATTATTATTATTATTATTATTATTATTATTATTATTATTATTATTATTACATTGTTGTCAATGAAGAGTTAACTAAAGAGTTGATATCATATTAATGTTGATATCGAGAAATTTAAAAATTTAAAGGGAGAATAAGATCATTATGGTTAATTTAATTATGATTAGTAGATATAAAATATTTTCATTATAGATTCGTGTTTTTATTTTAAAACTGATTTTCATACTTACGAAACTTTGAATTAAAGAGTCGTACTTCTTCTAAATATATAAACAAAAGCAAGATTCGAAGTTTATGCAACTTACATATAGAATTATGGGTAAAATATGGTTTAAGAAGAATTTGTTTAATATATTATTGTTTATGATTAGATAATTGGTTTGCATTATATGTTGCATTTCAATTTAATGATCTATATATTTATTAGGTTCTAACAAATCTAAAACTTTCTATCAGTATTAAACTGAAAACGTTTAAATTGAGATTATTATCTATGACCAACATTTTTTATAATTAACTACTGAAATCACCAAACAAACAAATCCCTAATCTAAAACCTGTTGATAGTAAAAAAATCCCAATAACACGGTGACCAAATTTTTTCATGTAAGAATTAGATTATTTAATAATGAATATTTAAATCGATTAAACATTTGAAACATTTGTTATATTTATACTTTTAAATTTTTGGGCAATATTTTTCTATTGGATGTAGAGAAAAGAATATATTGTTACATATTTCCTAATCGAGTAAAATTGAAGCCTTTCTAAATGATTATAGTATATAAATAATATAGTATTACCATATGATGATTTTATTATTGAAAAGACCCACACAAAGTAATGATTATCATCCATCTGCTCTTTTATCATCCCAACACCACGCCTCTATTTTTAAAACCCGAAAAAAAGCAATAGATTCTCATTTCTCACAAGTAAAAAAATACTAATGAAAAATTAAAACCAATTTTCAATAATAATAATAATAATAATAATAATAATAATAAAATAAATAAAGTTAAGGTTAGTGTGACAGACAGATGGATTATCGTACGGCTAAATTTCAATCTAGTTGGATCTTAGCTTATAAATCCAAATTAATTAAATACTTTTGTTTAAATCCTAAGAATAGTGAAAAAATATTAGAGGCATGAAATAACAAAATATTATAAATTTATATATAAAAAGTAGCAAAATCCTTGATTTATCGTGCTGCCATCTGAATATTATTATTTTTAAATTCTTTTTTTCAATTATTATGGAGTAATCTAAAAATTTAAAATACTTTAATATATTTCAATAAATTAATTTATAAATTCAAATTTAAATATAAATAAAACTAAAAAATTCAGTGTTTACAAAAATTTGAATACAAATTAAAATAAAAAATTAAATTATAATTAAATATTTCAAATTCTAAGCATTATTTTAGTATTTTATTTTACTTTTTCTACAAAAATTATTAAATTTATTTTGTATATTTAATGAATTTTTTAAAACCTCTTTCTTCAATTAACGTAGAATAATCTTAAAATTTAAAATATTTTAAAATATTTCAATAAACTAATTTATAAATTCAAATTTTAAATATAAATAAAACTATATAGTTCACTGTTTACAAAAGTTGGAATACAAATTAAAATAAAAATTAAATTATAAAAATAAAATTAAAATTTAAATTTAAATTAAAATTAAATAAAAGATTTATGTATTTATATGAATAAAAATTTATACTATATTTATATGAATATTTAGTTATAAAAATATTGAAAAAATGTTAGAAACTAATCAAAAGAGACATAAATATAATATAAATAATAAATGAATGTTTAGTTATAAAAATATTGAAAAAATGTTAGAAACTAATCAAAAGAGACATAAATATAATATAAATAATAATCATATAAATTTTTTATATAAATTTATATAAATGTTTTTATTCATAAAGTGTACAAAATATTTCAAAATTTAAATTTCAGATATAATCATATAACAAGTTTATGTATTCATATGAATAAATAAATATAGCATATGTTTACATGAAAAATTGTTATAAAATATAACAATTCAATTGTATTATTTAAAATACTTTAATATATTATTATTTCATTTTATTTTATTCTAAAAAAATTAATATATTTATTTTGTATAATTAATGACATTTTTAAAACTTCTTTCTTTAATTAATGTGGAGTAATCTAAAAATTTAAAATACTTTAATATATTTCAATAAACTAATTTATAAATTCAATTTTAAATATAAATAAAACTAAATAAATCAGTGTTTACAAAAGTTTGAATACAAATTAAAATAAAAATTAAATTATCATTAAATATTTCAAAATTTAAATTACAATTAAATAAAAGATTTACGTATTTATATGAATAAAAATATATAGTATATTTATATGAATGTTTAGTTATAAAAATATTGAAAACATATTAGAAACTAATGAAAAGAGACATAAATATAATATAAATAAGTAATCATATAAATTTGTTATACAATTGAACAATGTAAAAAAATAAAATAAAATATCACATCAAATGATGTTTTATCATGGAACAACATCATCATATCTTATGCAGATCATGATTTAGAGAAATTATCATTCATTTATTATCCAAAATGATTGGATGTGACATAAATCCGAAAAAAATGAGTATAAGGGTGTTTGTTTGGCTCTTTGAAGAGGTAGAGACAAAAGTTCGATTGAACATAGAATCATTATGCTTGAAAGTAGAATAATGAAGGTTACTCGGTATAAATTTCTTCTTGATTTAAGCTTTTTTATTGATACTAAGAATTATGGTTTTATATGATAAATAATTTGAAAAATTCTAATGATATATTATATATATTAGAAGAAAAAATAAAGATTGCAAAGTTAATTAAAATTCTAACCAATAAACACCAAATACTATGTATCACTATATAATAATATATTATATATGTTAAATGTTTTAATTTTTTTTGCTCTAACTATGAGTTATATGATTCAATTATATTGTTTTTTATATGATTTTAAGATATAGAAATAATATTATAATAATCAATTATATTTTAGACAAAAATATTCACTATCATAGTTCAATGCAATATATTTTCACCCCATTGATATTCTATTAACTTCATATTTTTTAAGCTATCATGTGTTATTAAAAGATTATTTTAAAATATATTTTTTCCATTTAATTTTATTATTAAACTAAATCAATTTTATGTTATAACATTCTGATATTTTTTTATTAGCATTTGTATTATTCGATAAGATAATATATGCAATGCCATGAACCAAAATTTCTGATATTTCTAATATATCGATTTATTTTTAATAGATTAAATTTTATTATATAATTGTAAATTTTTAACATCCCGCCCATTGCGCGAGTTCTTTTTCTAGTATTTATATAAAAATTACAAAATCTCTCAACTCTAGTGATGTCACCTCATCATTCTATCATTATTTTATTTTATATTAATTAACATTCATAAATTACTTTAAATTAATTATATATTAATAATATTAATATTTTAAAGAAATACAAAATATTTATATTAATTTAGAGGATGTTTTAATTAATATATATGTAAATAAATTAACAAATATTGATCTTTTATGCATTCTCTTTTTTCAAGCTTTTACATCATTAAAGTATTTTTTTGTTTTCTATTTTACATTAATTACCATTCATAAATTACGTTAAATGAATTATATATTAGTAATGTTAATATTTTAAAGAAACAGAAAATATTTATATTAATTTAGAGGATATTTTAGTTATTATATATGTAAATAATTAAAAAAAGTTAGTTAATTAATAAATCTATATATAAAAAGTTGCAAAATCTCTCAATTCTCACAATATAACCTCATCATCCTATTATTATAAAATTTTGAATACAAATAAAAAAAGATTTTGGATTATAAAATAATTGAAAACTATTAGAAACTAATGAAATGAGATAAATAAATAAAATATAAATAAATAGTCATATAAAGATGTTATATAAATTATATAAACTACAAAAGATATTAATATTTCAAATTTTAAATTTTATATGTAAAATATGACAAATTTACGTATTTATTTGAATACAAATTAATAGTATATTTATATGAAAATTTGGTTATAAGAAATTGAAAAATCTTAGAAATTGATAAAATGAGACAAATAAATAAAATAGAGATAGATAAACATATACATACGTTGTATAAGTCCATATACTTTTTCTTATTCACGAATTCTATAGAATATATTAATATTTCAAAATTTATACTGATGATTGATAATCGTCTATTATATTATATCTAAAAAATTTTGTTTTAAAAATCACATATTTTTTATATAACATTGATATCACTATCATATATTATTGAGTCATATAATTATATCCTACCAATTTTTTGATGATTTTAAACAAAAATTTAAATCTATTATCTATTTTTAATGCGAATTTTATCATTCGAGTAGTGATACAAATTATTCAGGAAGACAACATGAGGAGAAACAGATCTATACCTTCTTATATGTAAAAGGGACAATTTGATCGGTTGGAATCTGATTTTCATTTGAAGATTCGACATAAGGAGAAATGAATCCATCATCTCCTTTCATTACAAAAAAAACACGCAGTTTCCAACGGACGGGGCAACGGATCCGTCTGTTGGAACAACGTACCAACGGATTGCAACGGATGTGGTGAAAATTGCAACGGGCAAACATCCGTTGCAGTGCGTTACAATTTTCAACGAATTTATAATGGAAAACCTCCATTGGAATGTCCGTTGGAAATCCGTCGCAAATTTTAACGAATGGCAACGGAGATCATCCGTTGGCAATGTTCGTTGGAGGATCCGTTAGAAACCGGAAAAATGCATTCTAACGGTCGTCCGTTGCAACTTCTAACGGATGCCTGTTAGAAATCGCAATAGATGCCTGTTGATGTTGTGAATTTTGAGGCCACCGGTTTAAATAAATTCACGTGAACCTCCAACGGGCATCCGTTGCAATTTCCAACGGATGCTCGTTGGAACGTTCACTATTTAGATCATACCAAAGAGTGCATCAAACCATCAATAACAAAACCATTTTCGAAAAAATATCGTCGTCTTCAAACCAAAATATAGATAGATCAAGAGAGTGCTATTTCGCGCCAAATGGCAACGGATGCCCGTTGGAAAGATGAATTTTTCCCGCGTAATTGGCAACGGACGGCCGTTGCTTTTCTTTCAACGGTCGTCCGTTGCACGGTTGTAACGAAGATTCCTTACAAATATTTCCAACGGGCGTCCGTTACCACGTTTCCAACGGAGAAATCCGTTGCAATTTCCATTGAAGCAGTGCAACGGATATAATCCATTGGATGGCCATTGCGAATTGCAACGGATCCACATTTCCAACGAACTATTCGCAACAGATGGGGATCCATTGGCATATGTTGGAAATCGCGATTTCCAACGGATTTTAGGCATTTTCCAACGGATATGTCCGTTGGAAAATTCCTGTTTTTTTGTAGTGTATTACTATATAAATATCAACTAAATTGATGGTGTATGTTCACTCAAAATGGATCGGGACCGCACTAAAACTCTTTTCATATGTTACTATGTTGACATTGTGATCCTCCATGATAAATTAACAACTATTATCATGTGTATCACATCAAAGGATGTTTCATCATCGAACAACATCATCATATATTATGCAGATCATGGTTTGGAGAAATTCTCATTCGTTTATTATCCAAAATGATTGAATGTGAAATAAATCCGAACAAAAATGAGTATAAGGGTGTTTGTTTGGCTCTTTAAGGAAATAGAGACAAAAGTTCGATTGAACATAGAATCACCATGCATGAAAGTAGAATAATAAAGATTACTCGGTATAAAATTATTCTTGATTCAAGCTTTTTGTATGTGATACTAAGAATTATGGTTTTTATGGTAAATAATTTGTTTTTCAAGTTGTTAAGAAGAGATTGGAGTGGAAAGAAATGAACAACAATATCAATAAGAGGTTAGAAGCCGTGAACATAAAGAATAATAAAAGACGAGTGAATTATAAATTTGACCTAATTAACTATGCGAATGAGGTATGCTTTCGGTGAAATGATAGGAGAGGATGGAAGAGGAAGATGAAGATAGAAGGGAAAACGATTCATTTGTTCATGTGGATGATACGATAAATCCTTTAAAATATCTTTGTCATTATTCATACAAAAAACATGATGGAGTTTTGATTTCATTTTTTTATTATATTTTATATTGTAAAATAAAAATAAATAATAAAAAAATGTAGAGAAAATTTGAAAAAAATTGGAAGACAAAAAATAAAGAAAGTTAATTAAAATTATAACCAATAAACACCAAATACTATGTATCACCATATAAAAATATATTATATATGTTACATGTTTTTATTTTTTTTCATTGTAACTATGAGTCAGTTGATTTAATTATTTTGTTTTTCATATGATTTTAAGATATAGAAGAAATATTATAATAAATTATATTTTGGACAAAAATATTGACATTCGTAGTTCAATGAAATATAATTTCACCCCATTGGTATTCTATTAGTTTTATATTAAATTATTTAAAAATATATTTCCACTTAATCTTATTATTATATAGATCAATTTTATGTTATAACATTCTAATATTTTTTTTATTATGATCTATTACCTATTATTCGATAAAATGATATATACACAATGCCATGAACCAGTAATTTTAGTATTTCTAATATTTCGATTTAATTTTATAGATTAATTTTATTATATATTTGCAAATTTTTAACATGCAGCGCATTGCGCGGGTTTTTTCTAGTTGTTAATAAAACTGAAAATTGATGAGAGAACAAAATGGTTTAATATCAAATATATACTTGAGGGCTAAAGTACTTCACACATATCCTCGTAAATATAATAGAAAGAAAATTGGAGAAAAGACATATGTGCCCTTATATTTTGTTAGTGAAAACACATACGGTATTGAAATTTTTGTTAGTGAAACGAAACCTATTTCAAATTTGAGAGGAGTGAAACGAAGTTGAAAGCGATTTTCTTCCATTTTCGAGCGATTTTTTTCTATTTTCGAGCGATTTCCTTCTATTTTCGAGTGATTTCCAGCAATTTTGAGCGCTTTTCAGCAATTTTCGAACAATTTTCAACGATTTTTAGCCATTTTCAGCGATTTTCAGTGATTTGAAGCGATTTCGAGCGATTTCTGGTGATTTCAAGCGATTTCCGGTGATTTCGAGCGATTTCCGGCGATTTCAAGCAATTTCTGGCGATTTCGAGCGATATCCGGTGATTTCGAGTGATTTTCGACGATTTACGGTGATTTTTGAACGATTTCCGGTGATTTCGAGCGATTTCCGGTAAATTTGGGTCACACTGGATCGTAGGGCCGCACTGGGTCGTTGGGTCGCACTGGATTTTTGGGTCACACGGTCGAACTGAGTCGCACTAGGTCCCAGGGGTATTTTGGGAATATTAATATTATAAGGGTATTTTTGAAACTAAATTTTATTTTTAGGGGAGAGTAGGCTTGAAGTGAAAATCGTGTTTGGAGGGTATTTTTGAAGTTAACCCGAACAAAATTGTAAACCACAAATATAAATTTGAATTTTTTATTTTTAAAAGAATATCATAAATTTACTATTCATTGTATTTCCATCTAAATTTACTAGGAAATCAACGCGCGCGATGTGCGGGATCAATCAAAATCAAAATTAAGTTATAATGTTTTATGTAGTTGAGTATTGTAATAAAAAACGTGTTTGGAATAATAGTTCTGCGATCTTTTTAATATAAATGTGAATAAACAAAAAAATATTGAGAAAATGTGAGATAATTAAAAACAAGGCTCATATGAACCGGTTCTAAACCATGAGAGAGTTGACAAATTCTGAAATTAATAAAAAACCAACAGAAATAATGAATATCATATGGAAATGTTGATGCAATTTTTTAAGACGAAATAAACCTCGGTTGGTGCTTATATTGGTTTTAGTTGAAAAAACCTGTTTTAAAACCATTGAGTTGTAAATCAACTTATAGTTGAAAGATAAATGTATTAAAAGCATGAACTAAGAATTATCTTATCCGTATAGTAATTACCTTTAAGGACAACTGAACGAAAACTGATAATTGTACGATCCATTTTCCATATAAATTTTGAAAGATATTGATATAAGAGAGACCTGAGACATGGAAATATATGTAACGTAGCTATAAAAAGTATTTGGAAAATACAAAATGCCAATCTAAAATACATGAAATTAATATATATGTACCTGTTGGATGTATTGGGTAGTTCATTGAATATTTCTTCATAAAGAATATTTTTAATGAAGGATTGTTGTATGCATTCTTTAGTGAGATCTAAAATTCGCAATCCATTAGTAGAAGTAACACGTGATAGCCCAACATACAATTGCCGTGAAAAATAGGAAAATGCCAATTTAAAAAGAATGAAATTACTATTTATGTACCTATCTGATGTGTGAGGTAGTCCACTGAATATTTCTTCATAGAAAACGTTTGTAATGGAGGATTTTTGTATGCATTCTTTAGTGAAATCTAAAATTCACAAGCCACTAGCAGAAGTAACTCGTGAGAGTGCAATATACAATTGGCCGTGGCTGAAAATCGGTCTTGGAAGGTAAAGTCCAATTTGTTTAAGACTCTGTCCTTGACTTTTATTTATCGTTCATTTCATAACATAAGCGAATTGGAAATTGTCTCCTTCGCAAAGTAGTAGGTAGTCCTGAATCAGTTGGAGATAAAATGATCCTTGGTATGAGAATCTTGTTGCCAACATGGGTTCCTGTTATAATCTCTGCTTCCAAAACCTTTGATGCTAATTGAGTGACAACTAATTGTGTCCCATTGCAAAGACCTTCCTTTTGGTTTAAATTTCTTAGCATCATAATTGGAGCGCCAACCTTCAAAAAAATATGATGTTTTGGGAATCCAGAAAACTCAAGGGAGTTAAGATACTCGATATTATATAAGGATTGTCAATCTGTTGTAGGAGCACTATTAATTCTGATATAGTCTGAGCTCAAATATATCGTAGCTTTCCCGGGACGATGTGATAAGAGGAAGTCATTGATCTCATCAACATGTTCATTTCGTAGAGTGAGAATAGCCCTTTCAGTAAGATATTCACGATTCATGAAGTTTGGATATGCTGAGTCTGCAAGTGCTTTCAATGGGTTCATTGTGACTTGGAGCAATAATTTAGAATCGATGAGAATTCGATCGCCATCACCATACGTACAAGCGCTAATATTCCTTTTAATGCCATTTCCCATTTATAATAACCATTTTGCGAATTCAGTCTCACATCGATCAAGTCGCATATTTTGTGTTAATGTATACATGTGACATGAATGCCATAGGTGTGATCGACTTAATGATACTAAAACCGTATCTGTTCGGCCTCCTCGAGTAACAGGTAAGATTTGTCTGAAATCACCGCCAAGAAGAATTGTTTTCCCACCAAATATTTTTTCGTCTCCTTCTATAGCAATCAGAGCCATAATATCCTTCAACGTTCGATCCAACGCTTCAAAAGTGTGTCGCTGTGCTATTGGTGCTTCATCCCATATAAATTAATATGTTTTTTTTTCAGTAAATCTGCTAGCATACTTCCTTGTTTGATATCACAAGTTGATCCTTCATTCACATTGAGAGGGATTTTGAAGCGAGAATGAGTTGTTTGACCCCCATGGAGAAGCAAGGCTGCTATGCCCGACGATGCAACCGCTATTACAACTCTTTCTTCCTATCTGAGCTTTGAAATAATAGTCTTATACAAATATGTATTTCCCGTTCCTCCTGGACCATAAAAAAATAGCTTCCCCAACTTGTGTTCAACTAATTCCATAACTACGACAAAAATATTCAGTTTTTCTTTGGTAATCGTTGCGAATCATCTCCTATGCTTCCCCTTTTCAAATTCCATATCGTATTTCATTTCCTACCTTAAAATTATGTTGGAAATTTCATCCAATATGATTTTATTCGGTGTAGACATGCTAGGGTAATCTGATATTGACTTATCATTTTCACTTAGAATCTTCTGAATCTCTATTAAAGTGTATTGTTGAATCTCTTTATCGGATAAACGGATGTCATTGAATTTGAATTCCTTTTTTCCCTATTCAAGATATCATCTACCAATAACTTCCAACAATCATTCCAAAGATGACTGGTTACCTCACAATATGGCAATAAAATTACGAAGAGACGTCTCAATTGGGTTGGAAGTGCCCATTAGCAGTCTCATTCATCGCTAGGCGCCACTCGTTTTCTCCGTCTAACAAACCTCTCACAATGCATGCCTCTTTATAAGTGGTATACTTGACACCATCGGCCGTCTTTATGTCATCATAACTTGTAGGTCCTTTGACAATGTTTAGCAACATTCTACGATAATATAATTCACCTACGGCGGGGTGGATGTTAACGATTCTACCAAGTGATAATCCTCTTCTCCTACGAGACCAAAACTTATCAGAATTGTTCCAGACGAACCGTGTTGAGAACTCAACATAGATCAGTTCTCTAGCCTCTTCTGATATTTTGTTCATCTTACCTATTACTCGAGGAGGGCAGACAGACACGATTTTAGCATCATTAAGTCGATCACACCTATGGCATTCATGTCACATCTATACATTAACACAGAATCGTGTTGTTAATAAAACTGAAAATTGATGAGAGAACAAAATGGTTTAATATCAAAGATATCCTCGTAGGAATAAAGTACTTTACACATATTAAATATAATAGAAAGAAAATTTGAGAAAAGATATATGTGCCCTTATATTTTTTTAGTGAAAACACATACGGTATTGAAATTTTTGTTAGTGAAACGAAACCTATTTCAAAGTTGAGAGGAGTGAAACGAAGTTGAGAGCGATTTCCTTCCATTTTCAAGTGATTTCCTTCAATTTTCGAGCGATTTCCTTCTATTTTCGAGCGATTTCCTGCAATTTTGAGCACTTTTCAGAAATTTCAGAATGATTTTCAACGACTTTTTAGCTATTTTCAGAGATTTTCAGTGATTTCGAGTAATTTCGGGTGATTTCGAACGGTTTCCGGTGATTTCGAGCGATTTCCGGTGATTTCAAGCAATTTATGGAGATTTCGAGCGATATCTGTCGATTTCGAGCGATTTTCGATGTTTTTCGATCGATTTTCGGTGATTTCGAGCGGTTTCCGGTAATTTTGGGTCACACTGGGTCGTAGGGTCGCACTGGGTCGCTGGATCGCACTGGGTTGTTGGGTTGCAGGGTCGAACTGAATCACACTCGGTCGAAGGGGTATTTTGGAAATATCAATATTATAAGGGTATTTTTGAAGTTAAATTTATTTTTTTTGGAGAGAGTATGCTTGAAGTCAAAATCGCGTTTGAAGGGTATTTTTGAAGTTAATCCGAACAAAATTGTAAACCACAAATATAAATTTGAATTTTTTATTTTTAAAAGAATATCATAAATTTACTATTCATTATATTTCCATCTATTTTGAATCTCGATTAATTGGAATACCTTATTTAAATTAAAAAAATTGGAACGTAGATAAAAGGAAATTTTGTGACATCTGTTATTCACCAATTGAATTACTTCACTATAGTTACAAAATTCGAAATCTTTATTATTTATTTTGGAATGAGTACACATCATTATATGATCCCGATCGGATCGAAACTCCCTATTGAATTGTGGAAATTTTTAAAAATCTAATCATCTAGAAACCACAAACTAAATCCACATAATCAACGAAAATAATGACTGATTCTATCCATTTGAAAAATTCGGATTAAAAACGAGTGGATGCTGAATAACGTTAAATATTGTACAAAATTGATGGGTGATAAACCAAAAATAAATTTTGGAATTACTCACAAAGTTCTAATAATAGTTGTAAGAAGAAAAAAAAAAGAGAAAAACCTCTCAAATTTAAGTACTATTTTACAACTAAAAAGTTGATAACTTAAATAGAAAATAAAATCTAAAACAAAGCAAAAACATTTAATATAAATACAAACTTTGATATGAAGATATGATTGAAGGAAAAAAACTATATTGATTTGTGAGGTTTCTATGATTTATAATTTTTCATGTCATTTCATATTTTTTCATGCATGACTCATTAATGTTTTTTACTTTACGATCGAGCATATTTTCCATCATTTTGGACTTCAACACAACGCACTACTTCAAGATTTTAACCTTGCTTTTACCCATCTTGTCCCTCTTGCATTAATTGTTGAATATTCTCGGCCATTCAAGCTTGGAGTTGCTTGGTTTGGGCTTTCGTGATTGGTTTCGTCGATACCACATCGTTCGATTCACTGTTGGTCGGATTAGAATCATTCATTCCCATTGTGATGCTCTCATCATCGTCTTTTTGAAAAAAAAGATTTGTCCTCAAATCTGGCTCGTCTACAACAAAAGGAACTAAGTAAAAAATGTTAAAGGTTTCTACTAACGTTATACCCAATTGGAAGGTGGATCTGATAGGTGTTAGTGTTGATATGTGATAAGAATTTAAAAGGACCAATTTCTCTCAGCATAAGCTTAGAATTTCACTAAGTTAGGAACCTGTCCCGTTTCATGTGGACCTTACCAAATCACCAACCCCAAACATAACCTCTTTTTGGGCCATTATTTTCGTGTTTGGCGTATTGGATTATTAGTTCATTGATGTTTTTCCTCGACCTAACTTGAATTTGCTTCACAAAATCGAAAATGTGCTTTCTAATGAGGTTAATCTGTTCATTCATAGATATTGGTGATAGATCCAAAATAGGAGCGGACTAAAACTGTAAACAAATTCAAAAGAAAAAATTTTGCAGGTGAATTAATGGCTCTATTATATGCAAAATCAACGTGGAGCAAAAAAAGATGGAGATACTTTACTTGATTTGGTTTACTGCACAACAACCTACACACATTCGCCAAGTGTTTTCTTTCTTGGACACAAGAATCACCGACAAAACACATGGGAATAAACTTTCCCAACCATGATTTGCTCTTCAGTTTGCAATTTGATATTGAATCTCTTTAGTATCTTTAGGATTGGATCTATAAGTTAGTTTGTTCGGATTTATCGTACTATGCACAAAAATTGATATGATTTTCGATTCCACGAATTGGAGATAGTCTATAATTTCTTTGGGAAAAAATAATCATAGTATTTTAAAACATTACTAAAAATACTCAAAAGAGAACTCATTTGGTTGTTAGTATTCCTAAACGATTCTTTGTATATAATTACAAACATCGGCTCAGGATCCAAATATGACTTTTTGAACTCACTTGTTTTCAGAAACAATTTTTTTATTGATCTTCTAGGTTGCCTCTCACGGACCTTTGTTTTTGTATCTTAGTCCTCACACTTTAGGTTATTTACGTCATGGTCCCTTGTATTTTCCAAATTTTTTGTGCCTTGCAATTCCATTACAAAGATTATCGGATTTAAAACAAACATATCTATTGAAAACGACAAACATTTCGTTGAAAAATGGAGCTTTCCAATAGATTTCAACGGTTTTGAGCCCATTGATAATTAACTATTGAAACTTCAACAACATTGAAATGACCAAAATCCGTTAGTAATTTATCAATGAATGTTAATAGATATAACCATTAAAACCTTCTAATGGATATCCATGACTATATTCGGTGAAACATTTTCAATACACATCCGTTGAGGATATTAAATGGATTCAATTGAAATTATGAATGACTATCCATTGACATCCTTAAAAAATTGTAGTGGATTACACTATTGAAATCCTTTAATAATCGCAGACAGTATCAACGAGCATCTGTTTAAAAAGTTTGAAAAGATATCAATAGACATCCGTTGAACACATTTGGCAAGAATATAAAAAATTTTCAACGAATACCCTTTGATAAATTTAGCGAGTCATTAAAAATTTCAACGAATGCTCGTTGATACATTCTTAAAATTTTAAAAGAAGTTTACAAATAGAAATAAAATAAAAAAATTAGGTATGTTTTTAATTAAATTTACAAACTATAAAACGATATACTTAGATACATGTATATATAATCTAATATGTCGTCTTCTTCTTCTTTAACCGTCTCCTCTACCCCTTCTAGATCGATGGGACGATGTCTCAACGGCATCAAACAATGAATCTTGTTGTGTCGGCGTTGTGGTGGTGAAGGTACTCACAGAGGTTGGCATTGTTAGTTGGTCATCAGACCGATGATACTCTTTGTGTTACACAGCTTTGTCTTACGGTCTCAAATTGTGGCCGCCAACTGGTCAAAGTGCTATTTGACCATCTCGTTTTCATACGTATTTCTTGCACGATTTTGGAGATGTTTATGATATAGATGCGATGCTTTACGTATGATTCTGTATCCATTTTACTTGTTTTCGTGTTTTCATGTTATTACAGGTTTTTATGCGTATTCGATTTATTTTGGAGCTAAGGACGTGCACGAGACAAAGTACCAAATCGAGGATCATCACTGAACAAACTGGACGAGAATCAGCAAGGAATAGCCTCTACCCGTGCGGGTAACTCCCTAGCCTGAGCGGGCATTTATTACGGTGATTTTGTCCAGCAAATTGAGCACGAGTTGGGTAAGAACTACCACGCCTGGGGCCTCAGCCCGAGCGGGCAACAACACAGCCCGAGAGGCCAATAGACCAGCCCGATGGGGAACCTTCTAGCCCGAGCGGGCTGCCTCATTCTCCATCGCGTTCTTGCGCGATCTTCCGCGCCGCACCCGAGCGGGTCACTTACCCAGCCAGCACGGGTCGCGTCCGTCACCTGCAACTCCAAATAAGTTAATTTGACTTAAAACAAATGAGTGTTTGTTGGGGACTTATACAATAAGGAAAACAACTTTAGAGAAGAGGATAACTGATATTTCACTAGAGAAAGTAATGAAAACGTCACCCAACTTATTCAAGAATAGAAACTCATGAAAAGACAACAATGGGTGGCTGCTGCAACAAAAGGAAGAACTGAACGACTGAAAGGGAAACAAGGGAGAAAAGGAAAGAAAAAAGGAAGGAAACAAGAAGAGAGGAGTGACAGGTCGAGCTCATTCACTTAATTTTCAGTTCTTTATCGAGGAAGGAGAGAGAGTGGAGAGAGAAGAAGGAGACTCTTGCGAGGAGACGTGCAAGGAGCATTGGAGATCAACCCAAGACTTCGGTTTCGTTTGATTTTCATGTTCCTTAGACTTTCTACTTCAATTATGTTTGTTTATGGATGAATGAACGAGTAGTTTGTTTTGTTCTAGGAGAAGGGATTAGCCCATGGCAACCCTGGAACCACTTTTGATTTATCTTTGAATGCATCTTCCCGTTTTCGTTTATCTATTCTCTATCTGAGTGCTTGAATGACTTGTGTTTGCGATGACCACGTAGATGCATGTGTTAGGGATTAGGAGAAGGACCGTAAGGAGAATTCTAGTCCTAGAAGATCAGGTTTAGAACAACCGAGGTTAGGCCACAAAAGTAGGGTAGCAGCGGTTGAGGGTAAAACGGAGGAATCACAGATCTTATGGGTTTAGTTCAAGGTGTCAGCCATGAAAGTAGGGGATAACTTGACTAGATCATGTGTCTATGCCTTGAGAGAGGGTAGATATCATATTAGGATCGTCTACCTTAGATAACTTGACTAGGATTGCATGATAGATAGGTTGATTGTTGGTTTCGGTAGTCTTGTGGTGAAACTGGATTCCTGGAACGTTTGTCTCATTGTTAAGAACTAGTTTGTTTATTTGTTTGCAAGTTCGATTCGTAGTTTGAGTTTAGGTTGTGTTGCGTAGTCCCTGTTGGATCGACACCTAAAGTACTAAACACGTGCCGTGCACTTGCGGGTAGTTTAGGTTAAATATTTGTTTAACTTTGATAACACATCAAGTTTTTGGCGCCATTGCCGGGGAATATTGTCAACACGTCTTAGATTCGAGCCTAGATTCTTTCTTGTTTGTTTTTGTTTTTGTTTTCTTTTCTTTCGTTCTTTCTACCTAAATCGTTCTTTATTTGTCCTTTGCAGAGCCGTCAGATCAACAAGAGATGGATAATCAGAACGGCAATGGACAGATGCAGCAACAGCAACTCGTGCCTCAACTACGAGAACCACAGGCTCCTCCACCACGTCGCCTCAGAGATTACGTGGTACCGAACATGAACAACGTGCAAACAACCATAAGGATGCATGCTGTTGCTAGAGAACAGTTCGAAATTAAGCCGACGATGATCAACATGCTTTATCAGAAGCAATTCATGGGTGGAAATCACGAGGATCCCCATCAGCACCTCATAGACTTCCTTAAGCTTTCCGGTGCATTCAAGATACACGGAGTCTCGGAGGACACGATATTACTGCGTCTCTTCCCCTTCTCAATTGGGGGACGAGCAAAAACTTCGCTGCAATCGCTTCCCGTTGGTTCAATCACGACTTGGGACCAGCTCTGCACATTGTTCTTATCACGCTTCTATCCTTCGAGCAAGACGATTCAGATGAAGGGAGAAATCACAACGTTTAGATGCAGAGATAGAGAAACTTTGTTTAAACCGTGGGGCAGATTTAAGTGTCTTCTACAGATGTGTCCACACCATGGTCTCGAGCAGTGGTACGTTATCCAAACCTTTTACAACAGAATTTCAGATGAACACCGGTCGTGGAGGCATACGAGCTGATCGATAACCTTGCCATGAACCACACCATGTGGTCAACACCGAGAGGTATGCCTAACAACACTCGTCGCCTATATGAGCCAAATCAGAGCAGAGCGACGGGTAACACAGCAAACGCCATGTACTGCGTGAATATTGTAGTTTGTATCGGATTAGCATATGTCATTTCAAATGCATATAACACCTTTTTGAGTATTCGTTTTGAGGAACTATCGAAATACATATTTTCTTGTCCCTTCTGATTTCAATTCCAAGTATTCTTTGAGCAAATCCTATGTCCTTTATATCAAACTCTTTTCTTAGTCTAATTGTTTAGATCCTTAGCAACGATTAGCATGTTATTTGCATATATTATTTTCATTTTTTTACATAAATAAGTATATAGAAAAAATTATTTTCATTGTACTTACTAAACTACTAACACGAGTTAAACAATCTTATGGTTAAATCCTGCTAGTTGTCTCATATAAATCCGTTACTCTAGATCTCCATGTAGAAAAGTTATTCTAACATCTAATTGCCCGAGTTTTTTACATTATGTGATGCAACCATTTAGAGAAGAATGTGAATAATCACTTGCTTGAATATTGATGAAAATATTTCACTATAGTGTCCACACTTTTATCCTATGAGCAACCCTTGGCCACAATTATTGCTTTCTCAGATCTTCAACCTCGGAACGATAGGTTTGCATTTGAAAACTTATTAGGTTCCAATTAGTTTTTTCCTATAAGGCCTTTTTACTAATATCCAAGTCTTGAGTCTTGTTAAAAAGAATACTTCTCTTCTTCCATGGTTTTTTGAAATTATGCGAATACTTAGGATCTAGTTGGTTCATCTTTTTTGTTCATTTAGTTTGAATTATGTTATTATAGATAAAGAAAAAATTACCAAATTCTCTTCTTGATCATACGATTTTGGAGGATTGATGACCCTCTTCACTCCATCCTTAGCTAACTGGTAGTTCTTTAAATCATCAGCATCTCATAGCCTTTTCTCTGTATCCATATCACTTTCTTCAATATTCTCATGATTCTCTGAATCATTCCCTTTATATGATCTATTTTCCTCCTCAAGTTGGTTTAAACTTCAATTCAAACAATGCCTTTTTTATATGTGAACTTTTCTATTTGTTTTCTTGAATAAGGTTCTTGTATACCTTATCTTCTCTAAACACTGCATCCCTGTTGATAACACATTCCTCGCCTTAAATCAACCAAATTCTATATCATTTTGTATCATTTAGATAATTGAAAAATGCTCATTTCTTTTCACTTCGATAGAACATCATGTTCCAAGTGGATGTAAACCAGACAACCAAATATTCTTAGATATGAAAGATTTGGTTCTCTTTCAATCCATAATTTGTATGGTATCTTGAAATCCATTTCACTAGATGGAAAAATATTAATAAGATGCACGACTATTGATGCAATCTCAATCCAAAACTTTATATCTAACCCACTTTCATTCGGCGTGCATATTAATTTTTTTATTTCAGCATGATATGTTCGCATCATGAGATATTTTTTGTGTGGTGTATATGCACAAGTTTTGTTCCTTTGAATTCCATACTCCTTCCAAAAATAACCCATCGAATTTAATGTTGCGATTCTCCAATCCATTATCATTCATGAGGCACTTAAATGTCTTTTTAGTCCTCACTTCAATATGTTATTTCCACTATTTGAAACTCTAAAATGTTTCATCATTAGACCTTGATAAGAAGAAAGGCCGCATCCCGCTCTTCTCCACGTCCCAAGCCACGTCCCGTGTCCCGAGCCATGTCCTGCTTTTCTATCCATCTCGAGCCGCATCCCGAACATGTTTCGCTCTTCTCCGCATCCCAAGCCGCGTCCCACTCTTCTCCGCATTCTGAGCCACGTTCCGCTCCCTTCTCCACGTCCCTTATCCGTGACCCGCGTCCTATATCCTGCGATCTAGTCAAGCGTATTTATGACCTCCGCGGTCTCCTATGCCTTGTTGACCGCTCCAGCTCATGCAAGTTACATCTAAACTTGTGCCTTGCATGTGTACTTGTATTTTCCTTGTTTTTCACCCTTTTTACGTGTATAAATAGGTATTTTTAGTTCTAATGAAATACATAAGAGAATAGTTATTCTTATTCTCTCTAATTCCCTCGATCTTTCGCTCGCTCTTAATCTTTCTATCTTGCTTCCGGTGATTCATCTCTGTTCTACAATTCTACATGGTATCAGAGCGGTGATCGAATCTCCAAAAATGTTTTGATCGATTTTTGTTTCTTTTGAAATCTATTTTCTTTCAAAAATTGTTTTTGTTCAAATTTTTTTAATCTCTCTTTGTTTTTGTTTCCCTTTATTTGCTCAGATCTCTTGTCATGGACTCGACCAAAAGCATTTCAATCTCGTTCAATGGAAAAAATTATTCCATTTCGATGAAGATTGCTAAGGCCAATCTTGGCATGCGAGTTTTTGGGGTTTTGTGACAGGATTGGATGTGAAAACTGTAGATTCAAGTGTCGGACCATAAAAATGGGAACAAAATAAACTCATTGCCTTGGTTGTTTTTCAAAATTCCCTCGAATCTAATATAATTCGTACATATGGGCACATAGATTCTCCTAAGGAGCTTTGGGACGAGCTGAAACATGTTTTTGGCAATAAATCCAATCTTAGCCGTGTGTATGAAGTAAAAAAAAAGCCTTAATAATCTAAGGCAAGAAGGAAAGCCTTTTAGCTAGGCTTTGGGTGATTTTAAGGAATTATGTTTTGAACTCGATTCTCTAAGGCCTCATTCTGTGGATCGTGTTGAAATTGCTCTAAGAGCGAACCAGGATCATGTCTGTTGTCTTTTATTCTCCTTCGAAGACAAATAAAACGACCTTATTCATCACATACTTCACCAAAACAAGTTTCCGTCATTTAACGAAGTTTGTACGATGATAAAAAGGAAAGAAGGGGAAACCGTCTCTTTAAAAGAACGACCGAGGATGCTAATGTCTCTAAAAGCATCTTTGGGCAAGCCCCTTCTATCAAGCCTTTCAAAAAGCAGTTCTCTTATGAGCATTGCAAAAAGAAAGGCCATACAAAGGATCGTTGTTGGATCCTCTACCCCCATTTGAAGAACAAAATCCGTGACGATCAAGGTAAGACTAATATGGCCTCTGAGTCCGAGTTTGTCACTAAGACAGACCTCGAAGAGTTTTTCAAAATTATTAAGTTAGGGAATCAAACAAACAAAGTAGATAAAATGGGAGGTAATGTTACCTCAGCTCTCTCTGTTTTCCGAAACCATATTATAATATATTTTAGAGCTACAAATCATATGATAAAAAATCATGACTTGTTTAAAGATATAAAACCTCATAGTGGCTCTGTTTCTATTGCGAATGGTTGGTCCAAGTAAAGGAACATGGAAGCTTAAGCTTCCCGGTTATGATACAAGGGCTCTCTTTGTTCCAAAATTTTCTAATAATCTTATTTCTATACAAAAGCTTGTAAAAAAACCTTAATTGCTATGTTTGTTTCGATTCTAACTCATTCTAGATGCAAGATATGAAAAGGAAACAAGTAATCGGTAAAGGAAAGCTCCTCAATGGTCTTTATGTTCTGAGTCTATGTATTGTGATCCTAAGTCTGTGTTTCTATCAAATTCAAATATTGATAAAGTTTCTATATGGCATGCGAGACTTGGACACCCTCATAGTAAAGTTCTAAGTATCATTTTTCTGATCTTTAAGATAAACATGAAGCATGTGAAGCTTGCATCTTAGGAAAACACATAAAACAAGTTTTTCAAAACTCTGTTTCGGTTTATAAAAATTGTTTTGAACTAATCCATTCTGATGTTTGGACAGCTCCATGTGTTTCTCGTGATCAAAAGAAATATTTTGTAACCTTCATCTATGAAAAATCAAAGTTTACATGCCTTTATACTCTCTCGTATAATAGTTTCGTTTATGATGTATTTGTAAAGTTTCATAAGCATGCTTTAACTCAATGTGATGCTAAATAAAATGTGTAAGGACTGACAATGGTGGAGAGTATACTAGTCTTCAGTTTCGCAGATACCTTGAAGAACAAGGCATTGCACACCAAACCTCGTGTCCCTATACTCCGCAATAAAACGGAATGGTCGAGAGGAAGAACATGCACCTAATGAAAGTCTCGAGAACTATCATGTTCGATCGAGATGTTTCTAAAAGGTTTTGGTCCGATGCAGTCATGACCGTATGTCACATCATTAATAGAATTCCTACAAAGATTCTAAAGGACAAACCACTGTATGAGGTATTAAACTCTACAAAACCTAATATTGAGTATTTTAGAATTTTCGGTTCTGTGTGTTTTGTTCTTGTTCCTGACTCACAGCGAAACAAATTGGAACCAAGGAGCGCTAAAGTCATGTTCATCGGATACTCAGTATATAAAAAAGGCTACAACTGTTTTGATCCAAAATCTCAACATGTAATAGTGTCTCAAGATGTTATGTTTCTCGAAGACAAGAGCTTTCATGATAAAATCAGCTGGGAAGAGATTAACGGAATCTCGGAATAAAATGATATAGGTATGTCCCTTAGAAACTTAGTAAATTTATTTTCGAAAACTAACAATGAAACAAGTCCTCTGCCAAGTGTACCTAAACGTCATGAAGACTAAAATGATCAAGAAATATCAGAAAATAAAGAACATGAAAGCCATGATGAGATCACATATTCTGAGCAAAATCATGAGGAGGAAACTAGGGCCTCAAATCATGAGAATGAAGATCAAAGCCATGATCATAACCAAAATGATGATCATAACATCGATGAAGTTGAAGGAAGGATTCTAAATGAGATTGTGCCTCGGAGAAGCACTAGAATAAGGCGACCAATCTCGGAATGGATTCACAATCCTATTCAATGGCGTGACAACCAAACACCCTATTTCTATGGCATGGCAAACGAGCATCTTACCGAACATCCTATTCAAAATTTTATCTCTTTGAAATTTATCTGTACTGATCATAAAGCTTTTCTTAGTAAAATTGACAGGGACATCGAGCCACAAACCTACAGAGAAGCCAAAGGGAAGCCAGAATGGGAGGAAACCATGGTTGAGGAGCTAGTAGCCTTAGAAAAAAATAAAACATGGGACCTTGTCCCCCTTCCTAAAGAAAAGAAGCCCATTGGAAACAAATAGGTATACAAAATTAAATATAAAAGTAATGGTGAGGTAGAACGTTACAAGGCTCGCCTTGTAGCACAAAGGTATAATCAGAAGTATGGGGAATATTATACTCCTGTTGCTATCCTTCATTTTATTCACATTATTTTTTCTTTTGCTATTAACCTTAATTTGAGTTTGGGGCAAATGGATGTTAAAAACGCTTTCCTTCAGGGGGAAATAAAGGAAGACATCTATATGAAACCTCCCTCGGGCCTCCAAACCGAAAAAGGAATCAAATCCAAACTAAAGAGAGCTCTCTATGGACTCAAACAGTCCCACGAGCTTGGTACACTAGGCTCTATGATGTTGTTCGAAAGTATGGTTTTAGGAGGAGTGAGGCTGATCATTCCATGTTCATCATTCGAAACAATTCCGGTATCATCGTCTCTTAGTTTATGTTGATGATATCATCATAACAGGTGATGATAATAAAGGAATAGAAAGTGTTAAAAGTTTTCGATGGTCTCTCGTTCCAGCGTTGAGGCCAAGTACCGAGCTATGGCAAATGTTTTCGCCGAAAAGGTTTTAATGAGGCTTCACTTATGTTGCTTTTGAACACCTAAGCTTGAGGGAGAATGTTAAGAAGAAAGGTCGCGTCCCGCTCTTCTCCGTGTCCTGAGCCATGTCCCGCTCCTTTCACCGCATCTGGAGCCGTATCCCGTATCTCGAGCCGCATCCCGCTCTTCTGCACGTCCCACTCTTCTCTGCATCCCAAGCCATGTTCCGCTCTTCTCCGTGTCTCGAGCCGCGTCCCGCTCTTCTCCGCATCCAGCGTCCCACGTCTTGCGACCTGTTCAAGCCTATTTATGACCTCTGCGGTCTCCTATGCCTTGTTGACCACTCCAACTCATGCAACTTACAGCTAAACTTGTGCCTTGCATGTGTACTTGTATTTTCCTTTTTTTTCACCCTTTCTACTTGTATAAATAGGCACTTTTAGTTATAATGAAATACATAAGAGAATAATTATTCTTATTCTCTCTAATTCTCTCAATCTTTCATTCACTCTTAATCTTTCTATCTTTCTTCCGTTGATTCATCTTTGTTCTTCAAATTCTACAGATCTCAAGAAGAATGTACAAGTTTTCCTTGAGTGATCATCTATGATTGTCAAGAAATACCGTTCTTTGCCTATACATGTTGTGTTGACTTGAATCCTATAGATTAGGATGTACATACTTTAACACTTCTTAAGTATGAATCATAATTGGAATACTTTGTAATTGATATACGAGCATGATAACTTGTATATCTTTTCCATGACACAATCATCTCAAACCCCATAGAATTCTTTTTTTCTTCGTCAAGCATCCTTTTTTCACCAGCATCTCCATGTCAAAGTTGTGTTTTTTTTTCATATCTTTAGTTGCAGCCTGAATTTTACCCAATATTGTCTCACCATGTAAAACATACAAACCTTCCGTTAAGTCTCCTTTTAGAATCACTAGAGCCCCTTTGTATAGTATATCCACTTGAAACTTATAATTATAACCTTGTTGGTTCAGAGCTTCAAATGAGATCAAGTTCCTTTTTAATCTAGGATATAACTCACTTTTGTAAATCTTTTAATTGTCTTGTCATAACACCTAATTTCCATACCCATGATCTCAAAAGTTTGATTATCCCCCATCAATACTCTTCCTCCCTTGAACAAATTTTGTCATTCAAATCACTTCTTTTGTAGTATTCATAAAGAATGTACAACTAGAATCAAGGATCCAACGTTCTTTAAGATCTTGATCTAAAATAGTTAACACTTCTGAATCCCATACCTCATATGTGGATGCTCACTAAATCAGAACATTGTAGCTTCTTCTAATTTTTCTTTCTATTCTTGCAATCCTTCTTATTATTCCCATGCATCGAACAAAATCAACATCCATTTCAATTATTAGCTTTAATTTATATCGATATTTCTTTCTTCTTTCTTTTACGATTAAAAAAGTCCCCTTTCTTTGTCCTTTTTCTTGCAACCAAACCCTCACCGACAGGTTTTCTTAACCTTGTTTTGAGCTACAAAATCTAACTCTTTTGTTCTTATTATTTCTTTAACTTCCTCAAACATAATACTTGTCCTCGAATTATCTTAAAACCTCTTTGAATTGCTCAAAACCAAGTGAAAGAGAATTCAACAAGTATACTATCTCATTTTTCATGATTTTGAAAATTAAATCCAAACCCGAACTCGCAAATATTTCAATTTTTTTTTGTAATGGGTTTCAGATTTTCCGGTTTTGTGCCCCTTAATTTAGATTTCGGATATCATATAACATTTTTTAAAAGACGTCAATTTTTTCCTTAACTTTCTTTCTTGCCACCGTTCTAAAACTTGAATTTCTTTGTATCAAATATATCCTACCTTGCAAAGACTTCCAACAGATTCCATACACAAAACTATTTTATTTTTCATGGATTACCTTCCACAGGATTGAATCTGAGACAAATAACAATGTGGGATTTCGGGCCCTTTGAGTTTTGCTAATTCTTGTTTCATGAATTATGAATTAAATATAATTTAAACCGTTGTTCGTGTTTCTGGCTTAACATGTGAACTTGATGTAAGGGTGCTAAGTGGATCGTCAACGCGCGAGTTGGCCTTGATATAACTGATATAAGTGCGAGCTGGATTGATTTGTTTTTGTCCATATACAAAATGAGTTCATGAGTTAGATTAAAATTATATATATATATTATAGATATATAAATAAGTATAGAAGTTGACTTCTCTTCGGAAATATATAAGCTTTACTTTGTTCTCGTTTCCAGATGTATGATTTTAAAGATGGCAAAGAAGGTAATACAGTTTCGATTTATATATTTATTTTTTGTTAAATATATTATCAATTTATGTATTTATTGTTTTTTAGATTTTTGTTTTGTTTATATGCACCAATAAAGAAGAATACAATGATGTATAAAATGTATTTACATGTCACTAAAAAAGAAGAAGTTTATGTTTTAGAAGTTTCAACTTTAAAATATTTAGTCAAATATCGTTTTTATTTATGTGTTTAGATATTTATTTAGATTATCTATATTTTTATGAATTATTTTAATGTTTTGAATTTTTGAAATGTTTAGATGTTTTTATTTGAATTTTAGATATTTTTTAAAATAATTTAAGAAAGTTTAGACATTTTTATTGTTATTTATTATATAACAGTATAAAAAAAATTCAACTCGAGCCCTTTTCACCTAAGGGGTTTCGTGGGTTGGGATGATTCAAAAAATTCCATTCATATTAATTAAGGGAGAGCTAGTCTAAAGCACTTAGCACCATTAGCTTGGTCCCGATTCTTATATCTAGGTATTGACATTGTCTTTAAATGTATCAAATACCTCCACACTATAATTCTATTTAGCACTTTTTCTTTCTCGAGAATTTTTTTTTACCGTCAAATTTATCAACATCTTGTTTCTGTATTTCAACCGTTAGTATCTTGTTCTTAACGAGTCTTGGATTTTTTGAAATTCCATCAAAGAATTTCATTCACTTACAACCACTTCTTCATGGATTGAAGTTTCTTGGATCGACGAAGCTCTCACTTGTAGACATTGGTCCTTTGTAAATACCCAAACTATATTTGCAAATGACACGTAATTTCATAAAGAATACAAAGCAACAAAAGAACTTTGAAAATGAGAACTTACAAGTTCCCAAACATAGAATATAATTTGGTACATCTCGAAATAGATGACGGTAAAACCCCTAACCCAGAATCCTCCATCATGATTAGGAATGTGCACCAATACCCTTCTAAGGGTGGCAACATATCACATAATCATTAATTACTATGAATAGTTTGTTTAATAGTTTTCAAAACATGCAAAAATTTCTAACACAATCGTTAAAATAACGTCTCGATACTTAATTAAAAATAAAATAAGAATAGAGACTAAAGAGTACACCTCTGGAAGAACCCATTTTCACACTCGACACCTATATTCTAGTTGTCGTCCATGTTTCATTTTGTGTCCATCCATGATAATCCACAAACGTGTGAGTACAATTATCACACTAAGTGAGATCATTGCATGTACGATCTCTGCACATCCAACCATCCACTTAAAATATACATATAAGACATGTAAATATAACATAGCACATTTAATTATCAAACCATCCCAAATGAATAACTAGAATAAAAAAATTTAGCATCCCGCCATGATTGTTGCTTGCAAGGTTTAATTGGACCCCAGATATCGTACGTTTCGTAAAGTCAACATGACTCCCACCCTCCCAGCATAACGCTTGAAAGATCTCACTGGATCCTAGTCGGTAGAACAAGTGTTCTCATAGTTCCATCAGTCTTTAGTATAGTTGTAACACGCACAAGGTAACACCGACCTAGTCGTCACAGCTCATGCTTGCAAGAACCCACTGGATCCCACCTACAATAGGGCTCGAGAAATCCACATGACCCCAACCTCTTGATACCATGCTCACAAGATCCCACCAGATCCGAGCACATGTTGTCCCTCTCGTCACAATCCTAAGGCGTCGTAACGCCATCGTCTGTGACCTAGCATTTCTCATGCGACACACTCCCCTCGCCTTCCCTCATGTATCTCATCAAGACTCCATCCTCGCATGACCACCATGACTTTGAACCTGGCCATCGTGGTTTTATTGCACTCTCGAAACGTTCACGTCTTTTTCTATTCTCATTGAGTTCTTGGTACACCTCATAAGACTTGCTGTGTACCCCTAGAGTTTTCTCAGTAAATTAGGGGCCCAAATATAACCAAAATGAGATTCGACCCAAGAAACCTCTTGCTCGACCAAGAGATTTTCCCGACACTTGCAATGTCCTTAGAAAATGCTCAAACCGGGCATGACTTCCGGGCAATCCCTCGTTAAACCGATAAAAAAAAATACTTGGCTGAGCGGTTTTTCCAAAGCTTCCCACACACCCTAAAACCCGAAAGTTTATTTTCTTCCCCATTTTGTACTCCCTTGAGCGGTTTTATGCTCGTTCGAGCACTATACGTAAAGTGACAAAATTCAAGAAAACGTTTTTCTGGCGAGACACACCTCTATCTCTACATGTATTCCTTCAACACATTTCTAGACCCAAAATATACATGCATATAAGCGTTATTATCGCTATACAAACTCTACCACTCATCGCAAATCTTTTATTAATGTAATAACGTTTTGTATTAAGTGGTATCAATACCATCATAAACTTCCACACACCCACTTCCATGTATTTATGTTGCCATATTAATATTTTAGTTTGAAATTTCGTGTTATAGTTGACCTTCACCACTTTAGAATTCCTCCTCAAATTTACGGGTTCTGAGAATCTCGATGTTGCCACTGATGTGCACTTTTATATTTACTTTTCTTGTCTTCAAATTGTGAATTATTTCTTCTTCAAATTTTACCCCAAAATTACTTAGCTCCCCATTGTGCGGGGCACAAAAAACCATAAAAATTTTAATATCGTGGCACTACGATACTAATGTCGTGATATAAATCGATCATCTTGATCTGACATGATACTCATTGGAATACCAAATAGTATCAAGTCTCTAGAATGTAGAATTTGTTTAATTTATCCAAGCCATATATCTTCTTAATCAGTAAAAGTTAGTTGACTTGGTTCATCGATCCATGATCACCCATATGGTGTATTTTCCACATAGGGTCGTAGGAAACCAAGTCATGAAATCTTTATTGACCCGTCTTATTTCCACTCAAAAATTGACACGGCCTACAACTTCAGGTTTTAACGTGTTATTAGACTTTAAAAAGCTTACAAGTGGGAAAAATTGTGGCTCATGACAATATCCATTTTATTGTTCTTGACACTTATAACGCTGCATAATGTTACTATCCATTTTAGTCGATCTGGAATCAATGGAAAACTTTGGTCGATAACCTCACACAAAATGTTTTCTTCTATACATCAATTAGATTGTTAATCATCTTTAAATTTTCTTCCATAGTCTGTATGTCCTATACCTTGGATCTTGCGTATTATTGCGAGTATCTAAAAGATTCACATTAAATAATTTTGTAACTCAAATTCTTTTTTGATTCGTCTCGATTCACCACTTAATATTGTGATAAAAAATCTATTCTCACAATTACGTCGTCCATCCATCAGATTGATGATGAGCTTCGTAACAAATTTATCTTCATGTATAACCATGATTATCCTCTCGAAAACACCTAGAACTCCATTGTTTGGACCCACGTAGTATGTACATGGCTCACGCTATCCTACTTTGTTGACTTCGCATTTAACCTTAGGTCACTAGCAAACTCACATGCTATGATTTTCTATTATGTCAAACAATACTTGGAAATAGTTTCACGTTTGTTTGATTATCCATATAATCATCGAAATGATTGCCCATTGCGTAGATTCTAGGTTGAACTTTTTTAAACTTTGACAATTGCACTCCAACCGAGATTAAATCCAACATAGTGGACTTATTTGCGGTGATGGTGGTTACATAATGAAAAATTCTTCACCAATTGTTTTTGCGTTTCTATCACAATAGCATCCTCTTGGTCGACATTATGTCTCCATATTTCAGCTCCAAACTAAGAATCTAAATATCCTCTCACACCTCTTGTGACACATGCTTCAACTTAAACTAACATTTAAATTTTATCCAATTTGAGTTGCAATTTGGCTCGTCCCTATGAATTCATTTCCAAAAATAGTCTACCTTTTCTTTTAGGTCATACTACGATAATCTCTTGGTACCCGTCAAACACCGCGCAGAGACAAAACTTTTCTCTGGCCTTAACATTCGTCACAAACAACTCCTTTTTGGAATAGGCGAATGCCCCTTTTGATTATGAAATCCAAGAACCAATGATATTTCGATACATACCTAGACCTTTTATAGCACTAAAGTGGTATTGACGATGCTAGTGGTATCGTCTTTAGACATTTAGTCGATCCATCCAACATGACTTGACCAACAGTTCGCAAATCCTTGCATGGTCACTTGATTAAACCCATTTGTTTTCTTTTTAACCTAATGACTTTCAGTCAAAAATTTTATGCTCAAGAAATAGACCATGCTCGATCTGTTATGATCTTCTTCATGCAAAAGATTTTGGCGACTTCTATAATAATATACAGTGAGCTTCCAAATAACTTGAATACAATGAAATGAAACTTGACGAGGTGGCCTATCAAAATTGCCTTAATTTTTTTTCATTCTTAAAATTTTGTGGTACATCAAATCCACAACTTCTATACTACCACCATGTTTTATAATTCTTGCCGAAATAGATCGATCCTCCTTGCCTAATATGTCTCTTGGAATCAATTACCCATTCGGATCGTTCACTATATGATCTCTCACATTTTTTCTAGAATCCTGCTCATTATCTTTTATTTTTATTGGATCATCATTCGGATTCTTTTAGGTGCCTTCTCAAATATAAATATCTCAAATACAATCCCTTTTCAATCCATAAACGTTCCTGTTATAACTTCTCTCTTTTTTTTTCCATTTCAATCATCTCATCCATTACATTACTTAACTTTACATCTTTCCGAATAATCTTTCATAACTTCTGCGAATGTTCTCACATAACTGGCACATGCTATCCAATTGTGCCACCAAATGCTCTCGAAAAACTTCCAAATGTTTTATGAGATAAAAACTCGGATTCTCTTAGTTAAAGAAGTCATATCATGATGGCTCTACCAACCTCTCGTCATGAAATTTCCTTCGCATTATAACATAATCCTATAATTCTCGACAACTTGTGTGCTAAGTCACGATTAATTTTTCCAAAACGCTTTTCAAAATATTCATTAAAACAAATTTTAGGGAAATTCAACTCTAATATTACTTTCCACTTTGGTATCTCGGTGGAACTCGCATCCTCGTTACCATGATAGGTGTTCACAAAGTCCCACTAGATCCCATTAAGTCCTATCTACCGTAGGATCCCTAAGATCCACATGAACCCCGTCTCTCGATACAACTGAACATGTTTATTCCTAACAAGACTGTTCTCTTTCATCCCATTGGATCCCATCTGCCCTCAGACTCGTGATGTCCACATGACCCCACCCTCCCGATACAACCGAAGGGATGCATTTGTGACAAGACTCTCGTCTTCCATCCCAACACCATGAGAAGCATATCTTTTTGCTAGCTTTTTATTCCTTTGATTCGCGTGAGTTTTAATCTTAATCATTTGCTAAGATCTGTAAATTCTCTTGTTGTCTTTCTCATTGACGTTTGCAAAGTATATACACAGAGGAATTAGGTTACAGAGGAAGCTAAGAAGGAAACTACCATAAGAGATATATACTAAATTATATCTTGAATATTGCTGTGAATATTGTTGTAACTCGTGATTGACCGTAACAACCGCACAAATCTTTCCGTATCTCCAATACGCCCCCTCAAGTTGGAGCGTGTAGCGTGCGAGCGCCCAACTTGGAACGAAGACGTAGAAATGGAGCCATACCGAGGGGCTTGGTGAAAATGTCCGCAAGTTGATCTTCGGACCGAACGTAAGACGTGACAAGCTCCCCGCGTTGTATTTCATCACGAACAAAGTGACAGTCAATCTCGATATGTTTCGTACGCTCGTGAAATACGGAATTAGCGGCAATATGAAGTGCAGCTTGGTTATCGCAGATCATTTGCATCGGGGTTGAATGGCGAATACCGAAGCAACGAAGTAACGCTTTAAGCCACTTGAGCTCACTCGTGAGAATCACCATGGATCGGTATTCCGCTTCCGCCGAAGACCGAGAAACAGTGTGTTGCTTCTTCGTTTTCCAAGTAACCGGAGATGAACCCAAGTGAACCACATAGCCCGTCACAGAACGACGAGCGATAAGGCAAGTAGCCCAGTCCGAGTCACAGTAACCATATAGTCGGAGATCAGAGTTGGAGCGGAGAAAAATACCGTGATCCGGAGAACCCTTCAAATAACGAACAACCCTGAGAGCAGCAGCCCAATGATCCATCCGCGGGTTGTGCATAAACTGGGACAACACGTGAACAGGGAAGCTTAATTCCAGGCGAGTGTGTGTCAGATAAATCAGCCTCCCGACGAGTCTCCAGTATTGCTCGGGGTTGTCATAAAGTGCCGATGATGAATCCGACAACTTGTGATTCTGCTCCATGGGAAATGAAACCGGTTTTGAGCCGAGTAGACTGCACTCGTTGATGATGTCCAGGCATACTTGCATTGTGAGAGGTGAATGCCTTCGGAATTACGTGCGACTTCAATTCCGAGGAAGTACTTCATGATTCCCAAATTCTTCATATGAAAACAATCTCGGAGATAGCTCTTGAACACATCAATTGTAGCCGTGTCATTACCTCCTATAAGCAAATCGTCGACATACACAAGGACGTATAGAACGGACGAACCTCGTGTAAGGGAGAAAAGAGAATAGTCCGCCCAAGATTGTTGAAACCCATAACGGAGAAGAGCCGATGTGAGCTTGGCAAACCAGCATCTCGGAGCTTGCCGTAGCCCGTAAAGAGACTTCTTCAAATGACAGACTTGTGATGGATCCGAACATTGAAAACCCGGAGGAAGTTTCATGTAGACCTCCTCATGTAAATCACCATGAAGGAAGGCATTATGGACATCCATCTGGTGCACCGTCCAAGATTTCGCGGCTGCGATGGCGAGGAACATACGAATGGTAGGCATTTTGGCAACGGGTGCAAATGTCTCCTCGAAATCAATTCCTTCGGTTTCACGATTACCCAAAACCACAAATCTTTCCTTGTAGCGTTCAATGGTTCCATTGGAGTTGTACTTGATCTTGTAAACCCATCGACACCCGATGGCTGTCTTCCCCGGAGGTAAGGAAGTCAATGTCCAGGTATTGTTGGCATCAAGTGCCCGTAATTCTGCGTTCATAGCTTTGACCCAAGGAGAAGATTGTGCAGCCTCGCTATAAGATCGAGGTTTATAACCAGCCGTGATTGCAGCTAAAAATGCACCATGAGACGCGGAAACATTACCGCAAGAGATATAGTTGGCGATGAGATAAGAACATGTACCTGAAGACGCCTGAGGTGCGGGTTGAGACATGCGAATGGGGTCATCCAAACAGCGGGCTGAATAAGTAACAAAGTCCTTCAATTTAACAGAAGGAATACGAGGTCGGTGACCGCGGCCGAGAGTATGAGCAGTTGTGTCTGGCGAACAATCAGTGACCGGTGCCTCTATTGCTGGAAATCGGAGAGGAACCTCTACAGATTCCGAGGGTAAGGCATTATCCTCTGTTTCGGGTGTCGAGTCCATGAAATCAGAAGACCCGGCCGACCGCCCCCTATCGTCAGAGATTGCTGCTGCGGAGTCAAGTACATCGGCAGACACCACAGGAAAGTCGAAGATGGTAGGGTGTGACAAAGGAGGAGACATGGAGATGGTCATATCAGCAGTCGATGGTGCAGAGAACGGGAATATGTTCTCATGGAAGATGACATCCCGGGAAACGAACACCTCTTGAGTCTCCAAGTCAATCAGCTTCCAACCCTTTTGTGTGCTGGAAAAACCAATTAAAGCACACCGGGAGCTGCGTGGAGAGAACTTATCACTTGGTTTTCGGCCCTTGTGAGCATACGCGAGACACCCGAGTAATTGAATTCGATCATACGATGGGATGTACCCATGAAGAAGCTCGTACGGGGTCTTTCCTTTTAAGAGAACCGAGGGCGTTCTGTTGATCAGAAATGAAGCCGCGAGAACACACTCTCCCCAAAACCGAGTCGGTAAGCTGGCTTGGAACATAAGCGCGCGTGCTACGTTGAGGATATGTCAGTGTTTACGCTCCATCCGTCCATTTTGTTGTGGAGTATACACGCATGAGGTTTGATGAATAATTCCTTGTGCTGAAAAATAAGGTCGCAGCGCAAGGAATTCTTTGCCGTTGTCGGTTCGAACAATTTTGACATTTCGTTGATATTGACGTTCAACCATCGCACAAAACTCTTCAAATATTTGTTTCACTTCCTGTTTCGCAACAAGTAGGTAGACCCATACGGCCCTCGAGTAGTCATCAACCAGTGTAAGAAAGTAAGATGCACCGCTTGATGACGGAGTATGATACGGTCCCCAAATATCGCAGTGAAGCAAATCAAAATAAGCAGCCGCTTTATTATCACTATCATAAAAACATGCCCGTGTTTATTTGGCCCTTAAACAAGCATCGCAAGGGTCCTTATTATCAAAAGTCTTCGGAAAGCCAAATGAATCTGAAACAAACGACAACACTTTATCTGAGGGATGGCCGAGACGACGATGCCACAGTTCCCGAGAATCCCGCTGAGTCGTGTGACAGGCGCGCGCATCAACCGAACCTCGAAACCGATAGACCCCATTGCATTCTTCATCCGCTCCAATCAGGGTCTTCTTTGCACGGTCCTGAATAGAGCATAAACGATCGGTGAATGTTACAATACAATCATTTTGCCGCAATAACTTGGCAATAGATACTAAGGTAACAGTAAGAACGGGAACGTAAAGAACATCACGGAGACACAAGTATCTCTCGAGAATCATTGTTCCCTTTTTCGTTGCATACGTCGTCTGTCCATTCGGCATACCAATGGAGCAAGGATCGATCTCAACCACAGATTCGAGCAAGGATATGTTGCCCGTCATGTGGTGAGAAGCATCGGAATCAAGAAGAATTTCGGTTAAAGTGGCATTACCAGCAAAACGTTCACCACCTTCGGAAGTTTGAAGCTTGAACAGGTTCATCAGGGTCGACCATTGCGCGTCCGTAAAGCCCTGCGAGGAACCGTGATCAGGCATCGAAGCAACTCCCTTCTCCTCCGATCTGATCTGAACCGCATTGGCATGTGCACTAGGTCCACGAGCGTGTCCGCCGTGGTCATTGCCGAGCCGATCTCCCCCATCTTCAGCATTACGAGTCTTATCACGGGGATTGTTCTTCCGAGGACGTTCATCCCACCAATCCGAGTAACCGTGAAGTTTGAAGCAAGAGGACACAAGATGGCCCGATTTTTTGCAGTGAGAGCACACAAAAGACTTGTTCCGGGCACGATCTGCAGTTCCAAGGCCGCTGGAAGCTGCCTGCACCGCGAAGCCCACAACATCGCGTTCCTCTTTCTTCCGCACCATAGAATGCCGACGCTCCTCTTGGACCACCATCGAGAAGACACGATTCAAATTTGGAAGAGGCTCTATGTTGAAGATCTGCGAACGCAGAGTTCCAAACAGAGTATCATCCAAACCCAAGAGAAAAAGATGTACTTTCTCATCCTCTTTGTCTTGTAACAGCAGAGAATTGAGTTCACCACAGCTGCAACTACGAACCGGCTGATATACTTCCAATTCGTCCCACAGTTTCTTGAGAGATCCAAAATAGGATTGAACAGATTGCCCTTGCTGATTGCAACGCATCATGTCTTGCCGATGTTGATGAATTCGGGCAGAATTTCCGACGGAGAAACGTTGATGAAGATCGTCCCAAAGAACCTTCACTTCTTCGACAATCGAAATTGTGGTCTGAAGCTTAGGTTCGATGGTATTGAATATCCATTCCACCATCATGGAATTCACCGGCTCCCATTCATCACGATACTCATCGGTGGGAGAAAGCTTCGGAATGGATCCATCGAGGAAACCCATCTTCCTCTTCGTCCGAAAGGCGTGCCTTATGTGCTTCGCCCATTCCTCATAATTCTCATCCCCACGGAGCTGAACCGAGGTAAGGATCGTGCCGGGACCCTCTGAGGGATGCAAATAAAATGGCGAATTAACAGGAACAGCTCGGGGATGATAACGAGAGTTGTTCGTCACGTCAAGATCCGAGGTGTCATCCTTGTTTGTCGCCCTATCAACAGTAGTACGAGCAACGGAACTCACATCGGTGCTCATGTTTGCCAAGGGTTAAAAAATGGAATTGATAGAGAACGAAGAAAAATTTAGAGAATATGACGGTCAGAAACGTGGGGCTCTGATACCATGCTAAGATCTGTAAATTCTCTTGTTGTCTTTCTCATTGACGTTTGCAAAGTATATATATAGAGGAATTAGGTTACAGAGGAAGCTAAGAAGAAAACTACCATAAGAGATATATACTAAATTATGTCTTGAATATTGTTGTGAATATTGCTGTAACTCGTGATTGACCGTAACAACCGCACAAATCTTTCCGTATCTCCAATATCATTGAGATATTTTGCGGTTTAACATTTGGATACTGAATCCATTATACACAAACGCTTTTTGTATAGTTTAAGTATTAATATATCTTAAATGTTACAAAAAACTTGTAAGTATTAATACATTTTAAATGTTTCAAAAAAATTATTTATCTTATACCAAATATTTGAATATAAAAAGTTTATTGTTAATTAGATGACAAACGCACTAAATTTATTCCTTCTGTATGATGAATAATATTTTACTTTGATGTAAATATGTCTAATGGTATCTAAATTGGTTTTTTATTTCTTTCCATGCTTACCTAATTTTTTTTTCTTATTATAAATAAATTCACAAATTTTCAATTTTTCACTGTATCATATTCATTCTCAATTATTCTCTCAACTTATTTATATATAATTAAAAATCAGACTAAATTATTTTTATTTTATATTAAAAATAATTTTATTTTAATATTATTTATTTTATTATATAAATGATGTGATATGAATAATATAATAAGATAAAATTACTACAAATAATAAAATAAGTATATATAAATATATACTTATACCAATATATATTTGAATTTTAAATTTTTGTTTTAATATATATGATTTTTCAAATGAAAAATTTAATGTATTTTAAAAAGATTAATGTGAAAATGCGATAAATATTCTTTTTTTAAAAATAACGGGGACATTCATATATTTGTGAGACGTTGAATTTTAGTTCCAAATATATTTTATTAATTTAATACTAATTAGTTTTGTTTTTTCTAAATATTGTTATATTTGAAATAGTATGAAGAATTATATCAATATATATTTATTAGTGCGCCATATTATTTCATTTTTTGAAAAATAAATTATGATAATTTTGTTACTCGTTTATTTAAATTCGTCAATTAGATATTTTCACAATAAGATTTGATATATAACGTTGTTATTTAAATCAATTATTTTGTTGTTTTATATGAAAAATATTGATTATAAAGTAATAAAAATTTTAAGAATTATTTTATAGGCGGTTGACATATTTGTAGATTATTTTACAAAAAATTAATTAGCATGAATGTAGCAACGTATTATAACAAACAAAATGAGAAATGAATATTGTTGTTATAACTCATTAACATGTTTTTAATTATATTGTATTCGAATATATTTGATTGACCAATTTTTGTATTAGAATTGTATTAGAATACATTTTAATTATATTGTATTAGAATATATTTGATTGACCAATTTTTGTATTTAGCTTAAAAGAATTTTCTTTCTATGAAATCTTGTGATTATTCTAATTTTGTCATCAATATAAACCTTTGTAGAGAATAATGTATGAGTGACAAAAAATCCTAAATTAAAATCCAAGAAAATAAAATTAGTAATGATATATTTATGCGTAGTTAGTAGATCAATAGGATTTTATAATCAATTTTAATCACTTTAAGATTTATACAACATGTCACAAAAGTAACAGTTCTTTTTTACAATATCTTATCTATTTATTATCAAATTTCAGCTGTTAGTTTATTTCATATTAAAAGCTTCATTACATCATTTTTTTATTTGAGATTTATATAATTTAATATATGAATTGTTTAATATATAAATTAAAATAATTTTATTAAAAACATACTCATAAAAAACTAAGTATACGTCAACTTTTAGGATTGATGATGACATGTAAAAATTTGATCCTTATACTTTCTAAAAATTCAATATAGTACAAAACATAATAACTTGAAATTGTTTTGCTTAGGGCAAATAACGGAGAGGGAGCGCAAAATACAGGTCAAGGGCTTTTGCTGGGAGAGAAGCGAAGAGGAGTGGATTTAGATGTTAGGGCTTTTTTCTTAATTTTTAAATTAGTTTTATCATTTTATAATTGATTTATTATGCGGAGGAATAAAAAATTTCAAGGTTATTTTCTGTAAAAACAAATTTGCTTTATATAAAGGTTAACATACTTTGTAAACAGATGATGTAGAGGTTAATATGGAAGCTTAAGTATTAAATGTTTGCAATAGATATCATAAGTGCTTTATAGTTCATCTAGAATCCTAATATGTTTCCTTCATTTGATTCTTGAAGAGCCTAATGATTGGTGCATAAGAAAGTTCTTGCTGAAGAGAGTATTTACTCTTTCTGAAGGATTAAAGATGTCAATGGATTGGATTGTATCCAACCCATTAAAATTAAATGGATTATATGGTATAATTGGGTTGAGTTCAACCCGATCCATTCAATAATGTGTTATATAGGTCGGGTTACACGAGTTAAACAGGTTTAACGGGTTTATTCATATAATTTACATTTTGTATATATATTTTTATCATTTATCATTTATGATATATACTTATATACAATAGATAGTATAATTAATGTTTCAATATTCAAGACAATAATTTATGAAACAGATTTCATCCCATTTTAACAATATTTCATCTAACTTCACCGAATTTTAACCTCATTTCATCCAATTTTAACTCGATTTCACCCGGTTTTACAGAATTTTTAACGTGATTTCACCAAATTTCAATCCAATGTCATCCAATTTTGACTCGATTTCACCCAATTTTAAGCCAATTTCACCCAATCCTATGAAATCGGATGAAATCGAGTTAAAATTGGGTAAAATTGAGTCAAAATTGGATGAAACCGGGTTGAAATTCGGTGAAATGTGATGAAATTGAGTTAAAATCAGATTAAATAAATTTGAAATCCGGTGAAATTGGATTAAATCGAGTTAAAATTGGGTGAAGTTGAGTCAAAATTGGATGAAATCAGGTTGAAATTGGGTTGAGATTCGGTGAAATTGAGTTAAAATGAGGTGAAATCGGGTTAAAATTGAGTGAAATCGAGTTAAATTGAGCTTCCGGTGAAATTGGATTAAATCGAGTTAAAATTGGGTGAAGTTAAATTGGAATTGGATGAAATCAGGTTGAAATTGGGTTGAGATTCGGTGAAATTGAGTTAAAATGAGGTGAAATCGAGTTAAAATTGGGTGAAATAGGTTGAAAGTAGGTGAAATCGGGGGGAAATTGAGTGAAATCGGGTTAAAACTGATCGAAATCGGGTTAAAATTGAGTGACAATTTGAAATTCGATGAAGTTGGATGAAATCGGGTTAAAACCAGATAAAAATCGAGTAAAATATAGGTCAAAACCGGATATTCGGAATGATGGTGAATTTGAAGTGAAGAATATATGAGTTTAACGGGTTAAATGGACAAAACCTATTAAGCTTAATGTAAATGAGCTTTATACCCAATAAACCCATAAAGATTTATACTCAGTATTTAAGAACCCATCTATATTTTAAATAGGTTGGGTTGGGTTAACCCACTAACCCCAACCCAAATTGACATCTCTATGAAGGATGAGTTAAGAAAGATTCTGCAATATCATCTCTGAATGAAGGAAAAGACAATATTAACTTGGGAAGGACCAAAGTGCAGAGAGAATCTTCTAGAGCTCAGAAAAATAACCAAGAAAACTGTGAAAAAGATTATCATAAGGATAGTTAAAAGACATGTTAACGACAGTAAGCCAAAACGTAAAACATAATGAAGAGAAAGGAACAATGACAGACAATTCCCATATAGAGGTATCTAAATAAAAGTATGAGAGCTCAAATCCTAATGCAAAAGATAATGAGCATGCCTCTAGACAATTCCCATATAGAGGTATCTAAATAAAAGTATGAGAGCTCAAATCCTAATGCAAAAGATAATGAGCATGCCTCTACAAAAACAACTCGTACAGAAGGAAAAATAGAAATTATCAAAATAAATTGAAGAGAGAGAAGGAAGAGAGAATTTTGCTCTTGCAATTTGTAGTTTTTGCAATTTTTGTGTGTTCACAAGAGTGGAGGAATTGCCTATTTATAGGCAAAAATTTCTAATTATTTTGAATTAAAAAATGAAATGGGTTAGCCACCAATTTTAACATTCACATTTTAGCACTCCTCCTTGAATGTCTATTGATTGCCTCGTTAAAAAAATTTATCATGAAAAAACCCTTTGGGATAAAAAACCACGATGAAGGAAAAAGGGTGCAACCATAAAATAAACTCCTCCTCAAGTTGTCAACCCTTTTGTTTCTTCACAAGCTTCGAAGATGACGCATCTCGATATTCCGAATGTGTTTTTCTCAAAGTTGAAGTCGAGAGCACCTTTGCAAATGAGTCGACTATATTTTCGCATGATCGGATGTATTGAACATCAACTTCTTTCTTCTTCTCGAGCTCTAGAGTATACGTGATAAATGTTGGAAGGATATGCTTTATTCTGTCACTCTTGATATATTCTTCCTTTGTTTGAGCAACGCATACGACATTATCTTTATATAGTATCATTGGGTTGATATTAGTTGATAATCCATGATAACACTGAAAGTGTATCAATATTAGGATAGGTTTTTACACCATTTTCGCATGTATCTTACATTGAGTCTTACTTATCCGATATGATTTCTAGCTTCACACACCCGTTTTGTTGGTTTTCAGGTTTTTAGGCGACAAGGCCTAAATGAGCTCAATATGAAGAATTTCTGATCAAAACCACATGAATAGAAGACATATCTACTCAGAGCTCCAGAACCCAAAAGAACACCCGAGCAACAAGCGGAAAAGAGAAATATCAAGGACACAAGGGTGCCCGATCGGGCACTATTCCTCCACCCGCTTGGGTATAACCTACGGGGTTTTATCCACACATTCAGCACGACCCGGGCACATGAGCAATGAGATCGGGTAGCCTTACCCGATCGGGCGCAAGAAGAATACCCGCTCGGGCTATTAGTCATCCAATCTGCCCCGAGAGTTTACGCGACTCGGGCCCGCTTAACCACGCGATCGGGTGATGTCCCCCGATCGGGGCACCATGAACCAACACGGTCGGGTGAGCCTATACCCGACCGGGCAACACCTGTGCCAGAGCGGGCCGCGTAATTCGCAACAACCTAGATCTCAATTTCAAACGAGCGGATAAAAAGAACGAGGTATCGAATTCCTTAGGGTTTATCATGTATAGGACTCTGTTATCTTATGTTTTCTTTTCTTCCATGAGTGAGTAGAGTCCCTACTGCGGGTAGGGGTATCGGATTTGTATGTATGAACGATACTTTGCGTTAATGCTTAGTTTTATGAATTTATTCTTGATTTACGGTTTTACGCTTAGCAATATCATTCTTACGTTAGTGCTGACCGCTCAACAACATAGGATCTCAAACCTTGCTGGAAGGTTAAGGAATGAATCCGGTCCGCTAAGTTGTAGATTAAGATCGGCTAATGAGAATCTGACCGGTCGGTTAGTCATCTTAGGGATAGTGATTGCGGTCATAATGCTGCCATGGTATATGTTAATCACTGTTGGAAGGTAGGGTTGCATGTATCCATGGTTAGGAGGTTTAGGCTCGGAAGAATCACTCCTCACCGTAGAGCATGAATTTCCCGTTGTCAAGAATAGGTTATAGAACTATGATCCTTAGTCGTTCATCTATGCAATTCCCGGTATCCCGTACACCCGTAGTATTCACCATATCTAGTCTTATCTCTAACCTAGTTTCGTTGTCACCATTAGGATAGTTTTAGGAAATTTAGGACCATATCCCATTCTATCTTCTTTCGTCTTAGTTTAGTTTCGTCTTAGTTTAGATCGACCCTGGTACTACACGATCCGTATACTTGCGGTGAAGTGGACTAGGAAAATTATAACTCGTGTTTCCACACGTCAATCCACATGTCTCTTGTATGTGCCGAGTTAAAGCTCTGAGCCACACACATTTTCTACTTGCTTCATGAAGTGCTATGACTTTAACATGATTTGAAGATGTTGCAACTAGTGTTTGTTTCTGTGAACGCCATGGTATTGATGTGCCTCGAATTATGAAACCATATCTTGTTTATGATCTAGCTTTATGAGGATCTGATAAATAACATGCATCTGCAAAACCAATGAACTCAAGATTGGAATCTCTAGGATAAAATAATCTTAAATCAATTGTCTCTTGTAAATATCGAAAATATATGTTTAATCCCTTTTCCAATGACGATATGTAGGGGATGAACTATATCATGACAAGGGATTAGTAGCAAATTCTATATCAGGATGAGTGCAATTTGATAGATATAAGAGAGCCCTTATTGCACTCATATATGGTACTTTTGGTCCAAGTATATCTTCATTTTCTTCACAAGGGTGAAATGGATCTTTGTCAACATTCAAAGATCTAATACCATTGGAGTACTTAATGGATTTGCTTTATCCATGTTAAAGCGTTTTAATACTCTCTTTGTATAATTCAATTGATTTACGAATATAACATTCTTTAGATGCTATATCTGTAAACCAAAACTTTGTTTGTCCAAGGTCTTTCATTTCAAATTCCTCTTCTAGATAGTTTCGAACATTTTCAATCTCTTTTGTGGTCCCAATTATATTCAAATCATCAATATAAACAACTATAATCATAAATACACTTGTTGTTTTCTGAATAAATACACAAGAACAAATAGTTATTCACAAATCTCCTTTTTAATAGATATCCACTTAGACGATTGTAATACATACGTCTAGATTGTTTAACCCATGTAACGATGTTTTCAATTTGATTGCACACATATCTTTAGGCTTTGAGTTTGATGTTTCGACATTCTTAATCCTTCAAGGATTTTCATGTATATATCGTTATCCAAAGATCCATATAGATATGTTGCAATCACATCTATAAGGTACATATCTAAGTTGTTGGATGTTGTTAAACTCATTAAATATCTAAATTTGATTGCATCTATAACAGGGAATATGTTTCCTCATAATCAATTCCAGGTCTCTGGGAAATATGTTTTATATGTGCATCGTTTTAGTCCATATGAAAAGCTAGAAGTCAATATTTTCTATGGCCTCTGATTTGGTCTCCATATTATTTGCCTCTCGATATGTGTTTGAAAAGAGAAGTTATGTTTCCGACGTTGCTGATTCTAGGACCAAAACATCTGAATAATATTTTAAAATGTGGTCTCGTAGCCCTTAATTCATTAATTGATATATTTTTAGAACAATGAATTGTTTCATATGATGTAAATACAAATCAAAACAATACATGAAAAGTAGTGTTGTTGAGGACAATTAGTGACTTTCTTACCTATGAATGATATCGGGATGAATCCACGAGAGACTGACATATCTATATTGTATGGAGGATACAAGTTCGTTTCATCTAGTACACGGGAAGAAACCGTGTTTGTTTGATTGTTATAGAAGATTTCTTCCTTGTGGACTTACATTCAAAAAAGATAAAAAAACAATTTTCGAAAGAACAAGGTATATAGAAAGAAGATGCACCATGCATGCAAATAAGTACAAAAATACTATACGAACGACTAACCACAATCATAGATTTATAAGAATCAATGGAGTGTGGAGGAGATCGTGGGCATCGAAACCGTGTGGCCAATGGCAATGGCATAATTGGTACAAACTCAACATTTTTTTGGGAATTATCATACTGGAAATCACTCATATTAAGTCACAATTTGGATGTTATGCATATTGAAAAATAGTCTTTAATAACAACATCAACACTTTTTTGAATGTAATATGAAAAAAGAAGGATAACATACAATTAAGGAAATATTTAAAGACAATATGTCGAAGATTTGAGTTGGAGTTACGCGATGGAAAGTCATATATCCTGATATTCAAATTCTCTAGGGTTTACGAAAACAATATTATTAAGGTAGTTAAAAGAAGATCTTGAATTTTCATATGGATATGCATCAAACATTTCTCGGTGTATGGATATTGTGGGTTCAAGTCTCATCGGGTTGAAAAGTCACGGTTGTCACATTTTCATGGAGCGACTCACTAAAATTGCATTCATGGAGCTATTACCGCATAATGTGTACGACGTGTTATGCGGAGTTAGCATATTCTTGAGAGATATATGTTCAAAAAATTTAAAAACAATATCTTAGAGGTATTATGCTTTTTCGAAAAGTTCTTTTCGCCTTCATTCTTCGATGTCATGAAACATTTTCTAATACGTTTACTAGACGAGACAATACTTGATGGATCAGTGCAATTCAGATGGATGTATCCATTTGAAAGGTTTTTCTTTCAACTAAAGAAAAAGGTGAAAACAAAACAGTGGTTGAAGGATCTATTGTTAAAAAAATACTTGTTGAAAGATATCACATATTTTAGCATACTCTATTTCGAGTCGCATATTTTGACGAAATATAGAAGATCAGAAGAAAATCACACAAGGTATCTATATCAATATAATCCTCAATTTGGTGCAATCCCTGAGATCTTTACACCAATTGGACGTACGAGAGAGAAATCTAAGAAATATTGACTAACACCACATGAGTACAATCACGTCCACAATTGTCAAGAGCTATTACCTTTCGAAAGATACAAAACAATGACAATCTGTAAATTTATTACATATATATATATATATATATATTAACATGCTAATTAATAACTATTTGTTTAATTTTTTCATGACATTGTCTTTGATGAAGAAGTAATATGTACATATCCTATTCAAAGCGCAGGTGAACTTAACAACATAAAAGTTTTTTATACCCCATGGTTGAGAGATTATGTAATATATGCATCTCTCGTACCTTCGATTATATATTTCTAAAAATAATATATTTTATAAGTAATCATTCATTTTTATATCATCAGTTTGTGATGAGGGATATCCTACTTGGTTAAGAGATATGACTTAGAGCCGTACAAGAAATGTATTGTGTTGGCCAATTATATTTACTTGGGGATACACATTCCACACATACGAGCACAGAAAACATAGAAACACATATAATAATGGTGTTTTCGTTAATAGTGAAATAGAGAATGATAATTTCTATGGTATTTTGCACCAAATCCTATAGCTGGAATATCTTGACCCAACCATAGGACGTGGTACAAGAAACAATCGATGGAGAGTAATTGACATCAACTTGAAATGAAATTACGTAAAGTGTGATCCATTCATCTTAATAGATCAAACAAAATAGATATTTTACGTGCAATATCCAACGCATTTAAACATCGAAGAGAATATTGGTGGGTCATAGCTAAGATTAAACTGTGTGGCGTTACAACTATGAGCCACTACGTTTAATTGATAGTAAAAATCGTGAAGAGATTCTCACAAGGACTGACACAGATGGTGAATACATAGACAATTATGAAGACGCTGAACTTGAAGATGCAGAAGATAAACATGACGACGAATTCAATGCACCATCAAAGTATGACTCGCCAATTGAAGAATCAAGGAAAGAGGAATACTGAATTATATAATTATAATATCAAAGTTTTATAATCTAAAATTTTTCTTAAATATTTTGTTCCATATTCAACGAGCATCCGCTCATAATTGTAACGATTTTCTCAATTTCCAATTTCCTTAGGAACTCTATTCGGGACTGAGAAAATTTTACAGAATTTCTCAATTTCCATCGAGCATCCATTGCTAATTTTAATGGATCTCCATTGAACTAAATCATACATCATCAACGAGAATGCGTTGGAAATTGCAACAATGCTCTATAATGTGCCTAGCTAGTAATTGCAACTCCATTGTCTCGGTATCATAATTTTCAATAGGCAATCATTGGAATTTCCAGCAGATTCTCATTTGAAACTCGAACTCCATATCAATAAATGAAGGTTGCCGATTGGACGTCTTTTTTAACGGGTATTCGTTGAAAAATTCGGTATATAACCAGTTGAACAATTCCAATTTCAACACAATATCAAAATTACAAATAAAAATTCTCTCCAATTATTACAACCTATCTTTAAACACTATGAGACCTCGACGATTTATCGGTGACAGAGGATTGTTGGCTAGTTCTACTGGAGTCCCACCACAAACTTATCCACCACCATATCATTCTGCATCACCTATACCAGCGTCAACGATATATGATGACGAAGAACATATAGTAGATATCGATCCTTTGATCGATACCTTCGAAGATCATCTAAATGTTGCCATCATCGATCTCGAATATCGTGATGGGACACTGCGATATGATATTGTTTTACACATATATATTTATTTTATTGTATTAATTCTTGATACTTCATCGATGGTGGTATGCTTTTATTGTAAATATTATTACATATAATTATAATTCATTATTTATTAAATTTATTTAATACATTTATTTTATTTAAATTTTATTTTGTAGTTAGCTTATAGATAGCGTAGGAAGGATACATCACCTATCTATAACGCGTGGATGTGCAATATGTAATCACAGTTGTACTAAATGAAACTACTGCAACAAAAGCGCCAAACCGATATGGGCAACGAACGAGTTTTGCAATCAACTCGTCCAACACTCAAGGTCAAGAGCGAAATAGACCAGGAAGTGTCGGTACGATGAGAAGGTTCCTGAGAATGGTCCAATCGCCATACATTGGGGATGAAAAAAAATAAAAGAATTGGTAAAAGGTTTAAATTTTTAATTTATATTTCTATATATTTAAAAGTTTATTCTAATTAAAATTAATGTAATATTTCATATGCCAAGAAAAAATCTATCGTCGAAGAAGATGTCGAGAAACCCGAGCTAGTCAAACTTCGGGCAAAGCGGATGGTGAAAACTATGACAGATAAGATCACACAGCAATCACTAGTCATCGGTTCATCTCCGGATGAACTTAGTCCTTTACAAAAGAACAAAATATATTTATAGGTAAATGGTGTTTGTCATTTATAATAATATTCACTCTATTAATATATAAATTGTTATACTAATTTTTTATTATTTCATATTGAAGTTTGTTAGACCATATAAAGAGCTTTTATACGGTTTAGATTCTTTACAAAAAGATATTTCGATGATGCCACGATGGAACCCCCCACCGTCCAAGAGACATACACGAAGGAAAGACACATCAAGCAACTTGAGGCTACATTTTGAGATACAGTGGTGAAGATGCATAATATGGAGAGAATCATCGAGTTGATGACCGGTCGAGCGTGTCAGTCATCACTCACTACGGAGGAAACACCACCGAGACATGAACTGTCATCGATTCTGATGCGATCCCATCTTAAAGCACCGGAGAAGACAAAAACGAAGACAATGGTGGTGGTTTAGATGAAATATAGGCTAGTTTACATTGATTTGTATTCTATTTAGTTTTAAATACTAAGTAAACATTTTAATTATATTAAAATTAACTTCTTTTATTTTTAAAAAGTTTGATATATTATCAAGATGCTTGTTGATCTTAAAACAACATTATTAATGGACATTCGTTGATAACATTTAAATTTCCTTCCATACACCAACGAACATCCGTTGGCAAACCCCCACCAAGATTTCCAACGGATGCCTATCAGAGGTGGTGGATAATCCAACAGATATCTATTGGAATGTGCAACAGGCATCCGTTACAACTCAACCATCTGTTAAAATTTTCAATGGCCTTATCCCTTATAATTCGTTGCTACATTTGCATCTGATAGTTCCCGCTAAAACATCATTGAAAATTACAAGAGACTGAATTTTCTATCGGTCGATTTTTAACAGTCACAAATCCGTTGAAATGCATTGGAAAATATCATTTCCAACAGAAAAATAATCATTTCCAACCGGTTTTACCATTGAAAAGATCTGATTTTTTTAGTGATTATATCTTTTTGTCATGAAATATTAAATATTATTTTATAATAATGATATACATGTGATACGTATTTTGATAAATATAACAATATTTGATTCTTATTAAATTAAAATCTAAGATATTATACTCCGACTTCATATTTTATAGAATCAATCATGATTGGAGAAAAACGACTCGCCATTCATGCTATAGATTTAATGACTCAACTATCATTAAAGCAGAAAAGATTAATAATAATTTTTTTTTTAAAAGACAAAAATAATTTAACTATTTATTTCACATATTTATTCATGAACTTATATTACTCCACAATAATAAATTAACTAACACGCTATTACATGAATTAATATGTTATTTACAAAATAATATATGAATTTTAAATTACTTCTAATTTTATTAATTTAACGATGTTTTTTCTCGTTAATCAATTTAAACTAATCAAAAGATTTATATATTATTTTGAAAATAGTATGTTAATTAATGTATTGTTGTAAAGTAATAGACAAGTTTATAAATAAATATGTGAAAAATCTTTTTGTGTATTTTTTTAGTCCGTTGGTGGTAAATTAAAAAGTTATTGTAGTTATTTTTATATTTACAAATTCATTTTCGTTATTTTTCTTTGCAAAACAACTGGAGTGTAGAAATGCTCTAATTATTTATAATTAAGTTAATCCTTATTCAATTTCTGTCACTTGCGAATTTAATTATCCATGGGCTTGTAATTCGGTAAGCATTATCCATAGGCCAGCAATTCAGTAAGCACACTTTTAAGTTTTGCTTTGAAGAAAATTTGACAAACAAACCGCATCTTGAAAGCACAAATCACACATACATATATGTAATGTAACAAAAAGGGGGTTTCACTTTGATTGTTTTGGGGTCATGTTGAGCTGCTAAATCGGGTGCGGAAGCGTGTTTTTACAACACAATTATTCGATCTAGTCATGTTCAAAGATTGTTTTGTTGGTTTCAACGAAGAAAAGAATTAGAAACAATTTCGATGATATCTGTTTCGTTGAATGTGATGATAATCGGACGTGAGACTTGATTGTACAAGTCCTCTACCAGTATCTACGCCGAGATCAGATTCTGCAATCACGGTTGGTGCGGTTTTTATGATGGACGAAACTGTTTTCGTTCTTCGTTTTTCTCTGATAGGTTTAAAGTTTCGATTTGCGTGGTTATGTATTCTATACTGAAAAACTGTTTTTCATCATTTATATATTATTGAACTTTTCAATAATTACACTTTGACCCATGACTATTTAATATTATGCAAGAGACATTAAACTTTCAATCTCCTACTTGCCTTTACGTAATATCTCAAATAGTCAAAGTACATGTATCTCCATACAAATACTTGCTTTTACATCTAATGTACTAACCCCAAAAGAGAACCAAGAATAATTATATTCTTCGGTGCTAGCGGATGAATATAATTGCATCACACTAATTTTCTAACAATCACAAGCAGATACCGAGACACTCGTATGCGTGTGACCTTGTAGGTTCATCACTAAACCGCTAGCCAATTAGTCTCCACTAATTAACTAATCGTGGTTGGCGGTCTTTCTGTGGAAACCTTCACAAACAATCGCTCTACAAAAATTGGATCGGTCTGTGCTCTCCTTGGCTCACTCTAAGGGAACTGACCGAAAGCAACTAACTGACCAGCAGAGCAGGAAGAAAGGGTGAGCAATCCCTCCAATGGGAATATAATAAAAAGAAGTCTAGTAACACTCCTCGACGACCGGGTAACGTGAAGAAACATCCTTACTCATTTGAGTAACAATCTTACCCAAAACGAACCAGGGTGAAGTTGACGTTAGTATTTCCTTCCATCTTTATAGCTCCGGATACATCCTAGGCATGGTCATAACTGTCAGCCTTACAGATCATCAACTATGTCTCATGTTAATCACAACTGACTGATGAATGAACCTAAAAAACACCTTTCTTCATTCATTTAATCTACTTCTGTCAGAGATTCGTACAGTCATTGTGATTACTGACAACATAGAACTCAAACTCTTACCAAGAGTTGACGGATCCCATCTTGATCAGTCACCAACTACGCAAATATCTAATTATTCCCAATGTCTATTCGACTAGTACTTTAAGATACTAGGTGTCCATAATCAAAGAATAATAGATAGAATGCTAGTTACTATGCTCTCTCAGGTCTAAGGAAAAACTAAATATCTAACTATCTGGAGAAATCTTAATGACAGTTCATTGGTTATTTAACCATTAAACGTTTCTCCCTTTAGGTTAGTTCAGTGATAACATCATTATGTGTATCACCCACATATGTGATTTAGTAAAAAGAGATCCTCTAATTTTTATCAACATAAAAACTTATCACATACATGTTGTTTCCGGATCATTATAGTCCGAGCATTGATTCTATGAACAAGAACATTTTAGATTAAATCATACAAAAAACTTGACTCTCTTTATTATGATCTCTATCATAATGTCAAGTTTCAGATTTAATCTTGGACTCTATCATACGTTTATGACTTATGATAAATATCAAATGAAAATAATGCCATATATTATTAAATAAAATCGATGTCCAAAATTATATAACTAGCTATTAGTCTATAAACTAATGCAAACTCGTCATCTCTCTTAATCTGATCCTCAGCTTATGTTTGTCAAACTCCTTTGACCCAAGCGCCTTCGTGAAAGGATCTGTTGCGTTTTCCTTTTCATCCATCTTTTGGATTTGCACGTCCCCACACATTATAATCTCTCGTATCAGGTGATACTTCTGCAGAACATGTTTCGATTTCTGAAGAGACCTTGGTTCCTTCACTTGAGCAATAGCTTTAGTGTTATCAAACAATAAAGGAACGAATTCCTTTATCGAAGGTACCACACCAAGTTCATCTATGAACTTTCTCATCCAAACCGCTTCTTTAGCTGCTTCGCAAGACACTATATATTCTGCTTCAGTCACTGAATCAGCTACAGTACCCTGCTTGGAACTTTTCCAACTTACTACGCCTCCACTCAGACAAAATACATAGCCTGAAATGGATCGACTGTCATCCTTACCTGTCAAGAAACTCGCATTAGTGAATCCTTCTAACTCCAAGTTAGAACCACCATTAATAAGGAACTGGTCCTTAGTCCTTCTTAGGTACTTACATTACAAGAAAAATCGGTTTTAGGAACCGAAAAATCGGTTCCCAATCCGTTCCTAAACCAGTTTAGGAACGGATTAGAGACGACCAGAGGTAGTATCCAATCGCGCGTCTCTAATACTAAACCGTCCGATTACTCCGCGTCGGAATCACTGCTCTGAATTGCATCCCAATCGATGTTAGGCATTTGCGCTTTCATCATGCGCATAAGCTTATCCATACGCCTTTTTGATCGTTCATTCTCTTTTCTTGATAGTTCCGCCTCCTTTAGTGCTTGTTCAACGCGCCTGTCGGATTCTTGGAATATTTCGTGCATTTGTTGTCGGAGCTCGTAATCCACCTTTTGTTTACCTTTGGATGAAGTTGAATGTTTTGAGGACATTGCTCCAAGTCCGAAGATACGACCTTTGTAGGGCGTAACTTGCTGTAAAACAAATACCGAGAATTAATAACATTTTTAAATAATGAAATTAGATGATAGTATAATGTAATCATTACCTCGAGATACAACTCGTTGTACTCTTCCTGACTAAGAGTAGTTTGTGAGCCGTCTTCTCTCGGTGGAATTTGCGATACTCGCTCCGATGCCATGTTTTGAACTTCATCGTGAATGCTTTTCGCCTTTGGATCCACCCACGAACCATCTGACTTCCTAACGTGTGTACGTTCCAACAAGTCTAAATACGATGGTTCGTATCCCTTCTCTTTCGCCTGAAAAAAATATAAAGACATAGTTTAATAAAATGTAAATGTTATATAAATGCATAAAGTTGAATAAAACTTACCAGATCTTCGTATACTTCCGCAAAAGAACGAGATCCTGCCGTGTGCACGCTCATCCCGTATCCCGCTCTATCAGAACGTCGGGATTTACTTGCTTTCTCGCTCTTTGCCTGAAATTCCGGGGAATCCCATAGTGTGCACATCTGATTCCAAATAGCTTCCGACATCCATAGGGGTTTTGCGGCGTCTCCTTTTAGACATCGTTCTTTGTGCAATTTCCCTACGATAGACTTGAGACGCAATGCCGCATTTTTTTCAAATTCGGACTTTACTAGTCCGGTAATGGCGGGATTCCAATAATATTTTTGCTGAAATAATAATAAGGTTATTAAATTTAAATTGTAATTTAAATTACTTGATAAAATTTAAAATTGTTTAAAACTTACCACAAATGATTTCCACCATCGTTCCTTAATTTCTGGATCGGTATGTGTCCAATTGTAACAGAACCGATCAAAATCAGCTTTTATAACAATTGTTATTTGCCGATTAAGTTGCTTAACGCCAAACCTACAAATCACAATTACAGATAAATTAACATTTAGTTAATTATTTATAGTTGAGATTTGAAATTGAGTATACGTACCATAATGCGCCGGATTCATCAGGGTCTATAAGCGGAAGCCTCCGCCGCTCTTCATCCATTGCTAAAATTTCTTCCACTGTTGGTTCCTCGTATATATGTGGATCATCATGCTGTACTTGAT
>CM071866.1:22549545-22579306 GCA_036759665.1 Gynandropsis gynandra | reverse complement strand
AGAAGGAAGAAAAGACGGATCTACAGCTCGGGAGCGAGGAGAATCTACCGAAGACATCGGTTTATGAATAGGGGGTTATCTCTTTCCATATCTATGTCGAATCTGGACTTCTCTTGTGTTTCCTTTTCTGTGTCTATGTCTGAGTAGATCCTTTGCCATGGGTTAGAGTGATTTGCCATGTTGTAACGAAGTCTATGCTTAATGAATGGTGGTACTTAATGCTTTCATTACTTGTACGCCACTTGAATGAATGAAATTGGTATTTATCGTGTTTTTAGATTTCATGGTTGTTCTTAATGCTTTCTCTACCTGTATGCCACTTGATTGAATGATCTTAGAAGCCTAATAAACCAACGCTAGGGCATTAGGTTTTGGAACTTAGCCATGACTTAGGGTTAGCCGGTTTAGAATCTACGCCAGGTCAATCGGTTTAATCTAGGGATTAGGATAGCGGCCATAATGCGTCTATGCATGTAAGATACGCAATGGATACATTGGTATATGCATGCTAGATAGTGGACAAGTCTACGCCAGTCAGTTCCTATAGGAGAGCTTGAATTCCCTAAATTCATGATAGTACCTAGACCAATTATCCTTTTGAAACTTCGTTACTTCATTAAGCAAACTCTCAACACCCATGGTGCTTAGCCATAAGTTTTATCTCTTAGTTTTAGTTTAGTTTAGCTTAACCACAATCCCAACTTTAGTCATCTCACACGTCTATTCAATTAGTTTAGTAGCTCATTAGTCGCTCCTTGTGTTTTACTTGATATAACGCACATCATGCACCTTCGTTCGCGTGCACGCGCACCGTCTTGGGTAATTTCGATCTGATTTTCACAAAAAAAATAAAAAAACTAATCCTGAACAGACGACCAGACGCTCTGATACCACTGTTGGGTTGCCTAATAGTTTGAAGAAGCGTGTTTTTACAATCCAGTTATTCGATCTAGTCATGTTCAAGGATTGTTTTATTGGTTTTAACGAAGAACATAATTAGAAACAATTTCGCTGATACATGTTTCGTTGAATGTGATGATAATCGGACGTGACGTGAGACTTGATTGTGCAAGTCCTCTACCAGTATCCATGTCGATATCAGATTCTGCAATCCACGGTTGGTGCAGATTTTATGATGAACGAAACTGTTTTCGTTCTTGTTTCTCTCATTGGTGTAGGGTTTCGATTTGCATGATTATCTATCTGTACTTAAAATCTGTTTTTTTATCATTTATATATTATTAAACTTTTCAATAATTACACTTTAACACATTTACTATTTAATATTATGCAAGAGCCATTAAAACTTTTACGCCAGTTTGCTAATTGTTTTAAGAACATTCAGATGCCCAATACATGGAGATTCAAGAAACTCATTTAGGATCTTATGCTCCTCTGCGACGCTTTTTGTCTTTTTATTTCACTTTCCTTCTTTTTTTTACTGAATACTTCACAAAAAGTCTTTGAACAAATAAATTTTATATATATGTGAATACTATTTCTTTAAAAATCGAATTGAATTAAAAATATATCAACTGTTTTTTACATATTCATTTCTTAATTTGTGTATTATTTAATAATAACATGTGAACTAATATACTATTTTTATAATAATATGTAATTTTTAAAATTATTTAAAATGATTAAATGATTATTATATTTGTGTATAAATTTCAAAAATCAATATTTATATATTATTTTAAAATAGAATTGTAACTAATATATTATTGTAAAATAATAAAAAAAAACTTATGAAAAATATTACAAAACAATATATATATTCATTATTTTAAAAAATAATTTGAAATTTATTGTGATATTTTTATTAAAAGAAATGAATATGATTTTTTCTTAAAAGATGAAAGAGATATTTTTCTAAAAGAAATGAAAGAGATTTGGTTTACCTCTTATATACATCTGCAAGACGGATTAGATCAATTTACCTAAACTTTTTTTCAAAAAAAAAATCATAACCCTTAAGGTTTATCATATCTATTTTTGAGTGGAGTTTTAATTAAATTAAATATCTTTTTAGTACTCAAATCTCGGATGAGAACGTGACTAAGCTTCCATTTTCCAATTTGAAGTAACTCAATTTTATACATTAGGTTATAACCCGCGTATTGCGGATAAAATTTTACTTTATAAAGATGAATTTGAAAAATATATGTAAATTTAAAATAAGTTATGATATTATCTTCGTTTATTTATATATTTTAAATTTTCATGGATCATTTTCTTTACAAAAATTTAATATATGAAATATTATTTATTTATTTGTTTTAGTTATAGAGAAAATGTATATTAATTAAGAGATAGATTGACATTAATTAGAGATGGTAAATGGTATCATAGACATAATTTTTTTTATTCCAAATGTTTTCTTTCAATAATATATATATATATAATTTTAAATACTTGTAATTGTAGTTTTTAAAATTAAAATTTATTAAAATAAGTTAAAATTAAAATTAATTTGTCAAGATAACTAATTTTAAATAATATATATAACTAAAATCAATATTTTTTAATAATTTTGTTAAAGTTTATAAATTTACTGAATTTATTTCAAATAAATATATAAACATCTTTTATTTTTAATTATTTATTAAATTACTAATTTTTTATTTATTTACATGTATAACAACTAAAATACCCTCTGAATTTAATATAAATAGTTTTTTGTTTCTTGAAAATATTAATATTACTAATATATAATTCATTTAAAGTAATTTATGAATCATAATTTATATAAAAAAAATTACTTTCATAATATGAAAGCTTAGCAAAAGAGAATGCATGAAAAATCAATATGAATTAATTATTATTTTGTTGAAGTTTAATAATTTACTAAATTTTATTTCAAATAAATATATAACATGTTTTGTTTTTCATTATTTATTAAGGCCATGAGTGGTGGAGTCGTAGCGAAATGAAAACGCGGCGACTGCGTTTTCTGGCGACTCCGGGTATTATTAAAACCGACCGTTGGAGTTGCATTCATCCGAAAACGCACCGAAACACAGATTTTAAAAATATAAAATTATATTGCATTATGTTTGCATTTTGATGCGTTTTGAATAAAATTACCAAAATACCCTCGTATTTTTCCCTTATTTCCTCTCTTTTTACTGTAATTTATATGAATCGTATATATATATATATATATATGTATAACAACTAAAATATCTTCTAAATTTAATATAAATATTTTGTGTTTCCACCATTCAAATCCTAAGTTACTAATTTTTTATTTATTTAGATATATGATAACTAAAATATCCCTAAATTAATATAAATATTTTGTGTTTCTTTATAATATTAATATTATTAATATAGAATTCATTTAATGTAATTTATAAATGATATTTAATGTAGAATAAAAAACAACAAAAAAAGTTTGATGATGTAGAAGCATGAGAAAAGAGAATGCATAAGAATTCTCCAAATTCATGAACTTTTTATATATTAATTTGAGGAACACATTTCTATGGAATAGGATAACTAGATGATAGCCGTGCTACGTGCGAATCTGTGATCATTAAAATATGATCATTTTAATTTTTGTATAAATTTATTAAATTGTAGTTTGGTCTAAAATATGCAAATATAAAAGTAATAGATTGGGATTGATGCAATAAAAAGAAAAGTTGATATCTTTCGATCCATCTGAGCTGAAGTACAGAATGTACAAAGCTGTCTGTGAAGTAAAAATAACTATGCTCTCTTATCTTTCTTCGGTTGTGGTCGGAGACCCAACAGATTCAAATCAATGGTGGCTCCATAACCTTCCGTAGTCTCCCTAAACAATCATTTGCACAACGAACACAGAGAGAACCATGGAAATCCATACTCACTCTTTGAATTGGCATGTCACTAGAAGCCAGAATAACCTAGAATTAGTTACAATGAATCTAAAGCTAAGTAAGAATGCAAAATCCAGGGAGAGCGAGAGAGAATAGAATCCCAATAAATGGCTCATATTCCAAATCTAGTGACTAATTATAACGTGAAGAATTTTTTCTTCTCATGCACTTGCGTGTTGTCTGGTTGTTACCAGTTCTATAATATATATGTATGTACATATAGGCCAAGATATATATAACTATATATGATATGTAAAATGGTATATAAGGCATGCTAATTATCATTCAAACATGCCCAGAATTTTTGTTGTCCACAAAACTCAATACAAAGCAATAAACAACTAATTCCATGTTCACCATGAAGGCATGCCATCGAATTCCGATGTCTGGAGAGCCCCTGGAGCTTAAGAAAATACAAATAAAAAACGAATCAAACGCAACAACAACAGTTACAATAATGCTTCACAACAACTACCAAATCGGCAAAAAAAAAAGATATAGGGCATCATGGTAAACGACAAGGAGACGTATTGTTGAACCATTAAAAGTTATTTTATACACAAATGATACTCGCAGATATATGGAATACTCAACTCTGGGGAAATGCATACATTAGCCAGCCACCCGAAACGCAAAGGGTTCTAAAAGAATACACCTGAAAAGATCTTGCCGAGGCTATCCGTGTTCGAAGAGTTTAAGCAATCAACAACTCTTTATATGTTCACCATGAAAGCATGCACATCAATTCCAATATTTAGAGAGCCCTTGAAGCATTAGCAAATACAAATAAAAACAACGAATCAAACCCAGAAGCTCTAAGACCAATTTTAATAGCACATTTTTAGTCCCTCTGCAAATAAGTCATCAAATTCTGTTCGAAAGCTTCTCATGACATAAAAATAAACCTGAAATGAAAATTGGTAATGAGACACAAGACTCTAGATAGTCTAGGATGATTGACAAATGAAGTGAATGCTTAATACACCAAAAAGTGTTTAAAGGCATTCCTTTTGTACTTCTATGGCAGTTCGCCCATGTAATATCCATTCCTTGTCAATCCTCCAATTCAAACATTTAGAGTTCTGTTTCCCTTCATTATCAGTGAAGAATATGTCTGGATTATCGTAGGCTAGGGAAGCTGCGAGTTTAGCAACCTCAGAAGTGGAGATGCATTTATCTTAATCTACACATTTTTTCTTTATAGCCCTACAGAAAATACCAACAACTGTTAACAAAAAAATTGTTGATTCAAGATGAGTAAGTTTGAATCACATTGCAGTTGACTCGGAAGTTGACATCAATACCAGCACAAGACACCATTGGAAGAAGCTAAAAGGAAATCAAGCTTTAGACGGAGTTGTAAAATGCCCAATCGTGACACATACTGCGAGGAAGTTGATCAGCGTCATGAATATCAAAGTCAACATCAAAGACTATTGACCATATGAAATGATATCATAGTATGGATGAAGCAAACGACAAATAATATAGTCATGGCGTACCGTATCACCCTTGCAACATCATTCTAAAACCAGAAACAGGGGGAAAGAGCTTTAATAGCTTGCTACGTTCATCATTCAAAAAATTCAAATCTTAATGTGAATATGACATGAACAAGCAATTTTCAACAATACCAATCGGAAAAGATTAGCAACATGCATAAAGAAAACCACTTGTCATATGTTTTTCCCAGCTCAATTGCAATACACTACAAATGAAATTACTTTGATCATGACAAAGTTTTCACCTAAAGTCTTCCAAACTTGGAAGGAAGACAAAAATGAAATCCATGATATATGGTTCTTGTCTTGTAAAGACTAAACAATGATCAGCAAAATCTGAAACCCTAAGCTATCTCTATATTATCTCTTTGACCTTCTTGTTTATGACATCAGATAAAAGAAATGAGAGGAAATCCCCTGCAACTGAAAGCAATTGGACAATTCGTGTAGCGCCCCTTGAGTCATCACTCTTTGGGTTTAAGCGCCCCTTGGTGTCCATAGGGAACCTCGCAAATTGTAAAAAGCAAGGCCAAATGTGGACAATGGAATTCTTGTGACACGCTCAATCTCCGTCTCACTTAGCTCAGCATGCTTGGACATTGTTCAATGCCTACACCTGCGAGAGTCTAAGGTAATAAATCAATTCCGAACCAACATTAATATGAGAATAATGTAACCACATTTGCAACAGCAGCAAACAAATACATCCTAGATATATAATCACTGAACCGAATAGAAATTCTTGTCCTAGACACATAATCAAATACAACCTTGTCCCAAAACAACAAATCATATAAATAAATAAATAATCAAAGAAATATATGAGATACGAATTATTCATTGTTAAACCTGTGTATAGTGCAAAAAAAGTCTACAATTCACTCTCTGAAATGAAATGTAATGCCGCAAATCTCTCGCTGAAATCCCGTAAATCCCTCCCTAAAATGAATTGAGTCATCAAAGCCCAAACAACAAATCATATAAATGAAAAATAATCGAAGAAATAAATGAGAAACCAATCATCCGTTCCTGAGTGCGATCCATTATCGTGGAAGAACATGAAATCTGGGTGGTTGACTCCACGCAACCACGGCCACTCATCTGCAGCTTGGAAGAGGGAGTTCACCAGATGGTCCTCAGATCCGCCCCTTGGTGTCCATAGGGAATCTCTCAAACTTGTAAGAAGCAAGACCAAATGCGGGTAATGGAATCCTTTTGACATGGTTAATCTTCGTCTCACTTAGCTGTAGCATGCTTGAACATTGTTCAATGCCTACACCTGCAAGAGTTGAATGTAATGAATCAATTCCAAACCAACATTAATCTGAGAATAATGTAACCACAGTTAAAACAGCAGCAAACAAATACAGCCTAGACACATAATCATTGAACTAACAGAAATTCTTATCCTAGACACATAATCAAATACAACCTTGTCCCGAAACAGCAAATCATATAAATTAAAAAAATCAGAGAAAGATACGAGATACAAATTATTCATCGTTAAACCTGTGTATAGTGCAAAGAGATCTGCAATGCAATGCCGCAAATCCCTCTCTGAAATCCCGCAAATCCCTCCATGAAATGAATGGAGTCATCAACCCTAGATTGGAGCGTTTCTCCCCGTCTTGGCAAGAACAAAATCCATGCTACAACACAACAGCGACATTAACAACCATCTTCCAGGATCAAAGCCATTTGGATTCAGTAACACACGAATAATAACGAACATACTTGGGTTGGCTTGATGCAGACATTCAATGAGAGTTCTCTGTTCGTCGTCATCTAGGTTTGACCATTTACTTCTACTTAGCTCATTCACTTCTACAACACGATGCCCAGTTCGGTATCACACTTACTCGCAATTTTGGAACAACCTGTGGATATGTAGAAAGTTTACACTAATCTTACCTGACTACAAAAGAATAGGAAAATTGTAGCACTTGAGCAAATATGTTCTGGATAAAATATTCTAAAATAATATCCAAAATCAGCAGAATGTAGCATTTCATATCCTTTTAGAAAAAATTAGACACAATCATAAGTTCTCTAAACGTGTCACGAAACATAGAATTATTAACTTGCATCAAATAATTTTTACATCTAACTCGAAGCAACAAATTCTAAAGTCATATTTGATCTTTAACATTGGTTGCATCATCTCAATGCGTCGTAGAGCTATTATTTGATTTCTTTCTTGCAGTTCAAAATCATCTTCCATATCCATGTCCACCTAGATGAAATTATTAGAGCATGTGAAACCACAATTTGACAAAACAATCAATGGAAAATGTAAAGTAAGGAAATCTGGAAAATCTAACAGGGACTTCTATAAAATTTAGTCAACCAGACAATATGAATGAGAATGACATGGATCTATGATTTGATTGCATAAACCAAATCTTTACTTTCTTGAATAAAGTGGATATCTAAGCTTGTTCTACTACGTGGAACAGAATGTTACAGAAAGAAAAAAACAGTAGATAATGTTACGGGTTTATAATTATTTACTTATAAAACATCCTACATTCAAAAATTAAACTAAATTAAGATTTATTTTATGCTATGAATTATTTTCTAAAACCATTTATTTTGTTGACGGAAAGAAGAGAATTAAGTGTATATATATACATACAAAAGAGAATCAAGTCTATAATCAAGTCTATATATTATCGGTTTGATATGTTAGTATCTGAAACATGTTAAAGTATACCGTTCATCATTTCTTGTTCATTCATGATCTCTTGCTCCCACTATTTTCATCCTAATAGAGTAGCTTCTAACCCACCATGGCTCCGGTCAAAGAAAGAGAAAAGCAACATGATGATGAATAAATGCAAGAGATGAGGAAGAACTCACTTACCGCATGATCACGTCAGCATTTTATACTGTAACATGATGAATAAATTTAAGAGAGAAAGAAGAAATCACGTCCCACATGATTATGGCATTCTATCCACAGACGCCTCTATCTTTAGTCGGTCGACTAATGGCAACATACATATTATTAGCAGAATTCCTTGTCCCGGTCTCAGATTCGTAATTTTCTTTTGATAAGCTTTATGCCCTTTTTTCTTATCATACGAAGGCAACAAAAATTCTTAGACTTTTCAATAATTAAAGTAGATAAATAAAAATCATAAGATTCAAAACCAATCAATATATATGATTGTTCAAAACCAGAGAAACTTACAGCTTCGATCTGTTGAAGCATCCGTTCAGCTTCCTTAAGTTCTTTGTCCTTAGTTGCGCTCTTCTCACACATATCGGAGAGCTTCTTTTTGACATTATCTCGATGACGGCTACCCAGCTCATGGTTTCTAATACTTGTAGGATTGTTCTGTATGAAATTCTTACAGAATTTGCAAATGCAATATTTCCGTAGGATTTGTCTTCTGGGAATCATACCTTATTTCGGCTACCATTAAGAACCCTCCATTACAACACAAATCGAACATAAAAGAAATGATGAAAATAAGAGATTAGATATCCGCATACGCCTCTATATTTAGTCGATCGACTAATGTGCGCCCTTTACCGTTCTCGCTCAGTGTTTGCAACGGCTTGTCGATACAATTTGAGGCCAGTTCCTTACTTGACTTGCTTTTACGACCCTTTACAGTTAGTCAGATTGAGCTGCGCTCTTTGATTGACAACAACCATATCATCACACAATAAATTAGAGGTCTCGTGACAATGTATCCATAAGAGATTCCAACATATACCATGAAAGCTGAAGGCAAATCTGATGTCTACGTAGCCACTGCCATAGACCTCGCTCCTATCGTCCAAACCCGACATGGGTTTTGAGAAATAATGATAACCTAAAAGGAATGCTGAAAATAAGAGATTAGATCAATTAAGTGACCATTGTTGCTCGAGAGATATACTTACTGCGATAAAGAGCAAAAGACTAGGGAGAAACCAAAAGGCATTCTCTTCAAGCAGTATATTCACACAATATATTAATCAAATAAGCGTAACTAAATGCACCATCGCCACATAAAGCATCTGTTAATCTTTTGTTTAGGATCTTACAAGATGACAGTACTGAATCATGTCGTTACTTCATGATCAAATACATGACAGTATCCAACAGAGGGATTATGCCTAGCTTAGGAAGATGTCCAAGGCAAATCCCGTATTTGAGATGAGTAATGACATCAATTCTAATGCAAATATAACAAACTACATATATCGAACTCACAACAGAAATCACAATAACTATAGAGTGGCTTTGTAGACATAGGAGTCAAGGTGAGAAGATACGTACCCCCGTGACCATCATCTGGTGCACCATTAACTTTTGCTGTCTTCTGAAGGGTTGCTATATCTTTTTTATAGCTACGTGTTCCTTTCAGAAATGAATTGATAACAACACAATACGGATTGAATATTCGATCAGCAATGCAAAAGTAATTAGTGTTATATCTCGCGTTTGAAGGGTGATGAGTCAGCGTATTTTGATGGCTTGCAGTAGGGTGGCACCCTGCTCTTCCAGATAAAACAAAAAAGACAGATAATTACTTCGTATGCTGCTAAAAATAGCGCTCGGTGATTATCGCAGACAAAAGCTAAATTTTCTACAAACCCAAATCGGAGGAATCTACCAGCGTTGTAAACTAAAGACCTGACTTGTTTCCAAGAGTAATCCGAGATATATGGAGCAGAAAAATGAACCATCAGCGAAACAATACTAAACGAAGGCAAAGATAATCACATTCTCTACTGCAAAGTCAAATCGAAAAGAATTTACTTTGTTTGCTGAAAGAATTCACTCGAGGATTAGCGGTGGCAAAAGTCTTTGGTGTTTGCAAACCTAAATTGAAGGAACTGACCTTCGGTGTAATTCCAAAATCCGGGGTGTTGTGAAGAGCTACCCGAAAGAAATCTGGAGGAGAAGAATGAACCATTAAGACGGGACAAAACTATCTGTAAATAAAGTTAATCACATTATCGACTACAATATCAAACGAAAAGAATTTACCTTCGTCGTACCTCTTCGGCCTTTATATGTGTATGTGGATCATATATATCACCATTTATACATTTATGTCCTATTGCTGGATGTGGAGATATCAAAGCCATTATCCTAGGGTCATCATAGAGTATCATTCTATGTGTCCAGATTAGAGATCGTGTGAGGGATAAACATAAGATAGATGAAACAAATTCAAATTGAATCTGAAGGGAACCTGCACCACGTCTCAACAGCTGAATATATGGTTATTAGCATCTCTTCTATTTTTCTTTGCATGCTCCTGGCACTTCCCAGAAAGAATCGATGCATATGTTTGCCAGTCATCTTCTACAACATTCTTTCTCCGTTTATCTTCCTCTATATGTAACTTGTTTACCTCACTCATTCCATCAAAATAGGCTCCCATATCATGTCTCCTTTTATATTTGGTTTGCAATTTCCTACACATGTACTGAACGATTTTCAAAACTGCCGACCACATATCTTGATTATGTAGCCTTACAGGTTTTTGAAACTCAATATCCACATCGATCTCGGGGCGATCAAGTATCCAGGATATGATATCATCACCCTCAGGTGACACCCGAGAATTATGGCTTCATGATTGTAAGCAAAGCATACATGGAAAAATCTTTATTTCTAGATCTTGGCCTCGACATGAGATTCCGATCACCAGATTTTCTGAATCCGAACTTGCACAAAACACGCCATGTTTTGTGTTTCCTTTGACCTGAAAAACCTGCGGGTGACTGTCTCTTAGCCATGTGCACCATTCAGAATAGAACAAAGAGATAATAAAGTACCACTCTTCCATGAGTATGGTTTTCTCTTCAACGGGAATTATCGGAGAACTCTCCAAAGGATGGTAGTAATCGTACAATGACTGTCTCTTAGCATCATAATCTAGGTTTCCTTGCGGAAAAAGGAAAAGGGAAAAACATATTGTCTCGTTTCATGAGAGTCCCATATTGTCTCGTTTCATGAGAATTGAAAAGGAAAAACAGCAAATGAAACCCAGACAACATGAACATACTCTGGCCTCTTCGACCATTTACCCAATATCTTGTCAATCTCGCATCAAAATCAGCAATCACCGAATTTCCACGAAGAGAGCTTTATAGATCAAAACTGGCACACAATTTCAACAAATGATTAACAAAGAATCACAGTAACTAAACATTAACACGGAGAGTGAAAGACCTAGAATTTAGGAGGACCCGCCTCAAGAATTAGGGCTATTTTCTCATTGAGAGCTCGAGGATTTTCAATCAGATTCACCGTCAAACTGGAAAACAAATATCGGGTTCGGTTCGACACGAACACTATTATGAAGTTCCGGATTCGATCCGGGTTTGTTGTTCGTCATCCCCAATTTCTTAGAACCCAACAAAATCCAACAGTTGTGCGCCAACCACGCCCTTGTCTCCGTTGCCTTCAAATCAAGAGATACTTCGAACCGACCTAGAAGCTTCTTCCCGCGGCGAGTCCACACGACGGGCCACCGTTAGCGCCGTCTCGAGAATAAACCCCTTCCTCTGATGCTATCTATCGGGAACCCAAGAGTGTGATACATCATCCTCGTTCCGTCCTAGCTATAACCGACCAACTTGGAAGCGGAATCTCATATTCGATTGCTGCTCTTCTGAAAAATACCCAAATTCATGCTTGAACGATGAATCGAAGGGGTTCAAAAGGATGATATAGCAGGTACAATAGAAGAGGATAAGAAGAGATACCGTGAATGTGAATGTGAACTGATATAATACTTTTTTTTTTGTAAATAGAAGTACGAGGAGTTTTTTCCTCTTTCCTGACGTGATAGAAGAAAAAACTCCACATTTCTAGGAAAAACTGATGGTGTTACGACCAACTACTTTCTATCCTTTTGGTGTAACATTATAAATTTGGGTGAGCTAAAATTTTAGCTTACTCCGCTAATTAAATGAGCTAATCAATCTTAAATTAGGATGGGAAAGTCTGAATGATTCTTTTACTATACCAAAATAGATACCCGGTGATGAACCGAATAAATATGTCATAATACATATATTTATAATATAAAAAATAGTATATACATGCATTAATCTGGACCGCTCCTCTTGTGGAGTACAAAAAAGTAACATGTAAATCCGTTTGACTATTTTAATATATCAAAACATATTTTCATAAAGTGAAAAAAGTTGTGCATATACACAGTAGGATATATATAGATATATATCACTCAATTAAAAAAAACTATAATAATTGAAGTATAAAAGATTATTTTATATTTATATTCAAATAATTCAAATTATCATGTATCTTTGTGCTAATAAAACCTTAAATTGTTTTTTACTGTTTTACAGAACCAAATTAAAGAAGAAATAAAAAAAAATGAAAAGGAATCGGACATTTCTATGATAACATGTTTGGCTTAATGATTTATATTTTGTACCCGTTAAAAAGCTTGTAGCCTAAAATATAAGCCTTTTCAAATATATATATATATATATATATAAGTAATTCACACTTTTATTAATCAAGTCAAAATGCCAAGCAAAAATAAAAAGCTTTTGTTAGGATTGGGCAAAACATTTGAAGTATTTGTATTTGATTCGTATTCGAATCGAAAATTTGTATATCCGTTGACACAAATACAAATATAAGTACAAATACAAATATTAGAAATCAGATATCCGACAAATATAAATACGAATAGTAGTTTCGATTATCCGAACTATTTGTATCCGTAAGTACTAAATTGAAAATTTAGTTAATACATAGATATATATATAATAAAATTGATTTTAATTATCAGATTGAAAATAAAAAATATTATTGATCTTATTTAAACACTCATTATATAAATATATAGAATAATATGCAATATATTTATGATTTAGAGACTAAAATATCAAGTTTGAAGATTTAATTTGCACTCAGGATTGGTTTTAATCCAAATAGGTTGGACATTACAACAAGATATGAAAAAATTGAACTCACTAAATATATAACTTTTATACGAGTTTTATTTTAGTGTATTAATTTGATAATCTAACAATTTGTTTCATTGTTTTAGGTGAATTGATGATATCGTAGAATCATCGATGATACTAAATTTAAATACTGATGTGCAGAAGAACGTGAAGGTTTTGTACTTTGTTTTATTTATATTATTTATCTTTGTATTTTTGTGTAATTTAAATTTTAGTTTTAGATTATATTTGATGATTATTGATTTTTATTAAAATTATTATATATACATTACGTTAAAATTTAAGTATGGATACGGATATCCGTATATTCGACAAATATTCGTATTTACAAAAATACAAATACAAATAATAAATCTGAATATTCGTCGAATACAAATATAAATAGTCGGATATTTATAAATATTCGTTATGTGCCCAACACTAACTCTTGTTGTATATTATGACGCATTTACCATGGCAAGAGGACTTTGTTTCATTATATCTAAATTTATTTTGGATTATCAATCTTATCATGATGTTAATTGATTTTAACTTTTTAAAATATAAAAAAAGAATTTATATTTATTTTTATTTTTATATTTTTATTTATTTAACATATTCTAAACTTAGATACTGATATTGTAGTTTTCGATTTTTTTTTCATAGTGTAATCTTTTTCATGAAAATTTAAAAAATAATTAAATTTTAGCTTTGTATAAATCTAAAAACAATATCCATAAATGTGTTATCCAAGTTGAATATACTAACTATTTTAAATCGCATATCTGATTTGAATTTATTTTTCAGAATTCAGATTTTAAAAATATAATTGATAGAAGAAAATACGAAATCAGGTAAATGATGTCAAAAGTAAAACTTTTTTCCTCTCTCTTTCCTTATAAATACATTGGTCGGACTAACCATGTCTCCATCAATATCAATGATTCAATGAAGATAAAGCTTGACAATCCAAAGCCATTTATAATAACAAAAATTGGTTTAACCAATATGAAATTACAAAATATTATAATCATATGATATAATATATTCACTACATAACTAAAGAAAATTATTGTGGAAAAACCTAAAGGAAACAAAACATCCGTACATAATTAACTATTAATAAATGAACAGTAATAAAAATAATAATAAATAATAATTTATTATTTGGACATTGATTTTTTTTGTATAACATAAGTTTCTATTAAAATAATGGAAACCGAATTTTTTGGCTAATTACAAAGATTAATTGCTGATATATATTCGTAAATGGTCCATTTCGACTAGTTTCATTTAAATCATTAGCTGTCATGTCAACTTTATGTTTTATATATCTATATATACATATATATATATATCGTTTAAATTTCATATATTAAATTGAAATTTTAATGAGGAAAATAAAATATATAGTAATTATGGTATCATGATGATCATGATTAGCACATAGGAAGGCGCCGTCCGGAGATCTATCCCCTTTTTTCGCTGGGGTAACTTCATATATTAAATTATATTGACAAAGAATTACACTTTTTCTTTTTTACATGCCTTATTACAATATATTGTAGGCGTGATCAAATCATTCGAAATATTCATATCCAATTCGTATCGAATCATATTCGATCCGAAAATGTAAATATTCAAAGAAATAAATATAAATATTAGAAATTAGATATTCGAAAAACACAAATACAAATAGTATATTCAATTATTCGCAATTATTTGTATCTATAAGTATTAAATAGATAATTTATTTTATATATAGATATATATATATATAATATAATGAATTTTAAGGATCAAATTATGAATAAAAATCATTATTAATTTTATTTTAAGACCAAATATAAAATTATTTGTTAGAAGAATGCGAAGAAGATGTCGGGAATTTAGATATTTCGTATTGGTGGAAGACTACGAGTTCTAAGTATAAAACTCTTTTTTTGATGGCAAGAGATCTTTTGGCTATTACGGCGTCTTCAGTTGCTTTAAAAACGGCTTTTATTACGAGAGGTCGTGTATTTAGTTCGTATCGTAGTTGTCTGACTGCTAATATGGTTGTAACTTTAATTTGAACTCAAGATTGGATTCGTAATCCAAGTGGGATGGATAATATTATGGACACATTGCACGATATCGAAAAAAACAGAACTTCGTAAGTATATAACTTTTATTCTAGTTTTATCTTAATGTATTTGATATTTAATATGATAATCTAATATGTGTTAGGTTGTTTTAGATGAATTAGCGACGTTAGTGGAGTCATCGAGGAAGTAATTTAGATGATTGAGAGATTGATGTGATTGGTGTTTCGTTTAGTAATATTATATGTTTTATGTATTTGTGCAATTTGAAGACTATTTATGGATTATATTTTGATAATTAACAACTTTTTATAAGAAAATTTTTATTAATTTTTTTAAAAAATTTGGATACGAATACGGATATCCGACGAATATTCGTATATTTGTGGATATTCGAATTTACGAATATCCGAATTTAGAAATACGAATATAAATAGTAAAATCGAAATATTCGACAAATACGGATACGAATACGAATAGTCGGATATTTGCGGATATTCGGGAACCCCTAATATATTGTTATCTTTAAAAATCATAATATTTAATTTAGGTCAAATTCATAATTATAAATTCAAAAAAATTGTAATGAATAACCAAACCTCACATTGGATTTACATTCAAATCATGGGATAAATCATAAAACCCAAGATATTCTAAAATTAGTCGTATATATATATATTTGTAACATTATTTTGTTTATACTTTATGATATTTCAATAATTTTATTATAGTTTTATTAATATTTCGATAATTCGTTATGTTTTTAGATAATTGTTTTTTTTTTACATATTCAAGTGTTGAAGTATAATTTTCTTACTCTCTGAACTATTACGCTTTAGTCCCATTATTTTTCAACTTTTTCACTAATCTTCTTACTCTCTGAACTATCACTAATAATCATATTTCTCCCTAAACTATCAAAACTCATCTTATTCCCCCTCTGTTAAAAATTTGTTAACTTTTATGTTAAGTCTTTTTAAAACAACCTATTTCCCTTCAAAACTATATTTTTAGCATAATTCCTCTAAAGCTTATGCATTCAGTCTATTTTCCCCCTAAGTTTATTAAGTCTTCTTATATCCCAATAAAATTTAGAAATTTATTATATAATTCTATCGAGTTTATTAAGTTATCTTATATGCCTATAAGTTTGGACATTAATTTTATCTCTCCCTAAAATGTGTAAATAAAATATAAACGCAACATATTACAGTTAAACTTATAGATGCAATATATTATATTTGAAAATTATAAACGTAACATTTTATTTTTAATAGTAACGTATTTTTAGTTTTTGGTTATTATATCCATATTTTGATGATTAATAAAAAAATATTAAAATAAATAAACTTTAAATTATAAAAGACACTAAAATATATTCAACAGGAACGGAAATACAAAATTCTATTGATATAAGACGATAAAAAAATATGACATGATGTCCAACTACACAAAGATTCACAATTTCAAAACGATAAAAATATGACATGATATCCACAAATGATCTTCAAAATGATTTTGTCAACACAATGATATGTCAAAATAAATTAAACACGAACATATTAGAAGATATTATAATCTAAGATAAATTACAGAACACATGTTACCTAAACGTTTTGAGAAGTAGAGAATGATATAATTTGAGATTCAAGAGGCTAAGAGGATATGTGATATCATCGTTTTGCTAAAAAATAACAAATCAACAAAAATTGATATATTTTCTCAAAATCTGAAACAAGGTATAAAAAATACATGAACTTCTCGTGTTTGTTTACACGATTTAACATTATGTCCGGATGCAACACACCGTTCACAATGAATTTTGGTTCTGTGTTTGCTTAACTTGGATTTTTTGTTCGGTGGAGATTCGTTTGGATCCTTTCTAAAGTTACACAATCGATATTTTTTTTGTAATCGTGAACCTATTGCATAGTTGGATATCATTTCATATGTCTTTTTATCATTTGTAATCGTTGAAATTTTGTATTTTGTTCATGTTGAAGATATTTTAGTATCTTTTATAATTTAGAATCTTCTTATTTAATATTTTTATCAATCATCAAAATGTGGATATAATAACCAAAATTTAGAAATATGTTACTATTAAAATTAAGATGTTGAGTTAATATATTTTTTAATGTAATATAGTGCGTTTATAAGTTTAAATATAATATGTTACGTTTAAATTTTATAAACTTTAGAGAAAATTAATAAAAAATTTTAAAAGTAATATGTTGCATTTATATTTTGTTTATACATTTTAAGAAGAGATAAGATTAATTTCTAAACTTTCTGAGATATAAGATGACTTAATAAACTTCAGAGTTATATAATAAATTTCTAAACTTTAAAGAAATATAAGATAACTTAATAAAATTAAGAAAAAATAGACTGAGTGAACAATCTTTGGATGAAAGGGGGGAATAGGCTAAAAGTCATATAGTTCGGGAGGAATATGCTCTTTTAAAAAGACTTGACAAAAAAGTTTACAAATTTTTAACGGAGTAGAGAATAGAATAAGTTTTGATAGTTTAGGGGGAAATATGATTATTAGTGATATTACAAGGGGAATAGAATGAATAGAAAATTTGAGGGGAATAGAATTAAAGCGCAATAATTTAGAGGAAAATATGTCTTTGTCCCTAAAGGTTTTCATATATAAAAAAATGTATATATCAAAGTTTTGATCTATTCCCATATATCAGAGTTCATAGTTAATATCACAACCGATGTGGGACAACACAACGTAACAAGATATCTTAAAATTTTAGATACCCATTTTGTCTTAAAATTTCTCAAATTGAAAACATTGTATTTAATTATTTTCCTTAGAAACATCCCAATCGAATCAAATCAAACAAACTTAGGACTAAAAAATGTGTTTGAAGTAAAATTTATTTTATCTAAACTATTGAGTAACTAACATGTTTTTTCATAATTCACTAGAGGTTTCTCCAATCATGTTATATTATTTTCGTCAATATTTTATTATTCGCCTAAAATTATGAATCTAATTATGCCATTTTTAATCCTATTTTCTTAATCTGGTGTAGAGAATAACGAATATAAAGATGAAAACATAGTAACATGATTTGGACGTAATTTTAGAAACTCATGGTATATTAATAAAAATAGTTATAAGGAAATTACGAAGTGAAATTCTTAGAAATTTACAATAAAATAAAATAAAATAATTTGAGAAAAATATTTACCGATTTTATAAATGTACAAACCAAGTTGAAAACCTGAAATTAATAATTGTAATCATAAGAGACAATTTAGACCGCGTAGGTAATAACACTAATATGTTAGTATTATGGTTATATGAATATTGTGTAAATATTCTCTACGTAGAATCTGCCCACAATCAAAATTTTTTTGTGTAAATTGACGTACCGAGATAAGATTCTTAACAATCCTCGGAGTGACGAGAACGTGTGAGAGTTAATAGATGCATTTGGAGTAGGGATAAGACAAAGGCATGTTTGAGTAACGGGTACAGAGGAGCCATCGCCAATGTAATCAATAGGTTTGATGCGCAAATTAAAAGTAGTAGTGAGCATACCTGGTTGGCCGTGAGGTGTGCAGTGGCGCTTGTTTCCATGTACCAAGATGCATCAGTTGGAGGTTTGAGACTCCTGGAGTTGAAAGCATTCACCCAATCAACTGTTGGGAATCACAAAGTTGTCATGAGGAGCAGTTCCAGTGTTGTTTGTTGTAGGGGTTGTTGGCACTACATATGTTGTCTCATGTCATGGATTTGAAGTCTGGTCCGTGTAGACTTGAGGGGTTCCACGAGTAGCTGGTGGTGCAGGGTATGAGAGAGGCGTCACCGAAACAGGTGGTGACTGGAACCAGCCATACAGATAAGGTGATGTCGGCCATGGCTGATAAGAAGGGAACCATGGTTGTGGTGGTGTCGGACCTCGATATTGCGGCTATTGCACTTTTGAATTATGCCAGTGAAAAGATTGATAATTTTAGGGTCGATTGTTGCGATTACCTCTGTTCCCACGATCGCGTGATCGACCATGTTGATTGTGGTATTGTTCTTGATTATTATGATATTGTTTTTGTGGTGATTGTTGATCTACTAGAAGTACCGCCGGGGAAGAGTTTTGCTCATGATGAACCGGATTTGGGCATCGCAGGCGGGCAAGACGTTGCTCTTCCAGAGTCAGCATCGAGCGTGCATCATCGAAGGATGGAAAGGGTTTCTGGTGCTGAATGACATCAACGATATCGTCCAACTTGTGCTCGTTCAAGACGTGCATGACGTGTGCTTTCTCAGACACCGGTGAGTCAAGGTTCATGAGAATATCCGAGATCTTTCGGATTTTCTGATAGAAAGCTTGGACGGAGAGATCACCAATTTCCATGGTGCGGAGCTCGTTTTCCAATTGAATTGTGTGTGCCTCTTTGTTGTCGTGGAAGAGATGCTCAAGATATAACCACGTGTCGCGAGCAGATGACTTAGTTTTGAGTACATCTTGAAGGAGGCACTTAGAGATCGTCCCGTAGATCCATAACTTAACGAGACCGTCAACACGCTTCCATTCTTCTCTGGCGGGTACGGTCGTTGGGGCGGTGCCGTCGATGTGGCTCAAAACGCCAAAATTGAGATAGTGTGTCTCAAATACGTCGCGTCATGACTCGTAGTTGAGTTCCTCTATGTCCAAGATGATCGGAATGTCGGATTTGATGTTGGTGATGCCGAAAGGATTGTCCGAAGTGATGAATGTAGCGGTAGCCATGGTGTTACGATGAAGAAAGTTTGGCGACGATGAGGAAAAGAAATGAGCGAAAGGTGAGGAATAAAAAAATCAGGGTAAATATGGGCAGATTCTACGTAAAGAATATTTACACAGTATTCATATAACCATAATACTAACATAATCAGGTGGAGTCATGTATAGATTCCTAAAAAAATTGTTTTTAAGGTATAGTATACACAAACCAAATTGAATGATGTGAAGAAAATAAAACTTCATATGGCATTTTGGTGAACCTCGAAATAGTTGGTGTGTAGAAAAACCATGGGAAGGTTATGATATGCAGAAAGATAATGGGGATTGTACGATGTTAGTACTAAAACATCATATTTACAATCAAGGTGATATGAATTCTAGTGGAGGCTCAAGTTTTGGATTGATGATGAGATGATTTTGAGTGGTGGCTCATCTTTTAGTTTTATGGTGATACAACTAAAACGATCGTTCGAATTTTAGGGCCATCGTTAGAAGACTCGAATGTGGTGTTTTGCATGTGTGTTGTAGTATTAATTATTTTTGTACTAGTACCATTCAGATGAGGTAGTTGAAATCTATACTCCTAGATATCTCAGTAATTACTATTATGGGTACTAACCCTGTACATTTGAAAAAAATTGTATGAATTCAGTAACTGTCGTTATCTATTTGTATAATATTTTTCCATTAGAAGCACTCGCAACGTTATCTAGAGACTTCGTTGTTTTGTTCTCTCCATTTTTTTTTTGTAATCCAAAACTGCTCCTTTGTATGAACCTTATTTCCACAATGATTACATTTAATAGTCTTTTTACTTCCTGACTTTGATTTGTCAACATTTTAATCCCACTAGAATCATATTTCATTGAATTATCTTTCACAATTGCTAAAGCTTCTATTTGTTTCGAGCCCACCAGCATTTTCTATTTGTTTTTACGTTTTGTACCTCTTCTAGAACAGTGGTTGCAACATCATGAAAAATGAAATAATTTGTGAGAAAATTGCTAGTGATGTTTACGATGAATGAATCATACGAATGTGGTAAATTTTGGAGTAAGATTTCGACATCTATTTTATAACCCATTTTGGAGACTTTCAAAAGTGGTGTTTTGACCGTATTTATATTCTCTGTCATGGAAATAGATTCCAACACTTGAAATTGTACAATCTTCTCTTTAATAAGATTTTGTTGTGGAAAAACTTTATCTCATACAACTTTGAGATATACTTCTAAATCTTTCTTGAAGTCTCCAACTCTTTTATACTATTGAAGCTATCATCGACAAGACTGAAGTGTAAATTTATGATAGCATTTTCATTTGTTTTATTTTAGCGCCCATCAATTATCTCCTTAGATCTTTTCCTGATAGTCGCCAAAGAACCCTCATTTTTTGTTTTCTAAATCAAAAAATTATTCCCGATGAACTTATATATCTTATACTTTGTTTACAATTTATTAGTATTTATCTCAATATTACAACCGAATCGTTATGTGAACAACTAGTATTAAACTAGAGCCCTAATACTATTGCTATAATCAATTGCGGATAAACCACTGTTAAACAACAGAAAATATACAAGAAATATAAAAAATGGGATATCAAAATTTTACGTGATTCAACAAAATATCTATGTCCATAGACAAACATATAAGGATTTTTGCGACACTTACATAATTACAACATTTGTCCAAATTTATATGAAGAAAACGGTGTTACCCTGTTTTTCTTTCACTTCAAACATAGTTTTGGTTTCTTTCGTACATTATTTAGGTGGTTATTTAGACCGATTTTTTAACATATACATATAAGTGTGTACGAGTTTTATATGTATATGTATTTATGTGTATGTATATATGTACATATATTTTTTTAATTTATCATAAATTTTAAACTAATTTAAATAATTATTTAATGTTTATAAATAAAGAGTAGAATAATTAAATTATTTAACATTTTTATCATTATTGATAGTTATGATTTTTTTAATATATGTGAGATTGTAATAGTAATCAATCCTTCGGTGTAAGTTTGAATAATTCATAATTATTACCAAATACAATGTTATAATGTCATATACAAACGATCATCACTTATCAACAAAAACGTGAAAATTGTTAATATTTATGAATTTATATTTATATGAACTTATCATTTTTTTACATCATTGTCGTAATATGTGTATCTATATTCTAATTTTTTATATCGTTCTCATTTTATATACATAAGTTACATTTACACTATATTTCGAAAATATTTATATTTGTTTCAGACGGATACAAAATTCTACAACTAAGAAAATAAAATCTGAACTGCATATGAAAGAAAATATACTTCCAAAGAATGTTTTCGAATTGTACTTTTTTTCCCTATCACACACAGTTAAATCATCGAAGGAGCTGGACCATAGAGCCCAACTAGACATGGATATCAGATTAGAGGACTCATAAATGATACCGTTAAATTCGTTATATCTTAACGGAGAGGATCGGACCCATTAACAGACGTCAAATCTGACGTGTTTAATTCTTGATTTGTGATTGGTCAGTTACGACGTGGCACAAATGATGACGTTCTTGATTTTGATTGGCAGTTCACAAAATTGCCTTTGCAATGGCTTCTCTTACAAGACGAAGCATGGCGAAACCTCTGCTCTTCATCGCCGCAATCCTCGCCGTTTTATCCGCCGGAGCTTCCGTAGACGACAAGTGCGCTGCTTGTAATGCCGTGTCGGTACGTACAGTATCTATTTGCTTCTGGATTCGTTTCTGAGACATTGACGGGACTGATACTATATGTTTTTGAATCTGGAGGAGTGGATTATGTTCTTGAATTGTATGTAGGTGGATTTCTTTTTCTTTGAAATGAAAATTCGTGCTTGAATTTGCTGCAGCTGTTTGTTTGGGAAGTAAATTCGAGCTGATGATGTTTCTCATATATTTTCGTATAAACTAAGGCTTATTCCATAACCTGACGCTTGGTTATGCTTGTTATTGATTCCTCTTGTTTGAGCTGCAAGACTCTCCAAATTTCGAAAGTTGTGATTTCAGAAAACTGGGTTGAGATTTATACTGGAAAATTGATATATGCGAATCAAGTTTTTAATTTGAGCTTTATTATTTCCTGATTGGTGATGTTTGAGTATTGAAAAGGGAACTAATAATGCCATTCCTAAGTTGGTTTCACTTAAGCATATGAATCCATATCTTGTTTCTTTTCACGCTTGCATTGTGGGAAACTGGTGATATGTCCTCTTTGGAGTCTGTTATGTTTGAAGTCGGAAGTAGACTTGAGCTTGATGGAGGAAGTTCTGTATAATTATTTTTCTTGAAACTTGTCCAGCTCTTCTCGCATTTGATTTCTATAAAAAGAATACCCATGTTTGGCATAATGATAGCATGTTCTTGTTCTTATCGTGATGTTCAATTATGTGCAGGAGGAATTGGAAATTCAGCTTTTGAAGGTAAGAACATCTCAACTTATAATTTGATATGTGCTCTGAATGCTAGTCTGCTTCTTGTTTAATTCTATATTATTTCTTGACCAGGAAAAACCTCGGAACCATCTGGATATGAGAAACCGACTGAATTCCAAAGGCCAGCGTGAAGGAAAAGTTATTGATTACAGGTACAAAGCACATGAACCTTTGTTCTACACAAATGAGAAGGAAAACGTGTCGACCTTGATTGATTGTCCTTTTATTGTATTTGCATACTCTGGTAAACTGTATAATTACTTTGACAGTAGAAAAGGATGCTACAACTAATTGGTCATATTTATTTTACTTGGGAATGCTGTTCTCCTAGTGGGAGAATTTAAAAGCGAATTAACTTTAGGACGTGATTGATAGATAGGTTACCAAAAAGAGACTGGGATGGAAAGACAGGGAGGAGAGTCGTAAATTGACATGATATAAGAACCCTTGATGCTTTTCTGTTAGATTTTTCCCAGAAGAGTAATGGTTCTGCTTCCGGTGTGTTCCACAAGTGGATGATGACCTGAAAACCCTTTTTCTATTTACTTTTGTTCAAAAAGGGTGAGTGACCTGAGGGTTGCTGATTTGTTGGATGGACTATGCGAAAGAATGCAAGACTATACTTTGAAAAAGGTACACTTGGATCTTCAACAAACTCTCATTGCCTGTGTTTCAATCTTTCAGTAAAACAAGTGGCACGATGTGCTTGATCATAAATCAGTCAGATCGATACTTATTGCCATACTTTAAGCAGGTGGATTCGACAAAAAGACTATGGGTCAAAGTGGATAGCTTTGACAATCTTACAAGTAATGTTTACCTTCCCTGGACAGTTTTTCCCCCTGCATTTGCCAATCTCCGAAGTTGTGGTCTGCCTGCTTATAAGATACCTGTTAATTGGTTATATAAATGATCTTCTTAAACCTTAGCTTTGGTACCTCTTTCTAATCCAACATAGGTTTGATCAGTAGAGTATCCATTTTGGTCTGTTGATAGAATCATTCTCTACTTTGTTCATTCAACAGTGTTTGCTTATTTTCAGCTTTGAGTAGCAATTGAGAGGTGTGAGAATGCTCTAGTGATGATGGGAACTCTGAAATAAGTATGCAAATGGTGGGAAATTTTATCGCATTTAATGGCAACTGCTCTCGGAATAATTTGATATTAATGCCAAATGTTTTGTATGTTGTAGATAAACTGGAAGCTAAAGCACATGCAAATGACATTTCAACTTACTGCGGAAGGTTAGACAATCAATAATCTGAATGCCTGATATATGATGGGTAAATGGAGAATACCGTTTAATTTGGTACTCGTCTCAGCCTCGGGTCTCTGAAAACTTCTGATTTTGTTTTGGCTCAGGTTGCTCGAGGAAACTGAAGACGAGGTGAACCTCTGCTACTTTAAAACACGTATCTTTGACAGTTAAATTAAACCAATTATGATTGATATTTAATCAATATTTGCAGCTGGCTGAGGTAATAAAAAATGGATCTTTAAAAGTTGGAGGAGTTAGCGAAGTCTTGTGTCAAACATTGAGCAATCACTGCAGGCAAACAAGGTAAGCCCCCAAAAGTATCTCCCATGTTCGTTCTCGTATGACCATTAGTCCTCTTAAGTCGATTTTTGGGCGGTTGATAGGTATATCGTTGTTGAATTTGACATCTACTCATAACCAGTGATCATGTGTTACTCATGTTTTAATCTTGATACCAATTTATCCTTCTTTTGCTGCAGCAAAACAGATTCGGAGGATGAAGAGGAGGATGATGATTCAGACGAGCTCTGAGTTGTCCAGTCATTATTACACTTGCAGACGAGGAACAAATGATTGCTCTGCTAATATTAACTCATCAAATGCAGATCAAGTGTTCTTGTTCAAGTTATACAGACGTACAACAGAGATGACATGCAATGTGTGTTCAACATTTTAGGTTAAATCAAGCTGTAAAACTCAGATGTTGTTCGTACGAATATCTGGTAACAGACTGCGGTTTATTCGCTCATTTCATTCTTTGAGAGCTTCTTACTCTATAACACGATTAAAATTCTTCAAACAATGAACAATAGACATCAAGAGTCTGAATAAAAACTGCATTGAACAAATTCAGAAAAACTATTTACAAAGGATCAGACATCCATCTCAATGGATGAATAATCAAATCTCGAATGAGGTTACGACAAACATATTCAGAACTCCGAACGTGAAATACTCTCTACTATGCGTTTATTCCGTGGAGGGTTAGGGATGAACGTGGAAGAATGTGACCTGAAAAACTCTTTGTATAACACTGCAGAAGATTTACCAAACCTCCACACAGCTCGCCCATTGAAAGCAAAACAATCCCATCACGAGTTACCATCAAGAACGCCTTTCAGCAGGTTCAACCCTTCTGCAGATATGCTCCGCCTCACCCGCGACTGAGGTATCTCTATCCTCGGTGGAGGTTCTGGTGTAAAGCAGACAACGATTACTGTGAGATTATCGCAGGTATTCCGTTTCAGGGCCTCTCTGACAAGCTCTCTTGAGCATCTCTCGGGGTCGTTGTGGATCATCAGTTCTTTCCTCGCTATTGTCACGGCACCCTGGCTGCTCATCACATCCCATAAACCGTCGCAGCCCATTATCAAGAACTCGTCTTCTTCAGTGAGAAGCATCTCTTGTAGCTCTGGGTCAGCGCTTAGAGGACAGCCAGAGCCTTTAGGCCCCTTCATGTGCCAGTCGCCGATGGCACGCGCAACTGATAGCTGCCCATTGAGGTACCCATCATAGACAACTCCTCCGAGCTTCTCTATTCGCACTTTCTCAGATGTACAATTTGGTTTGTGGTCTTTAGACATCTCGATCGCTCTACCCCTCCTCCCTAGCACTGCCCGACAATCACCAGCGTTTGCAACTATCAAAGTCCTGTAAGGCAAGCAGAAGATTTCATTCAAAGTCAAATCAGTATACAAGGTCTTTACAAAAGAGTTGAACAAATAGGATAGTTCTGTCATGTGTAAATACTTATGACTATTCCTTCCATCCACGTAATTGCAATGTAAGGGATTTATAATCGATAAACATTCAACAGCTATGGCAGAAGAAGTCTAGATGATCAAATGTTGCTAAATATAAATAATCATTGAACTCAGAAACAGGTTTTCGATTTGTCTGACCTTCCAAAAATAACAGCTGCAAGTGCGGTAGTCCCCGAAGAGATATCGAGAGAAGGGTCTTCTGCAAATGCATAATCAGCTTTCACAAAAGCACTCTTAATTGCCTTTTTAACACACATTGGGAAGTACGAGTCCTCTAGAATGAATTTAAGGATGTTCTTCCTAACAAACAGCGCTGCATCGGTACCTCCATGACCATCAAACACCTGTCCAACCACATTGACCAACACTTCATTATGTAAACCTTTATAATCCCAATGCACATAGTAAGACAAAAGGTGTAGGAGCTACTCTCTGTATGGCTGCAAATTCTGATATCTAGATCTTGAATAATGAACTCACCCCATAGAAGGCTCCAGGAGACAAGAACTCCATTTTTTCACCAAGATGCTCAACAAGATTGTCAATGCAAATGTGTTCGTCTTCCATATACTGTTTTGGTCCTTGTTCAGAGCAGCTTCCGGACCGATATACTGGCAAAAACTCTGAATTCTCATCAGAAGGTGACTTGATGACCAAACTAGCAACTTCCAAATCCTGTGCACAATGCATAAATCAGTTAAATGCTAGTTCAAAGTAGCTCTGAATACACATCACCCAAATCACAAAACAAGAAAATGAAACTCCAGGACATATAAAAGAAATACCACATTGGCTGCAGCCTGCAACCTAGTAGAGCTCATGCAGTGATGCATGGCTGAAATATGCCGCGGAGGTTTGCCATTAGGGATTTTATTCGTTTTATCTAGGCTCTCTAAATTCTCAGTTTCTGTTGCGGAAACATTGTCCTTGTTGAAACTGCCTTCTATCACAGTTATCAGAGGTGAAAAATCCATACCCGCTGCCATGTTCTCTTCTCAAACATATAAGCTATAAGCAATCGAGAACAATACTCCTTCACCAACCCAATATCGTCCAATCTCTGCCTTTGCAATGGCTTCTCTTACTGCCAGCAGATCTTAGATCGACAGAAACAAACTTTTATTCCGAAGCAAGTCAATATGGACCGAGTTTGAAGCTTACGACTACTTCATGTACTAAATTTGTTTCCTCCCAAAAGAACAAATCCCAAAGCCGACCTAATGATTAGAGAACCCAAAATCAGCAAATCTTCAATTCTGATCACAGTGTTTAGTAGCAGATTCAACAAACTGCCAAACCGAAGGCAACCCAACAATCTGAACCAATCTCTAAGCTTCTTTAGCTTCAATTAACAGATCAAATCAAGTTCCCAGACCAAACGGCGTAACGGGTATCGTGAATCAGAACCTCAAGGGCAAAATACCCTCTTGCTTACTTAAGATTAAACAATTCCTTATAAAAAAATATGATCAAACCACGAGCAAGGGTTCGTGAAGCCTGTTTTTCAAGCAACACGCTGGAGCTCAACAAATTCCGAAACCCAGACCACAAATTGTCAGAAATTTCGGCGGATTAGGCAAGATATCGATAAGATCAATCAATCCCAGAACCAACATGGGCCAAATAGATATTTCAAAAAATAGTAAGAAATTTCGATGCACAAAAAAAAGCTGACAATTTTCTCACAGATACCAATGATGATTCGCCTTTGCCCTTGCTATTTCAAACCGTGAGATCGTCTTCGAGAAAGAAACCCTCGAAACCCAGAAAAGGTTGTGGTGTTAAAGGGGAAAAGACAACACAGAATGAAAATTATTAGAGGAAGAAAAAAAAACAAATTCCAAGATTTCTAGAGAGAGAAAGAGAAGAACAAGAGAGAGAAGGAACCGTCTGGTTTGGTAACTAGTTGGCCACCGGCGTTTCCAGGTAAACCGGTGGATCCTCTAGCTGTCCTAACGGAGGTCGATTACTGACACGTGTCATTAACCAGGTGGCTTTCGAATTGCTTTGACCGGGTGGTACCGCTACCGAATCCCAGCCGTTGGATTTATGAGATGATTAACGGACGGTCAGAGATCTATCTCCCTCTATCTCCTGGCCTTTTCAAGTGGCGAAAGGGTTACTTCCGTTAAAGAAGAGCGGCCGGCATCGGATTCGCGATACATGTGTCGTCATCTCATTGGTTGATATCTCACTGTTTCGGCTAAGATAAAACAGTAAACGCAAGTTGCTCCCGCCGTTAAGCGGGAATTTAAAAAAAAGTGACTAGAAAAATATGAGGTGTAATTATCTGCGGTTGTTTGTACATTTGCAAAATGTGCAACCGTCCACAATTATATTTCCGAAACTACCCTTCATGTTTGTTTCCGCTGGTTCTTTCGAATCCATCTGGAATTCCGAAACTACCCTTGATGTTAACTTCTGTTTTGGAACCGATGTATGTAAAACTCATCCTAATCGTAGTCAGAAGCTATGATGTCAGTATATATTTTTTTAAAATCTAAATACTTCTACAATTATATTTTTATATTAAATTATATTAACTTGCAAACCACCCGACATAATATTAAAGATATAAAATAGGTTACGTCTATATTTGAAAAAATAATTATTAAATAGAAAAAAGTATAGAAAAGACTAATTTGTCTTTAATCTTCGCATGTGGAAAAACACGTTCGATAGTTTTCCGACGTGAAAACTGATTTAAAGTTGAGAGCAAGAAGTATGAGGAGATTTTGAATTTAAGAGGGATCGATTTGAAATTATCAAGAAGGAAAATTCAAGTTGAGACCAAGGAAATTTTAAAGTGAAAAAGTGATGCGTTCTCAAAGTCAAATAAAATAACCTAAACTACCCGCAAGTGCACGGTACGTGTGTAGTATTTTAGGTGTCGATCCCACAGAGACTACGCAACACTACCTACACTCGAACTAGGAATCAAACTTGCTAACGAAAGAATATGGGTGAAGAATGAAATACTGAAAATAAATAAACTACTTGGGTTCTAACGATAAGACAAACGTCCTAGGAATCCGGTTTCACCACAAGACTACTGAAACCGACGATCAATCTATCTATCATGCAATCCCAGTTAAAGCTATCTAAGGCGGACGATCCTAACATGATATCTA
>CM071866.1:22524854-22537752 GCA_036759665.1 Gynandropsis gynandra | reverse complement strand
CTTCTCCTAACCCCTAACACATGCATCTACGTGGCCAGCGCAAACACAAGTAAATTGAAGCATTCAGATAAAGAATAGATAAACTAAAACGGGAAGATGCATTCAAAATAGATCAAAAGTGGTTCCGGGATAGCCAAGGGCTAGTCCCTTCTCCTAGAACAAACAAACTACTCGCTCATGCGTCTGTAAAGAAACATAAACAAAGAGAAAGTCTAAAGAACATGAAAACCAAACAAAACCGAAGTGTCGGGGCTTGATCTCCAATGTTCCTCGCTTGTCTCCTCGCAAGAATCTCCTCAATCTTCTACTGAATTAATCTGCAATCTCAGCTTCCTCTCTTGACGTCTTCTGCCTCCTTTTAAGCCTCCTAAGTCGGCCCAATTGTTGCCTTAATTGCCCCCTCGAGTTCCCTTATGTTTTAAGTTAAATTAACTTAAGTTTGCTGTTTTCTCGGGTCGCGACCCGCTCGGGCATTGAGTGTGCCCGCTCGGGCATTGAGTGTGCCCGCTCGGGTGCGGCTAGGGTGGAACGCGAGGACTGTGACCTGCAATGCATGCCCGATCGGGCATGGTATGTGAGCCCGCTCGGGCACAAGGCAATTGGTCGGGTATTCTTGCCCGAGTCGTGCAGGAAATGTGCACAAAATTGTTTTCTGTTTGACGACTACTAGGGTTTTTTGTGTTTTGTGATTCTGTCTGATAACGAAAACCTAATTTTCGTTTCTTCCCGTGATGATCCCCGAAGTTGCTCCTTAGCTCCGTGCATGTTCCTTTAGCTCCAAAATGATCCAAATACGCGTAAAAACCTGTAAGAACATGAAAAGCACGAAAACAAGTAAAACGGATACGGAATCATACGTAAAGCAACACATATATATCGAAAACGTATCTTAAATTATGCAAGAAATACGTATGAAAACGAGATGATAAAAAAGAAACGTTAAGAATTTGTAGTGAATAAGAGAGCAGGAGTCAATCTTCAATGGCGTCAGTAAGTGTAAGTAGATCGATTTTTAGGGTTTTGTAGGCTATTGAGTCGCAAAATTGTTTGTTGATTTGAAATGAGTGTGAGTGTCAGTGAATCGGTTGAGTCTCAGTGAGGCGGTTGAGTCGCAAGGGTTGATCGAGTCTCATTGAGTCGCAAGGGTCGCAGGATTTGCATGACCATCTTCGAATCAAGCGACTCATTGGGACTCAATGGTCGCAATGGTCGCAATGGTCGCTTGAGTGTCATTGAGTCGCAAGGGTCATTTGAGTTTCATTGAGTCGCAAGTATCGTTTGAGTTGCATGGGTCGCTTGAGTCGCATGGTCGCTCGAGTCGCATGGGTCGTTCAGGTCGCATGGGTCGCTTGAGTCGCATGGGTCGCTTGAGTCAGTAGAAGTCTAATGTATTCTTAATTGGTCATTTTGCAGGTACCGCTAAAGCCGAAGTTTGTGTATGAATTCAAGCACATAGACAAAATGCCAAAGATCACCACCAAGTGTTATCCTCACGAGACAATAAAGAAGCTGAGAGGAATCTTAGATGAATATGAGTTGCATTACTTCGAGAAGGAGTCACAATTTAGACATTTATTTCATTTCCAATGTGAGTCCACATTGACGAAGGTTCAAATATCTGTCCTACTAAATCACTCTGTGATTGTACAGAACAAGAAGAAGTTGTGGCTCATCTTAAGCGGTGTTCCCATCCAGTACTCTATAGTGAAGCATGCACTAATTTGCAGATTGAACTGCGGACCATACCCTCTACGACCCTTGTACTCCTCTCTACGACCCTTGGACCCCTCGTTATGACTATTGTGATATGAATCAAATTTTAAAAATAATAAAATAATTTATTATTTACAAATCAAATTATTTACAAACAATATGAATTAAGTGTTAAAAATAATAATTTATCTAGTTATTTACAAATACGTATAACTCAATTCTCTACACCCTTGTACCTCTGCGACCCTTGGATCCCTCTGCGATGGTTTGACCCTTGTGACCCTTGTACCCCTGGGTCCCTTATACCTCTGCGACCCTTGTCCCTCTGCGACCCTTGTACCCCTTTGACCCCTGCGACCCTTATACCCCTACGACCCTTGTATTTCTGCGACCGTTGTAACTGTTGTGATATGAATCAAATTTAAAAAATAATAAAAATAATTTATTATTTAAAAATCAAATTATTTACAAATAATATGAATCCAATTTTAAAAATAATAATTTATCAAGTTATTTACAAATAAATATGACTCAAATCTCTGCGAGCCTTGTCCCTCTACGACTCATGTCCCTCTGCGACCTTTGTACCCATGCGACCCTTGTACATCTGGGACCCGTGTTACAATAATAGTAAATCCATAAAAAACAGCGATACTAACAATAATATTTACTCTAGAATAATAGTAAAAACCAACCAAATACAAACATGAAGTTCAAGTTCAAGTGAATGTTGTTGTTCAAAGGAGGTTCAAAGCGATCAAAATACAAGAATCAAACTATGTTGTTGTTAGGAATTGGTTGAGGGACAAACCGAAGTACATGTGTTGCTCCATTAGAGACCGGTTTGACTGTGGGGGAACAACCCTCGTTCTGTCCATTTTCATGAAAACATTTCTCTAACCCCTCTAATGCTAGCGCCACCATGACTCACGGGCCTTAAATCTGCTGACCACGTCATTCCTTAATCGTTTATCAGTAGTATCTTACATCATCTTCCATAAAGACCGCTCGACCTTGCAAACCCTATCGGAAGTATCTACGACATCATCTAAGTTACATCAGTAAAAATGAATAAAAATCAAATAAATAACCAAAGTGATATATGATTAATCGGTTTGAGGTCACTTACCAATGCATATATGGCCAGATTTGAACGTGTTTCTGGTACCGTGAAAATCCTCTAAGCAGAAGAAGATGACCATGCTTTTGCTTATGATGATGATATAAATGATGCATATTGTAGATTACACATATCTTCTCCGAAACCATTGACGTTAAAAACCATTTCACGTTCGTGACAAAAAACTATGAAATCCCTAATACAAAATTAATGGTCGTTGGAGAAATCTTTCCATCCATCAGTAAATCTGGAGCCATCCAACTTGACTTCTCATGTTTTGTTAGACACATCCGATTTAAGCATTATCGTGTTGTTGTCCCTCGTTTTCCCGTAAATATGCTTATCGAAGAAGTTTTCGAAATGTCCTGTAATAAAAAACGAAAAAAAAAGTCGAATCTGTACATTCTTTACATGTAACATACCGACAGAGAGACAAACGAAGGATATTACAAGGTAGTTCTCTAGATAACTTGGAAGAATGATTTACACGAAAAGAGGGAAATGTGGCATTTTCGAAAAAAATGGATGGAAGATGATGAGAGTTAGAGAGAAAGTGTCGTTATTCGAAAAGAGATGGGTGGAAGATGATGAGAGTTAGAGAGAGAGAGTGTGTTGTTATTCGAAAAAAGGAAATGACTGGAATTTGAAAAGACATGACCCTGACATCGAATCGACGTCAGATAGAATTCGAAAAGACATGACCACACAGTTATGTTTTTTCAAATTTTGGTGAAAAGTTTGGCGGAAATTCTGGTGAAAATAATACATTTACAACGCTAAACTAATTTATGGGTCGCATGAATCGCATGGTGAAAATAATACATTTACAGCGTTGTATGGGTCTCTTGGTCGCATCGGTTTCATGGTGAAAATACATATACATCGTCGCATGGGTCGCTTGGTCACAAGGGTCGCATGGCGAACTCGACGAATTAATGGATTTAAAATGATAAAAGGAAAAAAACCCAATCAAAACAATACATTTACAATGTCAAACTAATTAATGTCAATTGAGGGTCGCATAGATCGCTTGGTAGCATATATGGATCAATAGATGCTAACTTGACGAATTTATGGATTAAAAAGGATAAAAGGATCAAAATCAATGAAAATAATACATTTGCAACGTTAAACTAATTAATTCCAACTAAGGGTCGCATAGGTCGCATGGGTCACTTGGTCAATCGATGGTTAAAACGGATTATGACTCATGTCTCCCAAGTAGTGTAGAACGAATTTAAGTGTTTCAAAAGTGATAGTTATCTCATGTCATGTACTCCGTCTTCCAGTCTTCTGTTTTTTTCTTGTTTGTTATTGCAGTCCAGAGTTATTTCCTACCATGTACTTTGTCTTGTAGTCACATTTCAAGAGTGACCTAACACTGTCACCTAGGTCTCCCTCATAACTCATCATGACTGCATAGAGACCGAGTCCGCCGATTACTAAGACCTTGAGTAACACATAGACAGCACGATGTCCTATGTCCACCATGTCACCTTCGTCACAAAGGTCACAAATGTCAAAACGATTTTTCATAGAATTTGGTGTTAGATACGCACACTAAGAGAAGAGACATAGACGTTAACTTATAGACATGGTCGGAAGAGTCACATGGGTCAGAAGATAGGAGTATGACAGCGAAACAACAACTCACATGGGTCGGAAGATAGGAGTCTGGCATCAAAACGACGAGTCACAATATTCACATGGGCCACATGAGTCGCATGGGTCACTGAGTCACATGGGTCACATGAGTCGTACAAGGGTCATATGTGGTCGCCTTGGGTCGGATGGGTTCCGTTTAAACTTCATTCTAACTAATCCAATTGAGGGTCACACAAGGCTCATATTGGGTCGCTTGAGTTGGATGGGTTCCCGTTTAAACTTGATTATAATTTAATCCAATTAAGGGTCAGACAAGGATCATATGTGGTCGCACTGGGTCGGATGGATTCCTGTCTAAACTTGATTCTAACTAATCCAATTGAGGGCCGCGCAAGGTTCATATTGGATCGCATGAGTCAGATGGCTTCTTGTTTAAACTTGATTATAATTGAATCCAATTGAGGGTCGCATAAGGGTCATATTTGGTCGCATGAGTTGGATGGATTCCCGTTTAAACTTAATTGTAATTTATTTCAATTGAGGGTCAGCAATTTTATAGATTTCACATAATTACGATCAATAGATGCAAAATAATACATTTTCTATGTTTAAATATTGATTTATTTATAATGATTGACAAAGATCACAAAGGTCTCAAAGGTCACAAAAAAGGAAAGAAAAAGAAGATTGCAAAAGTTAAAAAAAAAGTTAAAAAAAGGAAAGAAAAGGATTACATAACGTCTCAAAGGTCACAAAGGTAAAGAGAGTCGTGTGTGACTCAATGCATCTTCAAGTTCACCTCCAACCATGACCTTAAGTACCGCAGGTACAGAACAATGTCTGAGTCTGCCGATTACCAAAATCTTATGTTGTTCAGATACATCACAATGTCATCTTTCCACGTTGTAATGACTTGTGTGTATCTCCATTTACAACCACTTCCGGTGAACTTTCATCGTACTTCCCACAGCTTCGAATCAGATCTCAATGTTCTATATCTAAAACAAGCTTTAATTGAACCCTTCCTTATAAATGCGTGTACATCTTTCTTGATATAAAAAACTTGCCTAGTTTTAAGATGCAATCCATCTTCGAACTCGAAGATATTATTTTCATTGTATGTCTTCTCGTGAACTACCATTTCTAAGTTGTTCTCACCATCACCATCCTTATGCTTTGTTGGGACATCACAATCAACTTTGTTACTACCACAAACAACTTCAACTACCACATTCGTCGCACACCCACCATCTTCTCTTAACCCGCTGGTATGTTCACTATCAGAATTATTCGAAAATAAAATATTTATTGTTTCCGTCGGATTACTCCCAACTTTAATTTTGTTATTTGGACCTAAAATAACCTAGTCATTATAATCTACAACACCTTCATCCTCAAATTCTCTAGCAATGCTTGAAAAACCAGGAATTAGAGGTTTAACTTTCCTATTTCACACTTAACATTTATCGATTCTATCTTCATATATAGCAGTGGTCGAATTCCTCTTATGTGATCGAATAGATAACAAATTAGATGTTTGTCCTTCATTATATATGTTGACTTCCTATTTTCACAAATATTTGGCATATGTGTGATCAAACCTTTAATCATATGTGTCACTTAGATCCGAGGCAACAACAAAGACATGGTCGCTAACATTGGCTCCACAAGTATTCCATGAATAAATATTGTTGGTACAAAAAACTAAAAAGATTATTAATATATTTTATATTTATATCAAATAATATTTGAAAGTATATATAATTTTCATTTATATTTTATTTGAAATTTTACTAAAATGAATATTTATTTTACAAAAAATATTATATTTAAAAAAATATATTAGATTTTACAAATTTAATGCAAATAGTGTTGTTGTGTTAGAAATATTCATGTTATTTGCTTTGAATTTGCGATAAAAATGGGAATGCATATCAACATTGAAATTTATATATAAAAAGTTGCAAAATCCTTGGCTTCTCATGCTGCCACCTAAGCATTATTTTTCTATTTTATTTTATTTTTTCTAAAAAAATTAATATATTTGTTTTGTATATTTAATGAAATTTTAAATTCTCTTTCTTCAATTAATGTGGAGTAATCTAAAATTTTAAAATACTTTAATATATTAAAATAAATTAATTTATAAATGCAATTTTAAATATAAATAAAACTAAATAGTTCAATTTTTACAAAAGTTTGACTATAAATTAAAATAAAAATTAAATTATAATTAAATAATTCAAAATTTAATCTATATATAAAAAGTTGCAAAATCTTTGGCTTCTCATGCTGCCACCTAAGCATTATTTTTCTATTTTATTTTATTTTTTTTGAAAAAAATTAATATATTTATTTTGTATATTTAATTACATTTTTAAAATCTCTTTCTTCAATTAATGTGGAGTAATCTAAAAATTTAAAATACTGTAATATATTAAAATAAATTAATTTATAAATGCAATTTTAAATATAAATAAACCTAAATAGTTCAATTATTACAAAAGTTTGACTATAAATTAAAATAAAAATTAAATTATAATTAAATAATTCAAAATTTAAATTACAAATAAAGAAAACATTTATGTATTTATATGAATAAAAATATATAGTACATTTACATGAATGTTTAGTTATACAAAATTGAAAACATGTTAGAAACTAATGAAAAGAGACATAAATATAATACAAATAATATTCATGTAAATTTGTTATATAAATTTATATAAATTTTTTTATTCATGAACTCTACAAAATATTTCAAAATTTAAATTTCATGTATAATTATATAACAAATATGTTTACATGAAAATTTGTTATAAAAATAACAAATATTAGAAACTAATGAAATGAGAAAAATAATCTATATATAAAAAGTAACAAAATCTTTGGCTTCTCATGTCGCCACCTAAGCATTATTTTTTATTTTATTTTACTTTTTCTACAAAAATTAATATATTTATTTTGTATATTTAATGACATAATCTATATATAAAAAGTAACAAAATTATTGGCTTCTCATGCTGTCACCTAACCATTATTTTTTATTTTATTTTACTTTTTCTACAAAAATTAATATATTTATTTTGTATATTTAATGACATTTTTAAAACCTCTTTCTTCAATTAATATTTCAAAATTTAAAGTTCATGTATAATTATATAACAAGTTTATGTATTTATATGAATCTATATATTAAAAAGGCATGTTTTTGGAGGCTACTGAGAGCTTCTCGCCTCTCGGGCCTCCACCTCATCTACCGACATTTATTTCATCCTCCTCCCCACTCTTCCACGATATCCACCCACGATCTCTTTACCTCGCTATCGGGTTCGCAACATTTCTAGAGTTTTCTCGCTGTCCGTTCGCTATCTCATCTCTCTGCCATTATCTCCTCACCTCACCAGCGATTTGCAGGTCTTATTTGCTATCCGGCTGATCGTTCGCCTCTCCCACAGCTCTCCTCGCCCCGTCTCTAGTTCATCCCGCATCATCAATTCGTTGCCCATTCTGTCACGGCCCTCTGGATGCAAGTAAGTTTCGATTTAGAAGGTATATCCATGCCATTATTTTAGAAAGCACTCCCACCAACTTCTCTATCATCCTATTTCTCTTTTCGCTTCACCTCGCGCCAGTTTTTTCCCACAAATTTTATCCGCCTCTACGGTGATGGTTCACGAATCGATGCCGATACCATCCTTGGAATACAGATTGTTTCTCGGCAGCTCAGGAACAACATCAAGACCGGAAAACACCCCGATTATGTGGTGTTTATGCAAACCGAGTTACTTTATCCACCGATTCATCTATCTTTCTCTCTTCTCTGTGAGATGCGGTTTCACGGACGACATTGTGCCTTTTCAGTATATGTTTTTGTGTTCTCTGTTACATGATTTTCTTTAAAATTTGTGGCTCTGTGCCTTTTCAGTTTCTATTCCTGATGTATCACTACTTCGGTTTAGCCGAGATTTACAATGCTATCAGGGTCTTCATCGTTGCCAATGTGTGGATGAATGGATTTGGCCACTTCTCTTATTACTATGTCAGTAATAATTTTCTCCCTTGCACGATTTACTCAGGTCACATCATCTACTCTGGATCACCATAATGTTTACCTAACCATGTCCTTCTATTGAGTATTTGTTTCTCTACATTAGCTTTTATCATCTCTAGATTAGACTGCATATATATATATATATATAGTTGGTCGTAATAATATGGATTCCCTGAAGGTCGACGCATGATAATTGATGTTTTGATTACGTTTGATGGTTTGACGTTTGTACGATTATGTTTTTTCTTTAGGATCTCTAAAGTATGAAATGGCGGCGAGCGTTTCTGCTGGATACATTGGTGATTTCTTTCTTTCTGGTTAGGTGGACAAGGGTCAAGGTTGCAGGCAAAATTCTTGGGTTTCTAGGTATGCCCTTAATGCAAATCCTTGGCAAGAACTCTCTTGGTATCGATTTTACTTTCCCATTCTTTCATTCTTCTGCTGTTGTTAAGTTCAAGATTCGTGATTTTGAGTGTTGTGTGTTGTGTTGTGTTATGCCTAGACTCTGTAGAAAGCCATATGCAGGATACGATCATAGCCGATGCTTATCTCTATGATGAAGAAACCGTATGAGTAAGTTTAACAATTGGTAATATCTTCAAAAATGGATCTTCAATTGTTACACTAACTAAATATTTTTTTCTTTCCAGGTGGTGTGCACAAAAGGACCCGAGAGAGTACGTGAATTGATCACCATGGGAGCATCATTTGATCATGGTGAATATGGTAACTTGCATTTGGCAAGAGAAGGTGGACATTTGCATCAAAGGATAGTTCATGCAGCTGCTATGACGAGAAGAGAGATCGAAAGAGCTTTACTTGAAAAGGTGAGTTGTTTCTTTTATGTTTCCATTTTCTTCTCCGATCTTAGTCGAGTTCCCCTTATATTTTGTCATACAGAAAGCTGGTGAACTTAGGAAGAATCTGATTACATTTTACAGATGCGTCATTTTACAGATTTGTAAGAGACATGTTTCCCGTCACATCAATTGACCTAAAAGTCATTGTATCTGATTTCCCTGAACACAAGGCAGAATGGATTGTTCAGCTGGTGGTAAATTCAATTCTACTTGCTAAGGCACTTCGCTTTGCGGCTTAACAGAAGCACGGGGAGGCGGGTTTTGTTTCCGACTAGCAGCATTTGGTTTTACTGCACCCAAAGCAACAAAAGATGGAAAGAGAGATGGGTTGCCTTCTGGATGTTGTTCCTTCACAGATAAAGGAGACCTGTATAATCCAGTCCCAAATACAAAAGATATGTGGAGAGATTACTGGGAGTTTGAATAATGAGGCTCCAGTAGTCGATGAGACTGACTTGTCTTTGAAGAGACTAGATGAGTACCATAGCCAACTCCAAGAGCTCCAGAAAGAGAAGGTAAAAGATTGCCTGTAACATCAAGGTGATGAATTGCCTCTATTTTCCATTGGATTAAACCAAGTTGATTTATGTTGTCAGAGTGACATGTTGCGCAAGGTGCTTGAATTAGTTAGCACAGTTCATGATCTGTGTGCTGTCCTTGGTTTGGAATTTTTAAGTACTGTCACTGAGGCTCATCCTAGCTTGGATGATGCGACTGTTGTTCAGTCCAAGAGTATAAGCAATGATACACTTTCAAGGCTGGCTAGCACAGTCTTGCCTCTTAAAGATGATAAGAAGGAAAGACTTAGAAAGGTATGTTCTTGAGATCATTATCATGGTAGTCAAGACTGATGAGATGTGGTTAATGCTTGCTTGAACATGTACCAACATAAAAAATATTTTTACAGGCAAGTCGCAAACATTTTCATATTACATAGCAAGGATTTTTCATGGGTATTGTCTTGGAGCTTTGGTTCGATTATTCAATGGCCACTCCATTTACATTCTTGATCATGTTTCTATAATTATATTTTTTTAGATTTTCTATTGGTGTGGATGATCTTTTGTCTCAAGGTTTAGCTTCTATGCATAGAGGATGTATAGACAACACCACTTGAGCATGGATTAAGAGGAAAGGGGTTATCGGGACGAGCAGGAAAGAAGCGGCCACATGAAGGCTTTTATGGAGGATATGAACGAGCACTGACATTTTTTTAACTGGAATTTCTCTGTGTGTTTGACTCTGGATTGTGTCTAAGTGATATATTAGAGGAAACTGATGTTGGTGTACTGATCAAATTGTAGGCTAAGCGAGAAAATATTCATCGTGTTTTGTCAATGCAACTCTGCAACGTTGCCGGTTTCGGAAGCCGCAATTGGCTCTGATTAGTATGAAACTTAGCTTCAATTTTTGTCAGTGAAATTCCCAGTGATATATGTATTGTACTTACTTGCATGATGATGCATCACATCATTATGATTAGATGTTCTTTTTGAGATTTGATCGCATCTGTAAAATCTCTGTCTGAAGGTGTTTGACGACTTTGTTAGCTAATCCACAACAACTGTTAATGGTGGATGCACTGCAAAAAATCAGCTATGAGATTGAGGTATAGATCATATATGTGTTTATGACTGTGGTTATCAGCTTCACAAGATGACCCATTTGTTCTTCAACCCTTGATTTGGTAGGTTTATTCGATCAAAGATGGTCCTGTGGGAGGCATTTGGCTGAAATTAGTGCCTGCTAATCATTTGCTTCACCGTTTTTCTCCACGTCGAATCAGTTTTTCCATTATTTTATTTTGTTCGTGCATAAGGTAATTCTGTAAATGATGTGTTCCGTGTCTCAACGTCTTCCAAGAATCCAGTTCTTTGGCTAAAATGTTGCTCCTATTTGTACATTTCAGATAGAGAAGGGACAGTTCCATTATGATGACTCTGGAATTTGCAGGTGGCGTTTGTCTTAATTCTGTATGCACAATACGTACAAGCATTTTAATAGACCTTTTTATGCGTGCCTGCAGATATTTTCAAACACATAGATATTTAATACAAAAGAATAGTGTCCATCGTTGTCATGACAATAATTTATTCCGAAAACATGAGAATACAATCATAGACGTCCAAGCAATGATCACATAGAATGATCTTTCCTATAGTCATTCAATCTAATAATTTTGTTTAATAATACAAAAAAAAAATCATCAAACCCGCGCATTGCGCGGGATATTCTGAATAAATAAATAATAATCTATATATAAAAAGTAACAAAATCCTTAGCTTCTCATGCTGCCATCTAAGCATTATTTTTTATTTTATTTTACTTTTTCTACAAAAATTAATTATTTATTTTGTATATTTAATGGTATTTTTAAAACCTCTTTCTTCAATTAATATTTCAAAATTTAAATTTCATGTATAATTATATAACAAGTTTATGTATTTATATGAATAAATAAATAAATATAGCATATGTTTACATGAAAATTTGTTAATAAAAATAAAAAATATTAGAAACTAAATTTTATTTTTCTACAAAAATTAATATATTTATTTTGTATATTTAATGACATTTTTATAACCTTTTCCTTCAATTAATGTCAGGTAATCTAAAAATTAAAAATACTTTAATATATTTCAATAAATTAATTTATAAATTTAATTTTAAATATAAATAAAACTAAATAGTTTAATGTTTACAAAAGTTTGACTAAAAATTAAAATTAAATTAAATTATATTTCAATATTTCAAAATTTAAATTACAGTTAAATAAAACATTTACGTAGTTATATGAATAAAAAATTTTAGTATATTTACATGAATGTTTAGTTATAAAATATTGAAAACATGTTAGAAACTAATGAAATCTATATATAAAAAGTTTCAAAATCTTTCAATCCTCATGGTGCCACCTCATCATTGTTTTGTTATTTTGTTTTATTTTTTCTACAAAAATTAATAATTGTAATTTAACTTTTGAAATATTTTGAAATATTTTTGTAGAAAAACAAAATAAAATAACAAAACAATGTAGAAAAAATAAAATAAAATAACAAAACAATGATGATGTGGCAATATGAGGATTAAGAGATTTTGCAACATTTTATATATAGATAAAATAAATTTTGTAAATTTTATATATAGATAAAGTATCACATCAAAGGATGTTTTTGTAAACTGATAACACTGAAAGTGTATCATTATTAGGATAGGTTTTTATATCATTTTCGCATGATTCCTACATCGATTCATACTAATCCGATTCTATTTTGAGCTTCACACACCCGTTTTATTGGTTTTCAGGTTTCTAGGCGACAAGGCCTAAATGAGATCAATATGAAGGATTCCTGTCAAAAACCACAAGATTTGAAGGAAAATCTACTCAGAGCTCGAAACCGAGCTCCAGAACCCAAAGGAACACCCGAGCAACGAGCGGAAAAGAGGAATATCAAGATCACAAGGGTGCCCGGTCGGGCACTATTCTCCACCCGCTCGGGTAAAACCTACGGGGTTTATCCAGGCAAAAATACACGACCGGGCACA
>CM071866.1:22497004-22518485 GCA_036759665.1 Gynandropsis gynandra | reverse complement strand
GCCATGTTTTCAATTTCATCGTGAATGCTTTTCGCCTTAGGATCCACCCACGAACCATCTGACTTCTTCACGTGCGTACGTTCCAACAATTCTATATACGATAGTTCGTATCCTTTCTCTTTTCGCCTGAAAAAAATAAAAAAGACATAGTTTAATAAAATGTTAATTTTATATAAATGCATAAACTTGAATAAAACTTACCAGATCTTCGTATATTTCCGCAAAAGAACGAGATCCTGCCGTGTGCACGCTCATCCCGTATCCCGCTCTATCAGAACGTCAGGATTTACTTGCTCGCTCGCTCTTTGCCTTAAATTCTGGGGAATCCCAATGTGCGCACATCTGATCCCAAATATCTTCCGACATCCATTTGGGTTTTCCTTTTATATATCGCTCTGCGTGCAATTTACCTATGATAGACTTGAGACGCTTTGCCGCATTTCTATCAAAGTCGGACTTTACTAGTCCGGTAATGGCGGGATTCCAATAATATTTTTGCTGACAATTTATATTTCGTTTCATTTGACAATCTGAATATCGGGACTGGCGCTTTACCGTCATCACCTATATGTAACTCCCTTCGTGAGCAATATTCTTCTAGATCTTTGCGTGATTTAATATTGTCTTTTGTCTTCCCCGTGACATTCAGTACTGTATTGATGATGTTATCAAAAAAATTCTTCTCTATGTGCATCACATCAAGATTGTGGCGAAGTTTCAGATTTTTCCAATACGGCAAATCCCAAAATATGCTCTTCTTGTACCAGTTATGAGTAATTCCATAACCACCAATTCTCGGATGATTGTTCCCTCCGCAATCTATACTCCTCGGAATACCCAAAGCAAGAAGTCGTTCATATAAAATCTCTTCGCCGGTCAAAACTGGAGGAGGAGATTTCCGCACAACTACATTCCTTTTAAAATTTCTCTTGTTGCGCCGTAATGCATCATCAACAGGAAGAAAACGACGATGACAATCAAACCAACTCGTCTTTCTTCCATGTTTCAACTGAAAAGCATCTGTTTCTTCCATGCAATATGGACAAGCCAATCGACCATGCGTTGTCCATCCAGATAACATACTATAAGCTGGAAAATCACTTATTGTCCACATGAGAGCACCTCGTAACATAAAATTTTGTTTCCTCGAGACATCGTACGCTTGAACTCCATTCCATAATTCTTTTAATTCTTCAATAAGTGGTTGAAGAAATATATCCAAACTTCTTTTCGGATGATTAGGCCCGGGAATCATTATTGTTAAAAACAAAAATTCCCGTTTCATGCACATATCCGGTGGTAAGTTGTAAGGTGTCACTATAACTGGCCACAATGAATAATTCTTTCCAGACATCCCAAATGGATTAAAACCATCGGTACAAAGACCTAAATAGACATTTCGACTCTCAGCCGCAAAATCAGGGTATACCTTGTTAAAGTGTTTCCACGCCTCACCATCTGAGGGATGACACATCTCTCCTTCCTTACTTGAATGCTCAGCATGCCATCTCATGTCGCTTGCGGTCTCCACAGATTGATACAATCTTTTTAATCTGTTTGTAATTGGTAAATACCACATACGACGATATGGAACCTATTTTCCATTCTTTGTTAAATAAAACCGATCTTTTCCACAAAATAGACAATTACTCATCTCCGATGTCTCTCTCCAAAAAATCATGCAATTGTCTTGACAAACATCAATCTTTTGATATGGCAATAAACCCAAAGATCGCATCATCTTCTTTGTCTCATAATAGGAGTCTACTGCATTATTATCTTCTGGCAAATAATCTCTTACTAATTGCAATATCGAATCCATGCAATTCTCAGACAAATTATTTTCAGTCTTCAAATTTATCAAACGTGCAGACAGAGATAACTGTGATAAACCACTCCTACAACCATCATAAAGTGGATTCCTAGCACTTTCTAGCATTTCAAAAAAACTTTTTGCTTCTTCATTCGGATCTTCTTCAATATTTTTGTTTCTTTCACGGAATACATTTTGCACCATTTCCACATAGGGGTTCATTTCTACATTTTGAGAAGACTCAAATTCATCATGATGTATAGTGGCCCTAAAGTTTTCCACAACATTACTAGATCGTGGTGCAAATTTTTCTCCATGACATAACCGCATGAAATAATTCGGGGTAAATCCTCTTAAATAAATATGCTTCCAAACAGTTCTCTCATTAATAAATTTTTCATTCTTGCATTTGACACATGGACAAACCAACGTACCCGTTTCTTTGTAAACTTGTTGATTCGTCGCCATTGTCATAAACTGTGTGACGCCTTCTATAAACTCTTTCGATACGCTTTGAGATTCTGGATCAATTCTTCTGTACATCCATTGTCTAGAATCGAAAATGTTCGATCTTGATGAAGATTCCATTATATCGCAAACACTATAGAAGATATGGGGTGAAAAATATGAGAGTTGCTTATGAAAAACGGATCAATGGTTGAGGGGTTAAATAAATTATTTATACACGAATTAGGAACAGATTAGGGACTACGAGATTAATTTTCCAAAAAATCGTCCCGAAATCGTCCCTAAAACGGTTTTTGAAGTCCTAAATTTAGGGACGGTTCAAAATCCGTCTCCAAATTTGGAGACGGACGACCTGCCGTCTCCAAATTTGGAGACGGATGACATGCCCGTCTCCAAATTTGGAGACGGATGACCTGCCGTGTCTAATTGGTCCGCATTTAGAAACAGATTAGGCACGACTCTTCTGTACCCAAATTTGGGGATGGATTAGTGACGGATTTCATTTTTCGTCCCTAATCCGTGTATAATCCGTTTCTAAATTTAGGGACGGAAATGTCGGTCCCCAAATTCCGTCCCTAATTTTAAATTTTCTAGTAGTGTTACTCGGTATAAATTTCTTCTTGATTCAAGCTTTTTGTATTTGATACTAAGAATTATGGTTTTATATGATAAATAATTTGAAAAATTCTAATAATATATTATATATATTAGACGAAAAAATAAAGATTGCAAAGTTAATTAAAATTCTGACTAATAAACATCAAATACTATGTATCACCATATAATAATATATTATATATGTTAAACGTTTTAATTTTTTTACTCTAACTATGAGTGAGATGATTCAATTATTATTCTTTCATATGATTTTAAGATATAGAAATAATATTATAATAATCAATTATATTTTAGACAAAAATATTCACTATCATAGTTCAATGCAATATATTTTCACCCTATTGATATTCTATTAGTTTCATGTTTTTAAGCTATCATATGTTATTAAAAGATTATTTAAAAATTTATTTTTGCATTTATTTTCTATTATTCAATAGGATAATATATATGCAACGCCGTGAACCAAAATTTCTGATATTTCCAATATATCGATTTATTTTTAATAGATTAACTTTTATTATATATTTGTAAATTTTTAATATCCCGCGCATTGCGCGAGTTCTTTTTCTAGTTATATATATAATAATCCTTGCCAGGTTGTTTCTAGTGAAGCCACCTCACTAAGGATTATTAAATGTTAAAAAATAAGTTTTTTCTTCTTGGAATACCAAATGATTTTTTTCTATTCCATTTTAAAATTTTAAAATTATTCATATATATTGAATATATATTTTTTTATTCATAAAAAGCTCTTTATTTATATATTGATTTTAAAATATATACATATTTTTTAATATATAGTTATATATATATTCATATATATTAGATATATATTTTTCATATCCATATTAAAAACTTATTTATTTATTTAAAATATATACATATTTGTTTAATATATATTCATATATATTGGATATATATATTTTTATATCCATATTCTATTATATTATTTGAAATAACACCAAAGAGTTATATATATATATTTAATATATGTTAACATATATATCTATAAACACTGGCGTAGCAGTCCAATCACCGATTTTATTTTTATTAATATAAATTGATTCATATATAAAAGCAAAACATTTTTATAAAGAAAAAAAATCAACAAATATTATCTCGATTTCTATTGTGATAGAATATTTATAAATTATCAAAATATCTACTCTTTATATATATATATATGTTTTTATTTTTAATACATTAGAATAACTTTTGTATTATATATCAATTTCATTAAATAAATATTATCCTAAATCAATAAATTCTTTTTAAATATTTAATTCAAATTTTGATTATTTAAATATTCTTTTCAAATATATATATATATATATATATGCAAATGTTGTTCTCGCAGCGTTCCACGTCAACAATATTTATTTATTCAATTAAATCTCAGAATCCACCACAACTCACCCTTAATGTCTCAAAAAACCACAGCAAGTGGTGGTTCATTATCAGAATCCTCACCGCCCAATGATTATGATTTTCTATCGGTGGATCGACGATGTAGATATGGTCATGTGTTGATGATGGCGCGACGGATCGACGACGGGTCAGTTAGGGTTCAGGTGACATATTTATTCTTCCTCGATTAGGTTCTATTTTCTTGAATTAAATTTCACCTTATCTAAAACTTATTTAGTTGACATTAAAAATCTAATATAATAGAATGAAAATTATGGAAGTTTAAAAACCATGACATAGTTATCGAGGTGACAACATGACAAGATATGAATTCGTAAAAGTTTATATATAAAAAATATAATATATTTTACCTAAAAAATATTTTATACTAATCGAGTTATTATTTCTCTACATAATTACTATTATCTACGTATCTTTCTTTAGCCTAATAATTTATCATATGATTATATCAAAATTTAGTTTTCTTGATCTTGCTATTGAACTATAATAACTACTTAGGAATTTATAATAACATTTAAATATATTGATCATTTTTTCGTAAAATAAGATATAAAATATATAACCATCATCGATTACATGAGTCTTATAAAAATTTTTGATATGATGATCTATCTATGACATATGAATTTCAACTCTATAATAAAAATTGATAAAACTCGCGCATCGCGCGGGATCTTTTTCTAATTATATATATAATAATCCTTGCGAGGTTGCTTCTGGTGAAGCCACCTCAGCAAGGATTATTAAGTATTAAAAAAATAAGTTTTTTTTTCTTAAAATACCAAAGGTTGCTTATTCTCTATTGTTTCTTCTTCTCTATTCTTCCTTTTTCTCCCTTCATTTCTCCTCAACCACCCGTTTGTTGTCGCATTCACTACGTTAAGATTGTCACCAAGACGCGATCACATTTTAGAGTTTCATTTCAAACACCCATTGTAACAACTCGAACGAGAAACAAAGATTTATTAAAAAGCCCATGACATAAAATAATTCAAAAGTTGCTAAAATATATATAATTTATATCAAATTTATTGTAATTCCTGTAAGTTATCCATCAAACGACTATAACAAATTTATATACAACATGCGATATGAAGATAAAGTGAACAAACATTATCTTGATATCTATTTGGATATAATATGAACATATTTTATAAATATTTATTTCTCATATATCATAACTTATATATTCTATGTATAAAATATACAAAATAGGAATTTGAAATGTAAACATTTTTTAATTTATACATTAAAACAGTTTATGTATTATAAATCACCTAATTTAGTAATTGTTATCTTAAATAAACTACATAGATTGACGATAAACTTACAATAATCAACAAATCTGTCTACATGTAAATTATTTTTTAACACTATATAATGGTTAATAAAATATAGTGCAATACAACATCATTAAAAAAAGAAATTCAATACGCATATTGAAGAAACATGGTAATTAGTGAAGATTTATAGCCATAAGATTGGATTATTCACTTTGCTTTGTTTTAATATATTCTTATATTTATACAAAATAATACATAAAAGACAAAAAATGAGACGCCTTCATGCTAAAAAATTTATCGAGCGTGCCCAAAGTGGATAAATACATGTTATCTGACAATTCTATGTGTATTGGTTGTATGGAAAAAATCATTGTTGAAAAGATTACTAATGGAATCATTAACATTCCAAATAAGAAATTTAAAGTATGATTATATAGAAAGTCGAATGCTTTGAAAAATAAAACAGATGAACTATCAAGATAATTGCATCCCTTTATTTCATGAGATGATTTAACAGTCAATCCTAAACTTCAAATGGAAAATATTATTGTAAAGAAAACTGCGATAATGGTCAAAATCGTAATCCTAGATTGGTTGAAGACAAGTTCCATTACATTTAATATGTATATTTCAAAAATCATATAAATTAATAATATTTTTAAATATGGTTTGATTTATTTAACATTCAGTTGTTTTGACACTTTATGCCTCAATAGCAACAAAAATTTACATTGATTGAAAATTGAAGGTTGTCAGAAAATTCTGCTACAAGTAAGCGTGTACAACTACATCTAAATAACATTCAAATATTTTCTGAATATTCTCTTTTGTTTCTCCCATATATTGATGACGCATAATTGTTATATGGAATACTTGAATCAAGAACATCAATCACTTTATTTGAATTGTTCTAATTTACTGACATTTTATTATCTACATTTTATAAGGGATTTTTGAACTTATAATAAATATAAAAACCTTTTAACTTTATTAAAAATAAAATTATCTTTTTGTTCGATTTTTTCTTCAATTATATCGTCAAATTGTATTAATTTAATTGTAATATTCATTTTGTTACCTATATAGTTTCCATAAGTTGTTCACTGTCTCAAAAAATTTTGAGAAATTTTTAAATTGGTTATAAATAATCAGTTATTTAATTATAAATTAATTAAATAATTATATACAAATGAAATAAAAACATATCGTTTTCAAAATCCCGCGCATCGCGCGGATTTGGTTTCTAGTGATACTAAAATATGTAGCTAATTACCGTTAAATAACATAGTGGTTGCAATTTGCGTTAGAAAGATGTTGAAAAGATCTATACAATGTTTTTTTACCTAAAATTACGTAGCTAAATACTGTTATAATATTACATACCATTGTTTAAGATTAATTACTCTTTTTCCTTATCTAGGATAAGTCCTAATGGGTTTTGCCAAAAAGTTTTTAATGAGGCTTATTTTCTATCAATATCTAATAGATATCCAAGAGGAATGTTGAAAATAAACATATTATTATGGATATCAATATAACTTAAATATTTTTATATATTACACATTTTTCATGTTGTAACATGCCTTTTAATTTTTTTATTTTTCTTATATAACATCATTGTATTTTCTGATAAATATGCATGATATTGTTGAAAGTTATATACCTATTATGCAATATTAAATAGTTATGGGATCAAAACATAATTACTGAAAAGTTCAGTAATATATATATATATATATATATGTAACAAAAACAGGTTTCTCTGACGATATATTCTTTTGTCCGATTCGCCGATAACAGGTAACATCGGAATCGTTCCTCGTGTTTTTCGTCGAAACCCTTCGAATCCAATCCTAAACATGACTATATCTCGAATATGGGTCGTTAAAATACGCTTCCGCACCCTACGTAGCAACTCAACAGTGGTATTAGAGCGTCTGGTCGCCTATTTCTAGGATTTGGATTCGTTTTAGGGCATAAAAACGGATCAAATTCCGTCTAATTTCGAGCGATGACTCTCGGCCGTGAAACGCCTAGGCGAGCGCGACGACTCTTGGTTGTGAAACCCTAGGCGAGCATGATGACTCATCCGCCATAGGTCAGTGCGGCGACTCTCGACTGTGAAACCCAAGGCGAGCGCGATGACTCTCGGCCGTGGAACCCTAGACCACGCGAAGGAGCGAAATCCAATATGTCGCCGCCAAGCTTCGAGCTGTCGAGATCCTCGGTGGAGTGCTGGCGCGGACCGGTCGGAAGGGACATGAGCTCGTCGGCCATGAGCAGCTCGATTTGTAGTTGCAGAGGAATCACCGGGGATAGCCTTCTGCTTGCACGTGCTGGCTAGGACGAGCCCGAGCCGTAAGCCACCGTGAGTGGATCTGGCTTCTCGGTGGTACCTCCGAAGACCGAGCAATGGATCGTCAGGGGCGTTCAGCCGAGGCATGTCTAAGCGTCAGTGACTCATTCAACCGTCGATGACGATGTGACGGTTGTGCAGAAGGCGGAGTCGATAGAAACGTACGACGAGTCGATAATATTATAGTTTGAGTCAATCGGTTTAGTGTCAACTCGATCGACCTATGTCTATGAGTCTAAAAAAATCCAAATAATTGAGTTCATAAATGATAAATTGTTTAGTGTTCGGTCCTTCGTAGTAGACATATGAATAGGCTCTTGTTTACATGGTACGACCTGACTACTAAGAGGCATGTAATTCAAGGATTTGATTCATATGTCTATGATATTAGATGTCTAATGGGAGGGAACAATTAGTTCTTGTAGACGCCTGGACTACCCGGAGGACATGAACTTAATTGTTATCCGACTATGAGTTGAAGGATGAACTCAACTATATCAATAGAGACGACCTAACTACCAGGTGACTATGTGATATAGAGCTTCGCTTCATTAACTACGAGTTTTATGGGGATAAAATTTAGTAAAGAATCTATTTTATATGATTCGGAAATATCTTGACTACCAAGGGGCTCAGGCATATAGTTGTAGATTAATACTAATGAGAAATAAGATTTCTAATGTTATTGTAACATTGATTAGCGAGTATATCATTTAGATAAAGTCCATGTCTTTATGATATTTACGATGTCAAACTCTTTGATGTTTATGTTCTCTTTTATTTTACAGATCTCTCGAGAATGTCTCAATTCAATCTGCGTCCTATTCTCGAGACCAACAAGCTTGTTAGGGAAAACTTCAATGAATGACAACGTAACTAATGAAAACTGATCGATGTGATCGATAATCCAGCTCCTCCAACACCAGATCCAGCAAACGTTGATGCTTTTAGTTATTTTTCTAAGTATGAGGATAAATGCATTGCTATAAAATGCCTCATTTTGGCATTGATATGTGGTGAACTCCACAAGCAGCATGAGCACATGGATGCTAAGCAGATCATGGAACGTCTTAAGAAGATGTTTGGAGAACAAAGTCACACGGTAAGGTCTAAGTTGTCGAGGAATTCGTTCAAATCCGCTCTAAGTGAGGGCTCTCCTGTGGGACCCCATGTTCTAAAGATGATAAGACTGATAGAACAGCTAGAGAGCTGGGGTGCACCTTTTGCAAAGAGAGGCAGCAAGAGATGATCCTACATTCACTTCCAGACTCCTTCTCCCCGTTCATTGTTAATTACAACATGAACAAGCTGGATGTCAAGCTGCATGAGATGCATAACATGCTCATTGAGTATGAGAAGCAGATGTCCATCGGGAAGAAGGAATCAGGATCTGTTCTGATGGTTGGGCAATCCTCTCAGTACAAGAGGAAGGACAAGAAAAAGCCCAGGACCAGGCAGAGCACGCCCAAGGCTGGTATGACCAAGTAAAAGGGCGATGCTGGTAAGGCCGACCAGTCAGATGCTGATTGCTTCTTCTGCAAGAAGAAGGAGCACTGGAAGAGGAACTGCAAGGGATACTTTCAGTCTCTTAAGGGCAAGAAACGAGGTAAGACTTCCATGGAAATTTTTTTTATGATTTCCTTGACTGCTATTGATTCGTCTAAATGGGTATTTGATACCAGTAGCAGTTTTAACATCTGCAACATGTTGCAGGGGCTGAGGATCAATAGGAGATTCAAGAAGGGAGAATTCAGTCTCAAGGTTAGAAAAGGCGCAAGTGTTGCTGCTCTAGTCGTAGGATCGATTTCTCTTTTTATGCCTACGGGCAAGACTTTGTTATTGGATGACTATTATTATGTTTCGAAGTTTGTTTCGAATATTATTTCTATTTATATGCTTGATAGACGTGGATTTCGAACAATTTGTGTATGAATGGTTATCTACAACAAGGTCTTTACGTCTTACTTGATGTAACTGTTAAATTATTTAACATGCATGTTTCGGGCCAAAAGAGGAAGCTAGATGATCGTCAAAATCAAATGTATCTTTGGCATTGTAGACTTGGTCACATCAGTGAGAAGAGAATCAACAGGTTGCATAAGATGGTTATCTGGGTCATTTTGATTTCGAATTTTATGCAACTTGTGAGTTCTGTCTCACTTGTAAGATGACTAAATCTTCATTTAGTGGAATCGAAGAGAGAGCTACAGAACTTCTGGGACTGGTACATATTGATGTATGTAGGCATATGGTGTATATTCGTATTTAATCACATTCACTGATGATATGTCAAGATATGGATATGTGTTCTTGATGAAACACAAATCCAAATATTTTGAAATGTTCAAGAGATTTCGTAGTGAAGTGGAGAAACAAACCGAAAAGAGTATCAAGGTGTTAAGATTAGACCGCGGTGGTGAATATCTAAGTCGTGAGTTTGTCGATTATCTAAGGCAAAATGGAATTTTGTCTCAATGGACTTCTCTTGGAACACCGCAGCATAATGGTGTGTCCGAAAGGAGAAATCAGACTTTATTGGATATGGTCTGATCCATGATGGGGTTCACAGATCTTCCAATAAACTTGTGGGGTTATGTTTTAGAAGCAACTGCATATATCTTAAACAAAGTTCCAACTAAAGCAGTCTCTAAGACTCCATATGAGATATGGAAGGGACGGAAACCTAACCTGAAACATATCAAGATTTGGGGTTGTCCAGCTTTTGTTATGAGAATTCGTCCAGACAAACTAGATGCTCGATTTGATAGGTGTAGATTCGTTGGTTATCCCAAAGAAACTATGGGATATTATTTCTACCACCCGTCTGAGCACAAAGCGTGTGTGTCCAGACCTGCAACCTTTCTTGAAAGGGAGTTCCTTGAGGAAGGAATTCATGGTGGAGAAATAATTCTTGAAAAAATTCAAGAACCCAACGAATCAACGCAAGCTCAGGGACATGAGATGTTGAATGAGAGGTCTTGGTTGAGTGATATGTTGTTAGGCTCCAGGGCCTCATCTTCAAATGTTGGAGTGACAGTGTCTGTTCAGGAACAAGTTCAAGAACAAGTTCAGGAACTAGTTCAAGAGCTTGATCAAGAACAAGTCCAACAAGATATGTCAGTGCATGTTAGACCTGCTACACAGGCTTCCTTGAGAAGGTCAACCCGTTCTCGAGTGCACCTGAAAACTTAATCTGTTAGTGTAGGAGGACGTGATTGGTCATAGAGATGACGATGCAGAGACTTTTCAAGAAGCCATACAAGGTCTAGATTCTAAGAAATTGTGGAAAGCCATGGAATCCGAGATGGAATCCATGAAGATCAACGAAGTATGGACTTTGGTTGGTCCTTCAAAGACTTCAAGACCAATTGGTTGTAAATGGGTTTACAAGAGGAAGATTGGAGAAGATGGACAGGTTGAGACCTATAAAGCTCGTCTGGTTGCCAAGGGGTATAGTCAACGAGAAGGGATTGATTATGAAGAATTTTTCTCCCCTGTGGCAATGCTCTAATCTATTCAGATTTTGCTTGCAATAGTAGCATTCTATGACTATGAGAAATGGTAAATGGACATGAAAATAGCTTTCCTTAATGGAGAGCTACAGGAAGAGGTTTACATGGCTCAACCTGAGGGTTTCATGTTGCCAAATCAAAGGCATATGGTATGCAAGCTTCAAAGGTCCATCTATGGACTCAAGCAAGCTTCTCGTAGCTGGAACATTCGCTATAACAAGGCAGTTGAAGAGTTCAACTTCGTTAGATGCAATGAAGAATCTTGCGTGTACAAGAAGTTTAATGGGAGCGCGGTTGTTTTCCTTGTACTTTATATGGATGACATATTGCTCATAGGGAATGGTACTCCTGTGTTGCAAGAGACAAAGTCGTGGTTGTCTTATCAGTTCTCCATGTAGGATATAGGAGAAGCGGCCTATATTCTAGGAATAAAGATCTATAGGGATAGATCGAAGAGGTTGCTTGGATTGTAACAATTCCAGTACATTTACCGTATCGTGAGACGATACAACATGAAAAATTCTAAGAAGGCTAATATACCAAGAAGGACCTTAGTGATCCGAAAAGAACAACATATATGTGATAAGTTTCTATGTTGATAGAAATTAGTGGATCTCTTTTATTAAATCATATATGTGGGTGATACACATAATGATGTGATCACTGAACTGACCTAAAGGGAGAAATGCTTAATGGTTAAATTACCAATGAACCGTCATTAAGATTTCTCCAGAAGGTTAGATTGTTAGTTCTTTCCTAATACCTGAGATCAACATAGTAACTAGCATTCTATCTATTATTCTTTGATTCTGGACACCTAGTATCTTAGTATACTAGTTGGAGAGATATTGGGAATAATTAGATGTTTGAGTAGTTGGTGACTAATCAAGATGGGATCCGTCAACTCTTGGTAAGAGTTTGAGCTCTATGTTGTCAGTAATCACAATGATTGTACAAATCTCTTGCCAGAGTGCACTGAATGAATGAAGAAAGGTGTTTCTTAGGTTCATTCACCAGTCAGTTATGATTGACATGAAATATAGTTGATGATCAATAAGGTTGACAGTTATGACCATGCCTAGGATGCATCTGGAGCTGTAAAGATGGAAGGAAATACTAACGTCAACTTCATCCTGGTTTGTTTTGAGTAAGGATGTTACTCAAATGAGTAAGGATATTTCTTCACGCTATCTGGTCGTTGAGGAGTGTTGCTAGACGCCAACCTCGATTAGTTAATTAGTGGAAACTAATTGACTACCGGTTTAGTGATGAACCTACGAGGTCACACGCTTACGAGTGTCTCGGTATCTGCTTGTGATTGTTAGACAATCAATATGGAATACAATTATATTCATCCGCTAGCACTGAAGGATATGATTGTACTTGGTTCTCTTTGAGTGTTGTACATTAGATGTACGAGCGAATATGTGTATGGAGATACATGTACTTCAATTATTTGAGATATTACATATAGACAAGTGGGAGATTGAAAGTTATATGCGTGTTATGCAATATTAAATAGTTATGGAGTTAAAACATAATTACTGAAAAGTTCAGTAATATATATATATATATATATATATATATATATATGTAAGAGAAACATGTTTTCTCTCACGATATATTCTTTTGTTAGATTCGCCAATAATAGGTAACATCGGAATCGTTCCTCGTGTTTTTCGTCGAAACCCTTCGAACCCAATCCTGAACATGACTAGATCTCGAATATGGGTTGTTAAAATACGCTTCCGTACCCTACGTAGCAACCCAACAATTGTAACTTGTGTTATTCCAAAGAAATAACGGTGTTTATTTATTAAATGCGGAGGTTTAGGATCTACCATAAGTTGTTGCGGTTGATCTAGTCAAGGTGACATAAGCACAAATATTATGAATTAGGCAAAGTAAATTAACATGAGGGATTAAAAGATCAATTAACCTCCCTTGAGAGCAGTGCTGATGCACACATTTTCCTCGAGCTCCTTTAAGTCATTGATGAGGGAAAAACATGTTGATTGCATGGGGGAAAAGCTTGTTCCTGCACCCACACTACCTTCGATGGGTGATATGTTGTTAGGCTCCGGGGCTTCATCTTCAAATGTTGAAGTGGCAGTGCCCGTTCAGGAAGAAGTTCAAGAACAAGTTCAGGAACTAGTTCAAGAACCTGTTCAGGAACAAGTCCAACAAGAGATTCCAGTATAGGTTGGACCTGCTACACAAGCTTCTTTGAGAAGGTCAACACGTTCTCGACATGCACCTGAATGACTTAATCGATGGTGCAAGAGGACGTGATCAGTCATAGAGATGATGATCCTTCGACTTTCCAAGAAGCTATACAAGGTCCAGACTCTGGAAATGGTGGAAAGCCATGGAATCTGAGATGGAATCTATTAAGATCAACGAAGTATGAACTTTAGTTGATCCTTCAGAGACTTCCATATCAGAAGTATGAACTTTAGTTGATCCTTCAGAGACTTCCATATCGATTGATTGTAAATGGATTTACAAGAGGAAGATTGGAGCAGATGGGCAGGTAGAGTCCTATAAAACTCGTCTAGTTGTCAAGGGGTATAGTCAACGAGAAGGGGTATAGTCAACAAAGGTCTGAATGGTTGAAAAATAATATGCCTTAAATATAATATGAGTTACTATATCAAATAAATCCGTGAATAATTAATATGTTTAATTATTTGGTGATAATAAGATTTACTACGTAGTTTTTTTATGAAAAATTAAAGTTATTAATTGTGTAAATTTAATGTGATTAAATTGCTTGATATTATTGCCATATTATTACGATAATATGCAATAAATCCTTAGTATTTTCTAGGCTCTATATATAAATTTTTTTAATCAATTTCAAAGATCGAACAAATCTGAGAAATGGTTTTCTAAAGAATAAACCAAAGAGAAAAAAATTAAAGAATTGAGAATTCTCTAAATGTTGTTTCTGACCCACGTTAAGATGTTTCAAATGGATTTGATCTTTGTGTGAATGTAGAAGCTTCACAATATTGGTGCTCGATTATCATACGCCTTATTTTGATAGTGAAGTATTTAGAATAATTCTCCAATATCAGCTTACAATCAAAAATTAAAAACTCCATGAAAATCGAACTAGATCTCTATTAGATTGTTAAAAAATAATTTTTTGTGTGTGATTAATAACCTTAAAATGATGATATTAGAGCATCCGATTGTTTGTAGTTAAGACTGAACGTCGTGGACTTATAAATGAATGAAGGTCTAATTCGACCGAGAAGTTAGACTACTCGAACTGTGCATTCTCGTTTTGAAAAGCATTCGACCGAGTGGTATGATTATTGGGTCCAAGCGTTTTCATTAGACAATACTTCGGCTGAGTGATATGACCATTCACTCTAGTTTTGGGGTTGAAGAAATTGGAAATACCCCCACACTAAATGGATAATTGTTCTCATCGAGTGAACTCATTGTCGGAGAGTTAGACCGAGTCCTTGACAATGATGATCGAGCAATCTATCTATTTTAAACATCCGATCAAGTTGTATAACCACTTGAACCGAACATTATCTCTATATTCGATACTCGTCCAATTGGTGTGACTACTCGAATTGAACATTGTCTCTAGAATAAACACTTGACCCGAGCAATAAATCACTCGACCAAGTTTTTTACTAGTAGAACGTACCAAACCAAAAAAATGTTGAATTCATAAATATAAAAACAAAATAGTTTTATCGCATAGCTTTTACATCAAAGTACAAACATAAGTTAAGTCTCATATATAAAGAGTGGTTTGACAACCACCAGACATTTAGTATGAGAGTAAACATAAATATGTTATATTATATGTATAATCATATATATAAAAGGGGGGATTTTTCCTCCCTTCTGGTGCTGCCACGTCAGCTCGGAGGAAAAATTCCCTTTCAAAGGAGAACGATTTTCATCAGCTTGACTCTTGGCCTTCGCTTCTGTTCCTAAGACCCACTTGCTTTCACACACACTGGGATTTTTCTACAGATTCAACAACTTGCCTCTTCGCCTTCACTTCTCTTCCTAAGCAAGCCTCCTTCGTTCTGTATTCCATGTTCATACACCCCCTCCTCTGCCGCTTGCCCCGTGCCTCTTCGCCTTCTTCGCTCCTAGATACGGTGTCCCTGCGACACCGCCCTCCTCATTAAATCAAAGCCCTGCTACCGTTGTGAAAAAGAAGAGCCTTCGGACCCTGCTTCCCATTCTGAAATAGAAGAGCCTTCGACACCATCGTTGGTCTCTGCCAATAGCTCAGAATCCTCGCCGTTAAAACCAACACCAGCATTACCGGAAACCATACTCCCTACCTCGAATCTATATCCCTCCACCTTCGTTGGTCTCTACCAATAGCTCAGAATCCTCACCGCTAATACCAACACCAGCATCACCGGAAACCATACGATTGATCTCAGTATCTTCAACAAAATCGGAGTTCTAGGATAGCTCAGAATCGTCGGCCATAAAAAATTAACAACGAAAGAAATTATGCAGAAAAGGCGGAAAACCCTAGAAGAATCCAGACAAGGAAAAGGAGCATACTCTTGGCCTTCGCTTATGTTCTTAAGCCCCGCTTGCTTTCACACACACCGGGATTTTTCCACCGATTCAACAGCTTGACTCTTCGCCTTCGCTTCTCTTCCTAAGCAAGCCTTCTCCGTTTTGCATTCCCTATTCATACGCCCCCTCCTCCGCCGCTTGCCCCGTGCCTCTTCGTCTTCTTCGCTCCTGGATACGGTGTCCCTACGACACCGCCCTTTTCCTTAAATCAAACCTCATGCCCAATTTTCCTCAAAGAAGACAGTTTCATGCGTCAACACCTTTAGAGCTATGAATGGGTTTTCGCTGATTTCTTCAATATACTTCTCCCAACCATGCCTTGGAACTCTCTCAAGGTTCAGTTCCTTCTTATTTTCCTTTTTTATGTTCTAATTCTGAACCGTAGAACCATTCTGAATCAATCTTCTTCCATTTGTGTTCTTATGTGACAGGCTCGGATGATGAACGAGCTCCATGATAATGGCTTAACCATGCCAATCCACGAGTCCTCGGAACGATGCCGATCCACCCCCGAGTTATCCCTGCCATCAAATCAGCACACTCACTTGGGTAATTTTACATCACTTTAATTTTTAATCGTTGGAAATTATCTGATTAAGAGCTGTTAATAATCTCCAGACAGAACACACTGATTATTGATCCAAGGTTTGTGGTTCGGTTTCAGATGTGAGCTGAGGATAGTGAGTGACACCAACATGTTCTTCATTGACACAATTCTTGAGCATCATGAGATCAAAGACTGATTCTCTGAGATTAACACGAACCTAGGATTCGTCGACCAACATGGCAGATGAGAATCTCACCTCACCACCACTTCACCATTTTCTGGCATGGATGTTGCCTTTGCCCTTCGAACATGGGGTGAAGGTATGTGGAACAGGGAAAAGGGATTCTACAACCGCATTTTACTTGATCTAAAAGAATGATGTGCTGCTTACAAATATTTGAGCACCATGCCACAATTGCTTGAATTGTTGCGAGTAATGGAATATGTTGTATGTTTAGAGACCCTGCTTCCCATTCTGAAATAGAAGAGCCTTCGACACCATCGTTGGTCTCTGCCAATAGCTCAGAATCCTCGCCGTTAAAACCAACACCAGCATTACCGGAAACCATACTCCCTACCCTCGAATCTATATCCCTCCACCTTCGTTGGTCTCTACCAATAGCTCAGAATCCTCACCGCTAATACCAACACCAGCATCACTGGAAACCATACGATTGATCTCAGTATCTTCAACAAAATCGGAGTTCTAGGATAGCTCAGAATCGTCGGCCATAAAAAATTAACAACGAAAGAAATTATGCAGAAAAGGCGGAAAACCCTAGAAGAATCCAGACAAGGAAAAGGAGCATACTCTTGGCCTTCGCTTATGTTCTTAAGCCCCGCTTGCTTTCACACACACCGGGATTTTTCCACCGATTCAACAGCTTGACTCTTCGCCTTCGCTTCTCTTCCTAAGCAAGCCTTCTCCGTTTTGCATTCCCTATTCATACGCCCCCTCCTCCGCCGCTTGCCCCGTGCCTCTTCGCCTTCTTCGCTCCTGGATACGGTGTCCCTACGACACCGCCCTTTTCCTTAAATCAAACCTCATGCCCAATTTTCCTCAAAGAAGACAGTTTCATGCGTCAACACCTTTAGAGCTATGAATGGGTTTTCGCTGATTTCTTCAATATACTTCTCCCAACCATGCCTTGGAACTCTCTCAAGGTTCAGTTCCTTCTTATTTTCCTTTTTTATGTTCTAATTCTGAATCGTAGAACCATTCTGAATCAATCTTCTTCCATTTGTGTTCTTATGTGACAGGCTCGGATGATGAACGAGCTCCATGATAATGGCTTAACCATGCCAATCCACGAGTCCTCGGAACGATGCCGATCCACCCCCGAGTTATCCCTGCCATCAAATCAGCACACTCACTTGGGTAATTTTACATCACTTTAATTTTTAATCGTTGGAAATTATCTGATTAAGAGCTGTTAATAATCTCCAGACAGAACACACTGATTATTGATCCAAGGTTTGTGGTTCGGTTTCAGATGTGAGCTGAGGATAGTGAGTGACACCAACATGTTCTTCATTGACACAATTCTTGAGCATCATGAGATCAAAGACTGATTCTCTGAGATTAACACGAACCTAGGATTCGTCGACCAACATGGCAGATGAGAATCTCACCTCACCACCACTTCACCATTTTCTGGCATGGATGTTGCCTTTGCCCTTCGAACATGGGGTGAAGGTATGTGGAACAGGGAAAAGGGATTCTACAACCGCATTTTACTTGATCTAAAAGAATGATGTGCTGCTTACAAATATTTGAGCACCATGCCACAATTGCTTGAATTGTTGCGAGTAATGGAATATGTTGTATGTTTAGATGTATATTCTAGGTTTCTTATTAGATGTATGTTCTCATGTATTGCAGCTCCCAATAGGAAGAGGCTAAGACCCATCAAACGCGATGATGCCAGCGAAAAGATTTTTCATGTTCTGCTTAGCCTTGGACATAGGTTGCAGGTAATGTTACTCGCTATTGTTTGATTCTGTTAATCCTTATCGTCATGTCTAATGGTTGTTTTGTTTTTACATCGATGGAAAAATACCTCGAGAGAACAATTTCGTTGATTTGGGCAACCATTAGTGTTGAAGATAGTTAAATTGCTTCAAAGATACTGTGATGAAGCAGCAAAATCGGGCTAAAGAAACCGTAGAAGCCGTATACGGTGAATCAAGTACAACGCGAAGGTCAATTTCTGCTTCAATTCATTAGCAACCAAAGGTACCAGCAAGATTTTTTGCTACACTCAAGGTATACTTCTTTGGCTCTTTCAGCAATTTTTTTTTCTTTTTTTACTACCCATTTTGGATTATTTTCTGTCAATTTAAGATGCCCAACAACTGTTACTTATTTGATGCTCTCTGTGTTGCACTTTAATTTCTTAAATTTCGGCAGTGGTAAGACCATTGAGCTTGATGATGTTACATTTCACCAATGCGTTAATCTGACAAGATTTAACTCAGAGAAGATTGTTAGTCTTTTACCACCAGCTGGTGAATCTGAGCTAATGAAGTATGTTTGAGATAGTCATTTGATGTGCTTGACTCTTCGCCTTCGCTTCTTTTCCTAAGCAAACCTTCTTCGTTCTGTATTCCATGTTCATACGCCCCTCTCCTCCGCCGCTTGCCCCGTGCCTCTTCGCCTTCTTCACTCCTGGATACGGTGTCCCTGTGACATCGCCCTCCTCCTTAAATCAAACCTCATATCCGATTTCCCTTAAAGAAGACGCTTTCATGCGTCAACACCTTCAGAGCTATGAATAGGTTTTCGATGATTTGTTCAATATGCTTCTCCCAACCATGCCTTGGAACTCTCTCAAGGTTCGGTTCCTTCTTCTTTTCCCTTTTTATGTTCTAATTATGAATCACAAACCCATTCTGAATCAATCTTCTTCCATTGGTGTTCTTATATGACAAGCTTGGATGATGAACGAGCTCCACGATAATGGCATAACCATGTCGATCCACGAGTCCTCAGAACGATGCCGATTGACCCTCGAGTTATCCCTGCCATCAAATCAGGACACACACTTGGGTAATTTTACATCACTTTTATTTTTAATCGTTGGAAATTACCTGATTAAGAGCTGCTAATAATCTCTAGACAGAACACACCGATTATTGATCCGAGGTTTGTGGTTCAATTTCAGATGTGAGTTGAGGATAGTGAGCGACGCCAATGTGTTCTTCATCGACAAAATTCTTGAGCATCATGAGATCAAAGACTGATTCTCTGAGATTAATACGAACCCAGGATTGATCGACCAACATGGTAGATGAGAATCTCACCTCACCACCACTTCACCATTTCCTCGCATGGATGCTCTCTTTGCCCTCCGAACATGTGCAAGGTATAGTCTTTTAATTTGGATTGTGATACATGATTATTATAAGATATGGTTTGATTCAATTCGAAGACCCGAAATCAGTCAAACTACCGTCTTACGATGATTCGCAATGAACCCACCTCTTTGTTTTCTGTTATTCTATTCTATTTTTAGTATGTTCATTGGTTTCTAACAACATGATTTGTTGTTCATAAATACAGAAAACAAAAATAGGGTTTCATCATGGAAAGGATTCAAGCTTCGCTATCCAAAGAAGAGAACCGCCTAGGGTTCTATATCTGCTTCTAATTTCTCATTATGAAGCAACCCCAGAGTTACGGGTGCTTCTAATTTCTCATTATGAATTGTGACGTGTGGAAACACGAGTTATAATTATCCTAGTCCATTTCACCGCAAGTATACGGATCGTGTAGTACCAGGGTCGATCTCTAGGGACTAATTGCAGCTAAACTAAGAACGAAACTAAACTAAGACGAAAGAAGATAGAATGGGATATGGTCCTAATTTTCCTAAAACTATCCTAATGGTGACAACGAAACTAGGTTAAGGATGAGACTAGATATGGTGAACACTACGGGTGTACAGGATACCGGGAATTGCATAGATGAACGACTAAGGATCATAGATCTATAACCTACTCTTGACAACGGGAAATTCATGCTCTACGGTGAGGAGTGATTCTTCCGAGCCTAAACCTCCTAACCATGGATACATGCAACCCTACCTTCCAGCAGTGATTAACATATACCATGGCAGCTTTATGATCGCAATCACTATCCCTAAGATGACTAACTGACCGGTTAGATTCTCATTAGCCAAAGCTTAATCTACAACTTAGCGGACCGGATTCGTTCGTTAACCTTCCAGCAAGGTTCGAGATCCAATGTTGTTGAGCGGTCAGCACTAACATATGAGTGATATTGCTAAGCGTAGAACCGTAAATCAAGAGTAAATTCATAAAACTAAGCATTAACGCAAAACATCGTTCATACATACAAATCCGATATCCCTACCCGCAGTAGGGACTCTACTCACTCATGGAACAAACAGACGAAGAAGATAACAAAGTCCTATACATGATAAACCCTAAGAAATTCGATGCCTCGACCTTCCCTATTGTGTTACCGGTGTACAGATCGGTGCTTCTCTTCTTCTCCGATGCCTCCTGAGCCTTCCTAGATGCTTTTCCAGTCCTTTCTTGCCCTGTTCATCGCCCCCTTTGCCCTAGATCTAATCGGTTCTTTTTATCCGCTCGTTTGAAATTGAGATCTAGGTTGTTGCGGATTACGCGGCCCGCTCGGGCACAGGTGTTGCCCGGTCGGGTAAGGCTCACCCGACCGTGTTGATTCATGGTACCCGATCGGGTGGACATCACCCGATCGCGTGGCTAAGCGGGCCCGAGTCGCGTAAATTCTCGGGGCAGATTGGATGACTAATAGCCCGAGCGGGTATTCTGCTTGCGCCCGATAGGGTAAGGCTACCCGATCTCATTGCTCATGTGCCCGGGTCGTGCTAAATG
>CM071866.1:22481456-22495587 GCA_036759665.1 Gynandropsis gynandra | reverse complement strand
GTCGGTATGTCCGCTGGCTCTCCCGATGTTCCTTCCCCAGGTGGGAAGTAGAATCCCTCTAGCTCGTACGGGATGTGAGGACGGTAGGGGATGGCCTCGGTGTGGTAGTCATGCGGAATCGGGATGTAGGGCTCCTGATAATACGCCATGTTGAGATGCTGAAACCGCCGGACTGACTCAGTGAGGTAGTAAGTATACTGTATGGACTGCTCGTGGAACTGCTGCTGCTCCGCATACCTCGCAGCCTCTAAGTCGTAACTCTGTTCAGCCATAAATGACTGATACCTGGTCTCCTCCGCTACGTACCTCAGGGCGTCGGAGACTCCTTCCATCGAAGGAAAGTCGGATCGGCTGTGGGGGTACTCTGGGCGCGTGCGCGAATGTGTGGCGCGTCGGCTGCGCTGCCTCGAAGTGGTCGGTCTAGGTGCGGCTGCGGGAGGTGGATCCATCTCTGCTACCCTCGGGCCGATGTGCCCGATGTTCGGATCGATCCTGAATCGGGATCCCTCCTCGTCTAAACCCGGTACCACGATCTCGCTCAGGTCGATTTCTAGGTTTCGCCCGTGCTCATACTTGTAGCACCAAATAACGTTGTACCTCTCCAATGTGATTGCTCGTCGGTGTCGCAAGTTCTGGAGGTTCAACTCTGGCTCCTCATTTATTCTGTCCTCGGTCAGGATCCCAAGATTGATCCCGACCCTCCGTGCTATCATGGTGACAATACCACCGCACATAATCTTAGTATCCGTGCTTACTTTCTCGGTGGATATATCGAGGAAATGTCTAATCACCAATGATGCTAGGTCGATGGTCATCATATCCATATCATCGTCCACAACCTCCGTCTGCACCACCCGCCTCAAGTATCCTAGTTCGGTGTGGTTAACACCACCCTGTGCTCCCTTCCCTAGGATTGAGGAGACTAGGAAATAATGAAAGTACCTGAGGGCGGGGTGGCGAATGTGGCTCGCCTTCGACCTCGTCGAGTATTCACCAAATGCGATCCGCGACCAAAACTCCACTTAACGGTTCCGGTTGATGTCGGGAAGCCTCGCATATACGCTATGCGGAATGTCAAGTATCGTCACGAACTGCCTCGCGGTGATCCGGTAGCTCTGCCCCAGCAGGCGGAACTCCATGAAGGTCTTCTCTCTATCCCCGGACTCAGCGAAGAAGGCAGTAAATGTAGCGAAGAACTCCGCTGTCAGCTTGCGGTAGGTATACTCCTTCGCTGTCCGCAGTCCCGTCCATCCCAAGGTGCGGAAGATAGTTTCGATGTGCTCCCTGATACCGAGGGTACTCATCGTCTCAGATAACAAAAACCGGGACGGGAAGATTCGCGACTGAAGCTCAGCGAATCTCGACTTGTGGCGGGGTTGGAATGATGCCATGTTGTACTTGTATTGCTGATGGGAGGCGGTGATCGGCGTCAGCTCTGTAATCATGTCCGATCTCACGGACCATCCGTGCTCTGGGTCGTGTGCGTCGGATCTGCGTTTCTTCGAACTCTGGGATGTTCTAGTGGCCATCTGCAAAACGATCAAAAGATGAAAGTCAATACAAAACCCATTTTGCAGTCCGCCCGATCGGGTACTAATACAATGCCCGATCGGGTAAAAAGATGTCGAGATACCTCGTGAGTAATGCCCGACTCGGGCGATTAGGTCGCCCCGTCGGGTGAATGTCTGTGCAGCCCGATCGGGTTGCTAGCCCTGCCCGTTCGGGTGGGATCGCGATTTCGCGACCTGCAGTTCGCGAAATGTGACGAAATCGACCGAATTTCCTCTAGATCATCCTATTCAGACCTAGATCTAACCCATGCTAGTCCTAATCTCAACAAAGTTTGCGAATTTACCTGGATTTTCGCGAATTGGATGAGGAAATTTCAGAATTTGGAGAGAAAGGGGGAAGTTTTCTCGAGTAACCGAGTTCTTCACCGGTGGTGGCGAACGGCGGCGGTATCCAAGCGGCTCCGGTAACTGGAATCGGCGTGAGAGAGTTGCCAACTGAGAGAGCACGATCGGGTGTTCGTTTTGTGATGATAATGGGCGCTCGGGTTACTCGAGGTTTTTAACCTACCTGGTAAAAAGTCCGATGCCCGATCGGGTACCCTGAAGATGCCCGATCGGGTGCCCCCAATTCTGACCTACCCGGTCGGGTCTCGTGCAAGGTCGCACGACTCGGGTTCTCCTTGTTCTGAACATGCCCGATCGGGTAGCATAACCGTGCCCGATCGGGTATTGCTGCATGATCTAAAAAGTTAGATGTGGAAAACAATACAACAATAACTATAAATCTCTAACTTCCTAATTCCTAAAAAAAATGTCCAAAACTAAAACAATAATAATGAGTCCGAAAATTAAAAACACAGAAGGATATGCTCGGGTTGCCTCCCGAGAAGCGCTTGTTTAAGGTCTTTAGCTCGACCACGGCGTCTTCATACGTTGGTGGACTCGGATAGAAGAGGTATTTCTATTCCGTCTTCTCTATGACCGATGAACTTGGATTCGAAACCGGGTGGACTTCCTAGGTGCAATCGTCGATCCGCATCCCTCGAACTCGTGCTTTTCCCGCATCTCCTACTAAACCAGTTGAGTTTGATCGTTTCTTCAGTGTTCCAGGTTGGGTAAGTGTGTATGCGTGCCACTGAAGACGTCGGAGCATTGCTCGAAATCGTATCGGATAAGTAAGACTCGATGTAAGATACATGCGAAAATGGTGTAAAAACCTATCCTAATATTGATACACTTTCAGTCTTTTATCAAAATCCTTCTAAAGTATCAACACACCGAGGATTTTCGTGCTATTGTTTTTGTTGAGCGCGTCGTTTTTGCTTTAGTTCTTCCGAAGGTTAGAACTATGTGACCAAATATGATTTCTCTTTGTGTATTTTCTGACTGAGGATTTAGATTTCCTTGTCCCAGAAATTTTAGGTTTTCGCTAAGCTACCTTCCCTGGGTTTTGTTCGATGTTCAAGCTTGATTGGGCATAACAACAGCCAAGAAATGAGAACATCTCAAATGCATGATGCAATCTCTAAATTTCGAGATGGACATGTATTATGATGTGCTATTTTCCCTAATTTTCCGATGATTCTATGAATTGTATTATAATATTTTGGCTATGTCTTCTTACATGTGTAACATGTGACACTATTAGTCACCAGAAGTGTTGCTGAGGAAGGACTTCATATCAGACAATGTAATGTTGTTATTCGCTTTGATCTCGCTAAGACGGTGCTGGCATACATCCAGTCACAAGGTCGAGCAAAGAAGCCTGGATCATACTACATTCTCATGGTTGAGAGGTATTACATTGCCAGTAATATTGTAGATATGATGGAATTGATCTGTTGGATACTCTTTCACCACAAATATGAGATCAGTACTGCCATACTATAAGGTTCAATACCATTTTTTATTGGTATTTTTTTATTCAAGACATCGGTTTGATGACCTTTTTACCTCGATTTACCAGGAAAAATTTATCTCATGCATCATTCTTAAGGAATGCTAGGAACAGTGAGGAGACTTTACGAAAGGAAGCAATTGAAAGGATTGATCTTAGTCATCTCAAAGGTACCTTGAGGTTGATTTCAATTGATGTTGTGCCTGGTACAATTTATAAGGTGGCAAGCCATGGTTAGCTTGAATTTTGCCATTGGTGTCATCCATTTCTACTGTTCTCAACTACCTGGTGACAGGTCATTCACTGACCTCCAATAAGAAATGATACTTTTGTCTTTCTAAAAGCTTTATTCAAAACTGATAGATGTAATTATAATTGGTTTCAGGTATGCGATACTTCGTCCAGAGTTTATCATGGAGAAGCATGAGAAGTCGGTAAGCCTTTATTTTTTTGTTATATCATGCATACTATCATTTGGCATAATATACTTTCACTTATGGTCTACTTGATGAGTAGGTTGTATGATTGGCTGCTTGCAAAAAGATGCATGTGATGGGAGCGTTTACTGATATACTATTGCCAGACAAAGGGAAGTGGTCATGATGTAGAGAGTTCTATCCTGAAGGCGTTGCTGATGTACTAAAGGTTAGTTCTAACTACTAAATTTTCTAATTATGTTTCTTAGGGAATATAAATCCAAGTTTTTGTACGGTTTGAGCTGCAATCTCATAATGCTTGCTTGACGTTTATGATACACATGGAGAATGGATTTTATCTAGAAAGGATGACTCTAAGAGCTCAAACGTATTCCATCTATACATGTATGTTGTCAAATGTGTGAATTCTGGGTCTTCCAAAGATCCATTCCTAAATCAAGTTTCAGATTTCGCGGTTCTATTTGGTAATGAGTTGGATACAGAGGTATGCAAACCCACCTCTAGACATTGGGTTTCGGAATTTTCAGGTCTAAATTGCACCAACGTTTTGTGGCGATGTTTACTATTGCAGGCATTATCGATGTCGGTGGATCTTTTTATCGCTCGGACCATGATCACTAAAGCATCTCTTTCTTTTAGGGGCTCACTTGATATTACAACAAGTCAGGTTAGTCTAAACAACTCTTTTTCTAAAGGCTTTTGTGCTTGCTTGTGATTTAAACTTTGTCGCCCTTTGGTATCAAAATCTCATTGTATTTGAGATCAGTGTCGGCAAATACTTCTGTGGGAGTTATTAGGTAGATAAATTTAGTCCACTATCTCCTCTAATTGGTTTAGATTGTAGTCTACTAAGAAAATACTTGTGACTATTTGAAAATACATTGAGTTACAGAATTCTGAGTTTTTTCCTTGAGTCAAACGAAAACCTGCTAACACATGCAAGCATCGAACTATGGTTAAATAATTTGGTTTCAGTTCATGTCCTTGATTTTAATTATGACTGATGATGTCTTATTGTTGATATTTGCTTTTGCAACTAGCCTCTCTGAAAAACTTTCATATGAGATTGATGAGTATTGTATTAGATGTTGATGTTGAACACTCCATGATACCATGGGATCCTATAAAGGCGTATTTATTTATTCCTTTGGTTAACAATATTTCTCTAGAACCCATTAAAGAAATCGACTAGGATTTGGTTGAAAACACACCAAATACATTGTGTGTAACAACCCCTTCAGAGAGCTCGATCGAATGTATATCTTGGAACGAATGAGAGAACTCTTGGTGGAGACAGAAGGGAATATGGATTTGGGAAAAGAACAAAGAGTATAGTTCTCGAAAGTTGGTGAATGAAGGGATGTATACACTCTTGTGTTTGGAAGAAAGTAACAGAGAGTATAGTTCTCGATTATCAGTGAATGAAGAGAGAGTGGCTACTACCACTGATGCCTCACAAAACAAAACGGAACCAGAAGAGAACCATACAAAAAAGATGGATGAAACAAAAGAGGAAGAAAGAGAGATAAGGAAAGAAATATGGTAGAAAGAGCTATCCGTGAAGCCCGTGAAAGAGCTTTCGTTGAAACCCGTTGAAAGACGAAAAAGGGCGGAAAAGGCCGCTATTGTTTAAACTTTTATACTAAAAATTAGAATTCCTATGTTTGTATTGACTGATAGATTTATCAAATGTCATGAAAATGTTTGAATTAATGAATTATATACAACTTTTAAAAAACATACAACATAACTATCATAACACCGCGCAACGCGCAAGTATCATCTAGTGGAAGTAAAAAAAACTAATTTTAATTAATTGTAAGACAATCCAAGGAATCTAAATTATAATTCTATACTAGTCATTTTTAGTGGATGAACTCAACCATATTAATAGAAGCAACGTGAAACCGACGGGACTATATGGTATGGAGTTGTAAATATAAAATGAACGTAAGAGGAAAAAATTGAGAACCAAATGGCTCATTGTATTAAACTAGTTAAAGTCTACTAATAAAAAGAGAAAATGGAAAAAAAGGACCAGATGAAGAGGAGGAGGAGGGCAATGAGAGCTCTTTAAGAAATTTCCAGTGATTCCTATTATGTTGACATAGATGGTCCTTCAGTTTCACCGAGCATGAAGTTGATAACCCCACTGCAATTAGAGAAAGAAAGAAATCTCATAAGAAAATCTAGTTCTTGGCTAAAACATGAAAAGCACATATGAAATCATTTTATATACCAAGGATATGTTGGAACACTTGTCCAAGCATAATTTATGGAGCCTTTGAAGATTTCACGACAATTGGAATAATGTCTTTGATGATATGCATGTGAAGCCAGAAGCAACAATAACTAGACTTTTGATTTTTTTATTAGCTTAAAATGTCTTCCTTGACTCGTGGTGTGGGTAAAGAGGAGAGAGAGGAGAGACGGGTTAGAGGAGAAATAAGAGAAAAATAAAAAACTAATTTTATTTTGTATTATTATTTAAAAAATATATATTAAATAATTTCTCTAAATTTTTCTTCTAAAGTTTTTTTTTATTTTCTAATGATGTATCTGCTGATGTGGCTATCCATGTGGTATACACGTCAACGACCGTTAACAGAAAAATGGATGATGTGTCACAGCGTTAAAAATTATCAATTTGGAAGTCAAGAGTCAAGTTTGTATATTTTAATAAGACCTAAATCAAGTGTAGTGATTATAATGTCGAAAAAATATATGTATAGTTCTATCAAAAATAAACAAATGAGATGATTAAAATGAAATTTCTCCTATCTTCTATTTTTATGTTAGATAATATGGTTTTCCAATATTCCTTAATTATAATATTTTCGATATTTGCATGGTGATGAACTATATGCGAATGATTATTTGTAAACGTGTATTTATGTTTTACCTAATGTTAATATTAATTTAATTAATATGCATATTTTTGTCAAAAGAGAAAGAATGATTATCAAATAAATCAAAATTTTCTTTGGTATTGTAGACTTGGTCATTTAGGTAAGAAATTAATTAACTTGTTACATAAAGAAATACTATTTTCGCAATATGATTATAATCATATTCAACTTGTGAATCTTAGCTCACAGAAAAATGACCAAATCTTTATTTATTGGAATTGGAGAAAGAGCTATTGAGCTGTTAGGACTCATACATACAGATGTTTCTTGAGTTATAAAATTTCAATCCAAATGAGGATATTCTTACTCAATCATTTTCATTGATGATATATAAGTTATGAGTTTGTGTATCTTATGAAACACTAATCTAAAAGGTTTATGTTCTACTCCGAGTATAAAAAAAGATCTGCCCGATTTTAATTTGCACATATAGGACAAATGAACCAAATACCACGTCTTTTTTACTACCCCTTCTATTTTTCATCTTTTAAGGTGTTCAAAAAATTTCTTAGTGAGGTTGAAAAAGAAGAGTATTAAAATGTTGCCATATGACAATGGAGAAGAATACATAAGTCATGATCTTCTTGATTATATAAGAAAAATGAGAGTTTTGTCAAAGTGGATATTTATAGGACCACAATTTCATAACAATATTTTTGAAGAAAAAAGAACTTATAGGATATGTGAAATTTTATGAACACCAAATGTTTGTGGCAAAGATGCAACCTATTTTAATTCCTTACTGAAGGAAATCATGATGAATTTTTTATGAGATTAAAGAGCATGCTAAATCGATACAAACTTAGGAGCATAAGATGCAAATTGAGCATAATGTTTTAGACAATATGAAGTTGAGTAAAACGGTTTCGTCTTAAATAGTTTAATATCAATGAAAAATTACAAAACAAGTTCAAGAACCAGTTCAAGAACAAATTTGAAAACATTCTCCCTTGTGACAATACTCATATCTATTCGGAATATGATTGCTATAGCCATATATCATTATTACGAGATATGATAAGTGGATATGAAGAAACATTCTCCTTTTTTGCAATACTCATATATATTAGGAATATCTTTGCTATAGCCACATATCATGATTACAAGATATGAAAAGTGGATCTGAATTTTTTTTCCTAAAGGAAGAGCTCTAAGAAAAGGCTATATGACTCAACCTAAGCATTTCATATTACAGTCTATGATTAGCATGGTATGTAAGCTACAAAAATACATTTGTTGATAAAGCAAGCTTCTTGGAGTTCGGGGTTCGTTTTAATAAAGTAGTTGAAAAGTTTAATTTTGTTAGATGAAAAGAAGAACCTTGTGTTATATTTGGATGACATATTACTAACATCAAATGACATACCAACATTACAAAAGACCAATGATTGGTTACCATAATATGTCTCTATCGAGGACTTGTGAGAAGCTGTCTATATTTTGATTATAACGATTTGATAGATAGATATATATCAAGGAGGTCGCTGACATAAACCATTATGAAGAGGTAAAACTTTGAAAACTTCTAAGAGGTTATTTACCGATGGACACCAAAACTATTCTCTAGGAATGATTGTCTTAAACTCTAAAAAGAGAGAACATGTGAGTAGAATCTCATATGCTAATTTAGTGGGAACAATCATGTATATCATGACATATATATGATCTAATGTAGTCTTTGCGTTAAGTGTAACGAGTCAATGTCAAACAAATTTCACTGAAGAACATTGAAAATTGGTAAAGATCATTCTCAAGTATTTGAAAAATAAAGACTCATTTTACATCTGTGAAAATTCTAACATGAAAATTCTAACTTGGAGTTAGAACGGTTCATTAATTGATGCAAGTTTTGCAAAAAATAAAGATCACAAAGTCCACTTTAGACTATGCTTTTGCTTGAATGGTTGAGTTGTAATCGGAGAATTGTCATATGAGATATGGTATGGTCCTTAATTGATGTTAGAAACTTTTCATCGTGATAGAGTCGTGATAAAATGTCAAGTTTTGGAGGAATATTAATAAAAATAAGTTATTAATTATAAGATAACTAATTAGACATTAGTAATTACAGATATATTAATGTGATGATTTTTATTTCATAGAAATTAATATAGATCTTTTATTAAATTCTATATATGAATAATATATATACACACTAAAACACGATTTCGGAGATGATATATTTTTTTCTTTACTGTTAGAAAAAGATAAAATTGTACACCAAATTGATATATATATATATATTAATTTATTATAAAGCTAATATATATTCACATTTTTATTTTAATATATTAAAAATAATAAAGATAATAAATACAATATTTTTTTAATAAAATAATCTTCTACAAAAATAAATCATAAGTAATTAATACTAATACTATTACAGTTTTTATTTAATTTAGAAAAAGTGTTTTCCGTTAAAATGATCTCATATATTTATCATTTTAAATTATATTTTTTTACACTAAAATTCAATTTTTATAAAAAATAATAAATATAGATATATTAATTGATTATAAAGTTTTCAAGTTAACGATAATTGAGTGAATTTTAATTTTAATATTTTACTATTTGTTTAATATATACATGGGTGATAGGGGTTGTGTACTCAAAGTTTGTAGGATATTAAAATCTAAACACCTAATCAATTTTGTACATTAACTCGAATATGTGGGATTTGAATCCTCGAGATTCGATTACCAAACAATAAATCCAGTATCATCCATTCTGTTTTCTTTTAATATTTAAACATATATTAATTCAAATTCGGATTTGAATTGGTTATTCGAGTCGTACCAAATCTAATAATAATGATATTTTCGTAATTATCATTTAATTAAAAGTATTTTCATAAGTTAACAAATATATTAAGGTATCTATGCTACTAGATATTCATTTGTGCAACTGAAAAACCCGGATTTAGTTCCATAGTTTTGATAATTTTATTTGTCGAATGTGTAGGTTCGAATATTTTTCGGATTTGAAAAGAATTTTGAAAAAAAAAAGGTTGTTTTTATTTTTTCCACCTAATATATATGTATATATATATATATCACGCTGTGGAGTCAAATAAAAGGAAAAAAAATCATCGTGCATGTCGGCACTTCAAAAACATTATCGTGCATTTCGCTACTAAAAAAATCAAATCGTCGTGCATGTAAGTGAAAAAAGAAAGAACTCATAGTCCATATTTGGAAAAAAAATCCTTGTGCTACATATGATTTGAATTAAATAATAAACTTCTCTATTTTTAATGGACTTACACAAAACATACAAGTTATAGCATATGTAGTTTACTTTGAATTGTTAAATCATCCCAATCCACTTTTGGCAAAAAATCCCAAAAATAAAGGAAAAGCAGCATAACAATTTGTTTGTAAAACTCTTATATTTTTTATATTGTGAAATAATATAAAGATTGTAAATTTTCAATAAATAAAATTCTTAAGTCTAAATTTTAGCCTAAAAATTTTATAATTATTTTAAATTAAATAAATAATTTAGAATATAATATTTCATTGATCCTAAAATTTTTGTTTCATTGTTTAGTAATAAAGTTGAATAAATTCTTTCTTTTTTATAATTTTTGTGAATATACAATATATTTACTTGTATATAACCAAAATTATCTTGAATAGCCTAGTTAGATAGAGGTAGACGTTGTGGTCCATCTTGTTCGCATCTGACACTCGTAAGGGGAAGAAATATAACAACGTCACGATTTTAGATGTCAAATCATTCATCGCAAATTAGAAGAGTCGAGACTCCCAAAGAAATAGACATAAATTCTCCTCATTTACCATCACAAAATTTAAAAAGAAAACTGTTTTTATTTTAATAATTATTATGGACTCTGGACAATAAAAGGAGAAACTTGTAAAAGAAACTACAAAAAAAGGTGTCTTTCTGAAGGAAGCAAGTGAAAGGAACAACACCCACGTGAAAATCTCATCTGTTCTCGTCCTTCTCGTGTAAACATTAGCTTAGATTCTCTGTTTCTATTTCTTTTTCGCCTTATTTTCTTTTAGATAAAGGTGGGTTTCTACTTCTGCCTTGTGTTTTTTCGCCTAATATCTTATATTTTATCTTATTTTTTCTTTTTTTTTGCCATAATTTTTTATATATGTTTTCTTTTCAGTGTCTTCCCATTTCATTTTTTATGGGAATTTTTGCCTACAATAGTTTCTTCTCTTGCAAAGAATGAGCTTTGGTCGGGAATGAATCTGTATTCATCAAAGAATCTGATTCTGTTCCTTTCTTCCTGACCATCTCGCGTCCTTCATCTCTTTCTCTCTCACTCTGTTTTCCTCCTTGGGAAATTTTATCAGCACAGGGTAGCTGAAGAATCATTTCTGAAGGTTTATTTTTCTGAACTTCATATCTTATAACCAAAATGAGGCTGATGTATATGGTTTGACGAATATTCAATTTAGCAGTTTGTGTAGTTCTTCGCATCAGTTTTATTGTTGGTCTTGTTGAATCACCCTATTTATTAAAGCAATGTATTTTTTTTTATGGGTAAATTTGTGGAAAGTTCTTTGCATTTCCTGGGCTCAGTCTCATAATCTGCATTCTCATGTCGTTTTATCCTTTTCTTTTTCTCCCAGATGGTGTAGCTGAAGAACCAGAGTTTCAAATTTAGAGATGAAGCAACTTGGGTTATTGTTCTTGTTTTGGCTTTGTTTTGAGCTATTAGGAAAAGGGTATTCTCAGAATGCGTCTGTTAGACCTGCCATTGTTAAAATTGGTTCCATATTCAGTTTTGATTCAGTCATCGGAAAAGTTGCTAAGATCGCCATTGAAGAGGCTGTGAAAGATGTGAACTCAAACCCTAACATTCTTCGTGGAACTCAATTTGATGTTTCAATGCAAAATTCTAACTGCAGCGGCTTCTTGGGAATGGTCGAAGGTAATATAGTTCCTGAGAGTCTTGTGTCAAACCCTACAATCTAATCATAATTTGGATAGCATTGTTCAATTTCTAAATCTTTATGTTTAGATGGGTTTATTGATCTAGGATCCAGAGTTGTTCCTGGGGTCTGATTCGCAGAAACAAGAAACTTCTTGTTATGCGACACTGATTTGGAGTGAAAATGTTGCTTTGATCGATAACGTTTATTGCTTTTTTGATGCATATGGTGTGTGTCTGCAGCCTTGCGGTTTATGGAGAAGGACATTGTTGCGATTGTAGGACCACAATGTTCAGTAGTTGCCCACATGATAGCTTATGTCGCAAACGAGCTCCACATCCCTCTTCTATCGTTTGCAGTCACTGACCCTGTTATGTCGCCCCTCCAATTTCCCTATTTCATCAGAACGACTCAGAGTGATTTATATCAGATGGAGGCTGTTGCGTCGATAGTTGACAACTATGGTTGGAAAGAAGTGATTGCTGTTTTTGTGGATGATGATTATGGACGGAACGGTGTGGCCGCGCTTAATGATAGACTTGCTGGTAGGAGATGTAGGATCACTCACAAGGCAGGCATACAACCGAACTCTGTTGTGAATAAGAGCGAGATCATGACTGTCCTCATCAATGTTATGTTGATCCAATCACGAATCGTCGTCATTCATGTGTACACGGAGTTGGGGTTTGAGGTTTTTAAGATGGCAAAGTATCTTGGAATGATGGGAAATGGATATGTATGGATTGCCACGGATTGGCTCGCCAATGTTTTAGACTCTTTCTCTCCACTACCTCCCGATAGAATGGATGCAATTCAAGGTGTTCTCGTTCTGCGTCAACACACGCCTGATTCAGATGCAAAGCGGGCATTCAACGCAAGGTGGCACAAACTTTATGGTGGCTCAATGGCTCTAAACGCATATGGGCTCTATGCGTATGATTCAGTTATGCTTCTTGCTCGTGCTCTGGATACTTTCTTCAAGCAGGGTGGGAAGATATCATTTTCCAATGATTCTACGCTGAATGCCCTCGGAAAACACAGTGATCTTAATCTGGAAGCTCTGTCTGTCTTCGACAATGGAGAAGCTCTGCTTAATGACATTCTAGAAACGCATATGGATGGTCTAACGGGTCAACTTGAGTTCACTCCTGATAGATCTCGAACCCACCCTGCCTACGATATCATCAATGTGGCAGGAAGTGGCTTTCGCCTAGTTGGTTATTGGTCAAATTATTCTGGTTTATCTCTCCAGCCACCAGAGTTGCTCTACATGAAGCCGCCAAACACGTCTAGTTCAAGCCAGAAAGTAAGGGATGTAATTTGGCCAGGAGAAACATTTTCAAAGCCTCGTGGGTGGGTGTTTCCTAACAACGGAAAAGAGCTGAAGATCGGTGTGCCTATTCGAGTGAGCTTCAAGGAATTTGTGTCAAAGATACGCGGAACCGACAACTCGTTCAAAGGGTTCTGCATTGACGTTTTCACAGCTGCAGTAAACCTCTTACCTTATGCAGTCCCTTACAAATTCGAACCTTTCGGAGATGGGAAGGAGAACCCGAGCTACACGAAGATGGTGGAGATGATAACAACTGGAGTGAGTGCCCAGAAATATGACCAACGATGTGTTTTCTTCCGAGTTTCTTTTACGTTTCTTCAAATTAATGATAGATATTTGATCTTCAAATTAAAGATACATTGAAGTGGTTAAAGTGCAGGTATTCGATGGCGTTGTGGGCGATGTAGCAATTGTCACAAACCGGACAAAGATTGTGGATTTTACACAACCATATGCAGCATCTGGGCTAGTTGTTGTGGCTCCCTTTAAGAAACTGAATTCAGGGGCATGGGCCTTTCTTCGACCATTCAATCCGCGTATGTGGGCGGTCACAGCATGTTGCTTTCTATTCGTCGGGATCGTTGTTTGGATCTTGGAGCATAGATTTAATGATGAATTCAGAGGCCCGCCTAAGAGGCAGTGTGTCACCATTCTCTGGTAAGTTGGCTATTCCTGGAGATTGATGGTTGTTTAATTAGCCTGACGCTTAGAACGGCTAAACGAATGGTTGTTTAAAAGCTCCATTGATCATTGTTATGCATGTCCATCAAACTGAAGTGACCTTGGCTCCTTTTCGTGTGTGAATATTTTGAAGTCTATAATTTATGTTTTGTTGGCAATCGGAAACTGATTCTCCTCGTTCTTCTGATTCTTGCAGGTTTAGCTTCTCGACCATGTTTTTCGCGCATAGTACGTTAAGAAAGAAACTTGTCATCTCCTTAGAAGCTACTACCGGTAAATAAGCAGTGCTTGCTGACTTTGACTGAAACGAGCTTTCCCCTTCCCATTGTTTTTGTCTTGCAGGAGAAAACACTGTTAGTACACTTGGCCGGATCGTTCTGATTATATGGTTATTCGTAGTACTAATAATCAACTCCAGCTACACCGCGAGTCTGACATCAATCCTCACGGTTC
>CM071866.1:22447266-22481217 GCA_036759665.1 Gynandropsis gynandra | reverse complement strand
GGTTCAGCAACTGTCTTCCCGGATAAAAGGAATCGAAACCCTGAAAGACAGCGATGATCGAATAGGGTACCAAGTGGGCTCGTTTGCGGAGCACTATCTGAGGAATGAGCTCAACATATCAGAGTCGAGGCTCGTCCCGCTTGGATCGCCGGAGGCTTACACAAAGGCGTTGAAAGATGGGCCTCATAAAGGAGGCGTTGCTGCAATTGTGGACGAACGTCCCTATGTTGAACTCTTCCTCTCCAGCAACTGCGCATATAGGATAGTGGGTCAAGAGTTCACAAAAAGTGGATGGGGATTCGTAAGTTCAAATCTGCTCCAAACATGTTCATTCGGACATGTTTTCTTTGTGTGTCTTATCGTTCTTTGTATCGGTTTCTAGGCATTTCCAAGAGATTCTCCTCTGGCCGTGGATCTGTCAACTGCGATCTTGGAGCTGGCAGAGAACGGTGATCTCCAGAGGATCCACGATAAGTGGCTGATGAAAAACGCGTGCAGTTTGGATAACGCAGAGCTCGTATCAGACAGGCTTCATCTGAAAAGCTTTTGGGGTCTCTTCCTCGTGTGCGGCATCGCTTGCCTTCTTGCACTTCTCGTATACTTCGCTCAGATCATCAGACAACTCTATAAAGTAGCACCAAGCAACGATGCCATATCAAAAGAGCAGAGTGATAATGGGTCATCCTCGCATTCTAATCGTTTGCAGAGGTTCTTGTCCCTCATAGATGAGAAGGAAGACGTGTCCAAGCGGGGTAACAAGAAGAGGAAGATCGAAGAACCTGGAAATGACTCCGTTGGATCGAAAAGATTGGATTTCGCCACAGAAAGAAGTTTCAATTCGAGAATTGAAGAACGTGAAAAGGAGGTTGGATCGAGACGAGTGGAATTAATCAGCAGAGAAAAAAGCTTCAATTGTGTGAACCCTTTGGACTGAAAATGATCTGAACGGAGTAATACACACATTGAATACGATATAATACCAACTTTGATGAATCTGTTGGTGTTGAAATAACACTCAAATATTCTAAATGTAATTATCTAATAACAGATATAAGTCATTTAATGACTATATGAAAGTTAATTCATAATTGTTATTAATTAACCTAAACACAAGATATATAATTGAATAGTTTTGAGGAACGATAGAGAGAAAAATGAGGAGAATTTGCTTTCGATCACGTCAAAATGTTTGACAATGGTTTTCAATTTGGTGTGGATTTTTTATGGAAGCTTTACATTATTGAGGTTATATCCATTCATCCAGAATTATGGTTAGTGGATTCGAGATCTTGATTGATTATTTAATGAAATCCAAAATTAAAATTTCTCAAAACACACTTGATCAATATATGGGTTATTAAAACATGTTTTTGTTACCATCTTAACAACTTTATAGTGATATCAGAATATTTGATCATATGTAGACAAGAATTTTGAAGAATTCAGATGAAATTTTGCTTAAAAACGCCAATTTTAAAATTTTTTACGTGCAATGCTCGACGGAATAACGTGTTACTCTGGGTGAACATAGTGGCCGGTTACCTTCAATAAACACCACAATGGCCTCGCTGAGTCGAGAAATTAGATTGTGTGGACCGAGTAAATTCTCTATACAAAATCTATTTTAGATGAGCAAATATTCGACCACACATTTTGTAAAAGGTGGTACACTCAGCTGAACAAAATGAGAATTGTTCGATCGATTATCAGGGCTGAACAAGTTAGAAAACCTATTGGCGAGCAAAATGTTGTTTTACTCTAGCAAATTATTTGTCTTGAAATTTGAACTGAGTAAATGTTACTCGGATGGAGCATTTCTTTTGAAAAAGCTATTTGATCGAATATATTGTTACTCAGGCCGAGGAAATTCTCTGTAAGAATATTCACAAGCTGATGAGTCGAGTAATATTTTTTTTCATCTGAGCAAACTTACTGGAGGTTACATTCGTTCGAGGAAAGGGATTTCTCAGCCTAAATGTTTTCGTTTTAAGAATTCGGGTGACTGAGCAATGTGATTACTTGACCAAAGCATTTTTCTATAACAGTAACTTTGAGCCGAGCAGTGTGCTTATTCGGGCCGAACATTTTTCTTTTGGCAGAAGTAATGATCAAGCAATGTGAATGCGTGACCCAACAATATGTCAGAGAAGCATACCATTACTAAAATATTAGTTTTTAAAAGTTAATATAGTTTTATAAATGATTTTCTGATCGAAATAAATATAGAAGTTAAAATTTCATTTATATTATATTATATGATGTCACGATCCATAACATATAAATATTTGGATGTCTTGAGAGCTTCTCATCTATTGATAAATTTAACAAAATAATTAACTATAAATTTAGATTAAAAATATCTACAAATAAAATATAAACTTATAAATTTATTTCAAGTCTATTAATTCAGTTATATAATAAGATTTTATCAAAATTAATATTTAATCTTTGTTATACTCTAATCCAACACAAAATATGGTTTTAAATAAATTACCCAAAAAATATTTTAATTTCAAACGAAATCCAAATAAACAAAATTAAGGACAATATTTCGTCGGATCTTAAATTAGTTATATATATACATTAGTACTTTTTTACTTTAAATATATTTCAATTGGATTTTTTGTATAACTTACATCTTTTCTAGAAAATTTATACAAAGTCATAATTTTTAGCAATCGTGATATCAGAATATACTGATTTTTCAGGATATTTTCCTCTTGTGTGTTATAATTTGAAGACAAAAATATAATTATACATGTGTTTTCGGTTCCATATATAAGCCGACGGGTCAAATCCCATGTCAAACACATAATTGGGTTCAATTCAATGATTTAACAGTGAAATTCTTGTTAACGACTGCAAAACCGGTTAAAAGCAGACTTTTCCGATAACCAAACCGAGACAATAAATTCACCGGGACCAGTTCGTGTCGCTTTCAGACAGAAATCGCCGCTATGTTCCCATCCAATCCATCGCCAATTACAAAAATTAATTTCACACAAACCTAACAATAATCTTTGCCACAAAAAAGTTTCGACATTTAATTTTCAATCTCCTTATCTTCTTCCAGAGAAAACAAGAACTCTTTATCTCCTCTCGTCTGTTTCTGCTTTTGTATACTGTCGCGGGAAAATGGTCGGAGAATATTCCGGGAGCCGGAACTCCAATACCCAGCTTCTCGCTGAACTCGAAGCGCTGAGCCAAACCCTTTACCAGAAACCTCAGATTCCCACAGGCGCCGGCCGGAGAACGGCCTCCCTCGCTCTCTCTCGCAGCTCCGTCCCCTCTGTCATCTCATCGGTAGATGATAACAGCACGGCTCAAGCCGACAGCCTCGCCGCGTCTCGGCCTCGGACGCGGCGTCTCTCGCTGTCTCCGTGGCGTTCGAAGTCAAAACTCACGGAGGACGAGTCGGAGAGAGAGGTCAAGGTCACAAGATCGAGTATGGCTTCGAACAAGAGCATAAGAAAAACAGAGGATTCGGTGAAGGAGGAGAGGAAAGGAATATGGAACTGGAAGCCGATTCGTGGGTTGTACCGAATTGGGATGCAGAAGCTGAGCTGTCTGTTCTCTGTTGAGGTTGTCGCGGCGCAGAATCTCCCGGCGTCAATGAACGGTCTCCGGCTCGGAGTTTGCGTAAGGAAGAAGGAGACCAAGGACGGCGCGGTACAGACGATGCCGTGTAGGGTTTCTCAGGGATCAGCGGATTTCGAGGAGACATTGTTCATCAAATGTCACGTGTACTACTCGCCGGCGAACGGGAAGGGTCCGGCAAGGTTCGAGGCCCGTCCGTTCTTGGTTTACCTCTTCGCGGTGGACGCAAAGGAGCTTGAATTTGGGAGAAATGTGGTGGATTTGAGCGAGCTGATTCAAGAATCAGTGGAAAAGATGAACGATGAAGGAGTTAGGGTTCGTCAGTGGGATATGAGTTGGGAATTGTCTGGTAAGGCCAAAGGAGGTGAATTGGCTCTGAAGCTAGGGTTTCAGATTATGGAGAAAGACGGAGGGGCAGGGATTTACAGTAAATCAGGTGAGTTTGGAACGAAATCGAGTAGGGCTTTCTCTGGTTCCTTCGGTCGCAAGCAATCGAAGACTTCGTTCAGTGTCCCCAGCCCCAAGTTAACGAGCCGGAGTGAGGCTTGGACACCGGCTGGAGGCATGGATCCCGCACCGGACATTCAAGGGATCGAGCACCTGAATTTGGACGAACCTGAGGATAAACCTGTTCAGAAGAATACAGAGGAACCGGAACACAGAGTTGAAGATGATCTGCCCGATTTCGAGGTTGTGGATAAAGGAGTTGAGTTTGACGAGGACAAGGAAACTGAAAAATCCGATGGAACTGTTGGAGAAAGAGTGGTTGAGATCAAGGAAATGATGAATGATCCAACACACGTGTTGAGATTAACAGAGCTGGATTACATTGCGAAGCAAATAAAGGCACTTGAGTCGACGATGAAAGCGGAGGGTAACATAGCAGACGGAGAAGAGAATGAAGCCGAGTCGCAGAGGCTAGACGGAGAGGAAGAGACAGTGACGAGGGAGTTCCTTCAGTTGCTTGAGGACGAAGAAACCGAGGAACTGAGACTCTATCAGCACAAAATGGAGGTTTCTGAGCTGCGAGCGGGTGAATTATCGGACTCCGAATCAGAAAACTACCTGATGGATCTTGGGAAAGGCATTGGTTGCGTGGTTCAGACAAGAGACGGAGGCTACTTAGTTGCTATGAACCCTTTCGACACAGTCGTCTCAAGGAAGGACACTCCAAAGCTCGTTATGCAAATCTCCAAACCAATTGTGGTACTGTAGGAGCATTTATAGCTTATAAACGTAACTTGCTTGACCCAGTTAAACTAAAAAACCTCTGTTACAGGTTCTGCTCTCAAGCAGGGAACCAGCGACCGGCTTTGAGCTATTCCACAAAATCGGTTATGCCGTTGGATGAACTGATGGGCAAGACTGCAGAGCAAGTAGCTTTCGAAGGAATCGCATCAGCCATCATCCAAGGAAGAAACAAAGAGCGAGCCAATGCAAGTGCGGCTAGGACTATGGCTGCAGTGAAAACAATGGCTAAGGCGATGAGCAACGGCAGAAGAGAACGAATCTTGACCGGAATCTGGAACGTTGACGAGAATCCCCTGATCCCTGAAGACGTTTTAGCAGTCTCGCTGCAGAAACTGGAAGAAATGACGATTGAAGGGCTGAGAATTCAAGCCGACATGGCAGAGGAAGATCCTCCATTCGATATTTCCGCGGCCAAAACTCATGAGAGCCCTCTGAACTCAGCCATTCCGCTGGAAGAGTGGCTGAACAGCTCGAAAGACGACCAGAAACTGACCCTAATGGTTACAATCCAAGTCCGGGATCCAATGAGGAGATACGAGGCTGTTGGAGGGCCGGTGCTCGCGGCGATCCAGGCCGCCGCTGTGAAGGCCGATGAGGATGAGAGGTATAAGGTGGAAAGTGTGCACGTGGGGGCGGTGAAGCCGACGAAGGAAGCGGCGGAGAGGCGGCGGCTGACGGCGGCGCAGTGGCTTGTGGCGTACGGAATGGGGAAGAAAGGGAAGAAAGAGAGAGTAAAGAAGGAGGAGGAGGAGTTGATGTGGAGCTTGTCGTCGAGGGTTATGGCTGATATGTGGCTTAAGACGATCAGAAACCCAGATGTGAGATTGGAGAGTTGAGAATGGAGCGGGGATATACAAGCGGTACATAGACACATACGTACGTATGTAAGTATATTTGTATGTGTAGATGAGAAAATGGTTTCAATGGGTTTCTCTAGGATTATAGACTTCATTTCATTGGTCTTATCGTTTGGTGTAGGGATAAATCCAAAACAAACTTTAAAAATAATTTTTTATAAAATTAAACCTTTTATTTTTAACTCTATAAAAAAATCATTAGATTATACTTTTTAATCTAAAAAATCATAATAAATTTTTATGGTTTTTTTATTTTAAAAGTATAATTTAAAGGTTGTTTTATAGAATTAAAAATAAAAAGTTTAATTTTATTTAAAACTATTTTTTAAGATTTTTTTTTATCCTTTTGATGTATTGATTACCTCTGGTTTTTACTGATGTAAAGTTTAGAAGTTAAAACCAAATGCAACAACAATAAAAATAAAAGATGATTGTACTAAAAAAATTACAGCAATTAAAAAAAATTTACAATACAAAAATTATGAAATAACCGCAATATTTGAAAGTGTTTTAATCATCTCACACAGCTCTTTAGTTTTGAATTGTTTTTTTATCAAATTTGACACCTTATCCTTTTCTTTTCACCTGTTATTTATTTTTTATAGAATGTAGTAGAAACTATGATGTTTTATTTTTCTATGGTTATGTATGATATATGTATTCGAGAATCCCTTGTGATTGTCATGACAATTAAGTATGATATCAAATATGGTGAGACAATTAAGGGCGGAATATCAGATATATCTTTGTACGATTAAAATGCTTAAAAAATATCCTCGTGAAAATAAATATTAAATAGAAAAAATACTAAAGAAAAGAAAAATTTGCCTTTAATTTTCAAACGTGAAAAAACACACGTTCTGCAGTTTTTCGACATGAAAAACTGTCAAACCGTGTCAAAAGCAAGAAAGACGAACAGTTTGAAGTTGAAGTTGAGCGGGATCTTGAGAGGGATCAATTGTTGGCAAGAAGGAAATGACTAGAATCAGCAGCAGCAGTGAAGAAGAGAGCATGAGTAAATCTTCAATGATGTTAATAAGTGTAAGTAGATCGATTTCTAGGGTTTTGCAGGTTGTCGAGTCGCAAAATGTTTTATTGATTTGAAATGTGTCAGTGATTCTATTGAGTCTCAGATAGTCGGTTGAGTTGCAAGGGTCGGTTGTCTCAGTGAGTCAGTTTGGGTCGCAATGGTCGCTTGAGCATCGCAGGCGGTTTAAGGGTCGTTTGAGTTGGTTGTCTCAGTGAGTCGGTTTGGGTCGCAATGGTCGCTTGAGCGTCGCAGGGGTCGCAAAGGTCGTTTGAGTCGCATGGGTTGCTTGATATTATGGCCGTTGGGTCGCTTGAGTCGCATGGGTCAATTGAGTCGCATGGGTCGCTTGAGTCTCAGTGAGTCGGTTGAGTGTCGCAGAGGGTCCAAGGGTCATTTGAGTCGCATGGGCTGGCTGAGTCGCATGGGTCGGTTGAGTCACATTGTTCGCTTGAGTCGGTAGAAGTATAATGTATTCTTAATTAATTGGTCATTTCGCAGGTGGCGCCAAAGCCAAAGTTTGTGTATGAATTCAAGCACATGGACAGAATGCCAAAGATCACCACCAAATGTTATCCTTACGAGACAATAACGAAGCTGCGAGGAATCTTAAATGAATACAAGTTGCATTACTTCGAGAAGGAGTCACAATTTAGAGATTTATTCCATTTCCAATGTGACTCCACATTGACAAAGGTTGAAATGTATATATGATGCGTTATCAAAGTTAAACAATATTTAACCTAAACTACCCGCAAGTGCACGACACGTATGTAGTACTTTAGGTGTCGATCCCACAGGGACTACGCAACACAACCTAAACTCAAACTGTGAATCAAACTTGCAACGAACGAATATGGAATTTGAGAATGAAATACTAAAAACAAATAAGCAAACGAGTTCCTAACAATGAGACTAACGTTCCAGGAAACCGTTTTCACCACAAGACTACCGGAACCAACAATCAACTTATCTATCATGCAATCTTAATTAAGTTATCTAAGGTAGACGACCCTAATATGATATCTACCCTCTCTCAAGGCATAGACACGTGATCTAGACAAGTTATCCACTATTTTCGTGGCTGACACCTTGAACTAAACCCATAAGATATGTGATTCATCCGTTTTACCCTCAACTGCTGCTACCCTACTTCCGTGGCCTAACCTCGGTTGTTCTAAACCTGATTATCCGGAATTAGAATTCTCTTTTCGGTCCTTTTCCTAAGTTCCTAAAACATGCATCTATGTGGCCATCGCAAACACAAGTCAATGAAGCACTCAGATAAATAATAGATAAACGAAAACGGGCAGATGCATTCAAAGATAAATCAAAGTGGTTCCGGGATAGCCGTGGGCTAATCCCTTCTCCTAGAACAAAACAAACTACTCGCTTATGCGTCCGTAAACAAACATAATCGAAATAGATAGTCTAAGGAACATGAAAACCAAACGAAACAGAAGTCTTGGGTTGATTTCCAATGCTCCTTATATGTCTCCTTCTTCGATTCCGTCCTCTCTCTACTCTCTCTCCTTCGATTCAAAACCCCAACTAACTCTCTAACTGAATCTCTTCTACCCTTAGCTCCTGTTCTTCCTTTTCCTTCTTCTTTTCGTTCCTTTTCTCCTCCTTTTTTCTTCTGGCCATTTGGTTCTTTTCCTTTTGTTGCAGCAGCCACCGATTTTTCCTTTTCATGAGTTTTCCATTCTTGATTAAGTTGGACAACGTTTCCATTAATTTTTCCAGCAAAATAGCACTTATTCCTCTTCTCTAAAGTCGTTTTCCTTTTTGTATAAGTCCCCAACAAACTCCTTTTGTTTTAAGAAAAATTAACTTATCTGGTGTTGCAGGTGACCCCCGGACTTCAATGTTTGCTTTTCCCTAAGAAAACGTAAACGTGGAACACATGGGGTATACAAAAATCCGAGAATTCTCCTTTCTCCTAGAAATATCGCTAAAGCGAACCTAACCAATCAACTAGCAAGTCGAGAGTGAATTCGGCGTAATTAAGTTTTCAGTCTTTATCCTAGGTTCACCAAGGCTACCCACGAGAAAGTAAATCGAAGGCAAACTAAACAAGCCACCGTAACTCTCTCCACCAAACAAGACTTCAGACAAATCCTAGACCTAGAACAACCGAGGATACTTGTTTCTTTCCGAGCTTCTTTCTTTCTTTTTTTTTCTTTTTCTTTCTTTTCCTTTTCTTTCATGTCTTCTTCTTTCTTTTTTTTTCTTTTTCTTTCTTTTCCTTTTCTTTTGTTTTCATGTCTTCTGTTTTTTTCTTTTTCTTTTTTTTCGTTATGCATACACACTAGACTTCTAGGACGTCGTATTTGAAGGGATCCAACCTCTACTTAGACCCAGACTACCGATGACGGTATACTCATGCATCTCGTTCAAGAGTGCAGCGGAGTAGGCGGCGTTTTATTGTGCCATGCCCTTACGACGTAGAAAGATGATCGCCAACCCACCACTTAGACCCGAACCATCGAAAGAGTATTAAGGTCGATGCACTCATCTATTTTAGATCATGCTTTTAGGCATTATTTCTATCGACAACGGAGTATTAGTGTGCGCTCTTAATCTGCAAAATAAGCTCGATTTCATACGGTCTAATAATCCTCATAAAAAAGAAGTAAAGCATCGTCTATACGAAGCATGACCATATGGATAGAGAGAATAAATGATAAACTAGCCTAACAACCTCGTCTAAACCCCCCACAAGCAACACTAGGATTCCCAAAGAATTACGACCTATTTTTTTTCAGCCGACTAATAAGCTCTAACGCTTAGGAAAAACCTAGCCCATACGTGCAAAATCTCACGGAAAAGGTTAACTTCTTAATTATCCTAGGGTTAGGGTTTATCTCAAAACGTGGCACCGGACAAGTGCTTGGGACGACTCTGACTCACGAAAGCAAAAACAAACTAAAAACTACAAAATCAAAGAGAAAATGAAAGAAAATGAAAAGAAATCACCTGAAAAACGTGAGTTGTTCCCCTAGACTTGAATTGAATAGAGTCCTCGACGTGAAGCTGCGATGGAGGGTAAGGGAAGTGAAGCTACGTTTGTGGTGGTGTTTTTTTTGTGTTTTTTGTTTTTTTAAACGATTGACCGAGTCTTAAACTAAAAAATAAGAAAAATAGAAAACAAACAACCGGGTTGCCTCCCAGAAAGCGCTTATTTAACGTCTTTAAGCTTTGACGTCTCCATTCCTCATGCGTGCGCGACGGGTGGATCGGGAAGGGAAATGGGGTTTCCACTTTCGATCGATTGAGTGGCTTGGTAGAGCTTTAGTCGCTGTCCATTAGCTTTGAATGTTCCACTCGAATCGCTCCATAGTTCCACTTCTCCATATGTGAAGACTTCTTGTACCTGAAAAGGACCAGACCAAGAAGACTGTAGGTTGCCCGAGAAAAGCTTAGGACGAGAATTGAATAGTAGAACTAAGTCACCTAGTTGGAAGTCATGAGGTGAGATCTTTTTGTCGTGCCATCCCTTAGTCACTGCATCTTTCTTTGGCACGTCATGCACGAGATTCACTCGTCCGCTGCCCGAGGTTGGATTAATGATACCTGCATTGAAAAGTTTTATGACGTTTTTCCATTACCTCGTGCAAGTGCGGGTGCAGCCTCTTTTGAGTTTCGATGGAAGGTTCGTGGCTGTCTTCCGTAGAGCTTCCGTGCATACATATTGAAGAGCTGACTCTCCTATGATTCTTCACGCGTGTGAGTTGTTTTCTCATCTCATCTGCACTCATGTTAGCATTCATAATAGCAGGATATGTTTTATCGAGTTCAATGTACTCATACCGAAAAGAAGACGGAGGTGGCTCGGGCTCAAGTTTGGACGTCTTCTCCACTGTGAAACCAGGGTGCATTTCATGTGGTATCTCCTCACATGAGGCGTCTCCTAGTGCTTCAATAGCACTCATGAATTTCGTGTAAATCTCAGCTCCTTCGTCCGTAAATCCTGCATTATCGAAAACTCGTGTTAGATATCGTACAAGTGGATCAGAAACACCTACTTGATCATGCGTGTCTTTTGTTAACTCGTCCAGAGACTCGACTATAAATCAAGACTCTTTGAATGAGAGTTCGTTCATGGGGCTGGACAAGTAAGGAAAGTTTTCCTTGTTGTACGTCTATCGTGGCACCTGCAGTAGCTAGGAACGGTCTACCAAGAATAATAGGTATCCTATCATCTTCCTTTATCTCAAGTACAACAAAATCAGTGGGAGTGCAAAGCTTACCTGCCATGGTGGGAACGTTTTCAACAATTCTCACCGGATATCTTATCGAATGATCCACGAGGCGTAGACACATCTTTGTAGGTTTGAGATTCTCGAAGTCCATCCGCTTGAAAACCGAGTGTGGCATGATGCTCACGCTTGCCCCTAAATCACACAAAGCATTATCAATATCAATATTACCTATTGTGCATGGAATAGAGAAGCTTCCGAGACCCTTCAACTTCGGTGACAGCTTGTTTTGAATGATAGCGCTGCATTCCTCAGTGAGTGCTACCGTCTCGTTCTCTTCTATATGCTTCTCTTTGGAAAGACCCTCTTTGATGAGTTTGGAATAATTAGGCATCTTATGGAGGGCTTCCACGGATGGGATGTTGATGTCAAGCTTCTTGAGACCTTCTACGAATCTGCCCACTCGTTCTTCATTCTTACTGCTCACCAACCGTTGAGGAAACGGTATAGGAGGTTTGTACGCCGGTGGAGCAACATATGGTTTGTCTAAATCTGGTTTAAGTCCTTCCATAATTGCAATCATACCTTTGCCTTTCCTCATGGACGTACCAGCAGCTTGCTCTTGCTCTTTGGAGGGCGAATTCTCAATCACATCACTGCTGCACACAGAAATAGCGTTCACGTACTCTCTTGGGTTTATCGGGAAGTTGTCGGGGATTCCGAGAGGATGAGGCAGCTTGCTGTGCAATGGAGTTCTCTAAACTCTTCACATGGTTGCTCAAGGATTCCATCTGAGTTTTAAGCTCGTTGATCGCTGTCTCCACATCCGCATTGAATTTGGTTTGAGTTGAATGTTCCTGCCTTTGCTCCTTGATAAATTTGAGCATTACCGCCTCAAGGTTTGAAGAAGGGGCTTGAGGAGGTTGTGGAGCTTGCGGAACTTGCTAAGCATGTTGAAATTGCTGGTTATTTTGCTGGTATGGATGTTGTGGTTGCTGAAATCCCGAATACTTCACTGGTTGAGTCGTTCGGTATGACAAGTTCGGGTGATTCCTCAAACTCGGGTTGTAGTATTCCCGAATTGCGTGTTTCCTTGCTGCTAGGAATATTTCATGTATTCCACGTTCTCTTGCAGCGTGCATTGATAAGCCACATGTTCTGTATCTCCGCAATTCACGCAGTTCATGGCGTTAGCTGTATTACCCGTCGCTCTGCTCTGATTCGGGTCGTATAGGCGACGAGTGCTGTTAGGCATACCTCTCGGTGTTGACCACATGGTGTGGTTCATGGAAAGGTTATCGATCAGCTCGTATGCCTCCTCGACGCTCAGATCCATAAATGATCCTCTAGAAGTGTTATCCAATGTCGTTCGGTGTTTATTTGAAATTCCGTTGTAAAAGGTTTGGATAACGTACCACTGCTCGAGACCATGGTGTGGACACATCTGTAGAAGATCCTTAAATCTGCCCCACGCTTCAAACAAATTTTCTCCATCTCTGCATTTAAACGTTGTGATTTCCCCCTCATCTGAATCGTCTTGCTCGGAGGAAAGAAGCGTAATAAGAACAATGTGCAGAGCTGGTCGCAAGTCGTGATTGAACCAGCGGGGAGCGATTGCAGCCATGTTTTTGCTCGTCCCCCAATTGAGAAGAGGAAGAGACGCAGTAAGATCGCATCCTCTGAGACTCCGTGCATCTTGAATGTACCGGAAAGCTCTAGGAAGTCGCACCCATGAATTGCTTCTGATAAAGCATGTTGATCATTGCCGGCTTAATCTCAAACTGTTCCCTAGCAACAGCAGGCATCCTTATGGCTGTTTGCACGTTGTTCATGTTTGGCACCACGTAATCTCTGAGGCGACGTGGTGGAGGAGCCTGTGGTTCTCGCGGTTGAGGCGCGAGTTGCTGTTGCTGCATGTGCCCTAAATTACCGAGAGGTAATTGAGGTTGTTCGTGGCCGTTCTGATTATTCATATCTCGTTGATCTGATGACTCTATGTTACCTTCTTCCTTGCCCTTTCTCAGTTGTCTGCAAGTGCACAGGATCTCAGGGTCAATTTGGAGTAGACTAGAAGCACCTTGAGATATGGTCATAAACAAACACAGAACAAACGAACAGAATTAGGTAGAAAGAAACGAAAGGAAAGAAAACAAAATAAAAAACAAAACAAGAAAGACTCTAGGCTCGAATCTAAGACGTGTTGACAATAGTCCCCGGGTACGGCGCCAAAAACTTGATGCGCTTTCAAAGTTAAACAATATTTAATCTAAACTACCCGCAAGTGCACGATACGTGTGTAGTACATTAGGTGTCGATCCCACAGGGACTACGTAACACTAACTAAACTCAAACTGTGAATGAAACTTGGAACGAACGAATATGGAATTTGAGAATGAAATACTAAAAACAAATAAGCAAACGAGTTCCTAACAATGAGACTAACGTTCCAGGAAACCGGTTTCACCACAAGACTAGCGAAACCAACAATCAACTTATCTATCATGCAATCTCAATTAAGTTATCTAAGGCAGACGACCCTAATATGATATCTACCCTCTCTCAAGGCATAGACACGTGATCTAGTCAAGTTATCCCCTACTTTCGTGGATGACACCTTGAACTAAACCCATAAGATCTGTGATTCATCCGTTTTACCCTCAACCGCAGCTACCCTACTTCTGTGGCCTAACCTCGGTTGTTCTAAACCTGATTATCCGGAATTAGAATTCTCCTTTCGGTCCTTCTCCTAAGTTCCTAAAACATTCATCAACGTGGCCATCGCAAACACAAGTCAATGAAGCACTCAGATAAAGAATAGATAAACGAAAACGGGCAGATGCATTCAAAGATAAATCAAAGTGGTTCCGGGATAGCCATGGGCTAATCCCTTCTCCTAAAACAAAACAAACTACTCGCTTATGCGTCCATAAACAAACATAATCGAAATAGATAGTCTAAGGAACATGAAAACCAAACGAAACCGAAGTCTTGGGTTGATCTCCAATGCTCCTTATATGTTTCCTTCTTCGATTCTGTCCTCTCTCTACTCTCTCTACTTCGATTCAAAACTCCAACTAACTCTCTAACTGAAGCTCTTCGACCCCTAGCTCCTGTTCTTCCTTTTCCTTCTTCTTTTCGTTCCTTTTCTCCTCCTTTTTTCTTCTGGCCGTTAGGTTCTTTTCCTTTTGTTGCAACAACCACCGATTTTGGCTTTTCATGAGTTTTTAATTCTTGATTAAGTTGGGAAACGTTTCTATTAATTTTTCCAGCAAAATATCACTTCGTTTTCCTTTTTGTATAAGTCCCCAACAAACTCCTTTTTGTTTTAAGACAAATTAACTTTTCTGGTGTTGCAGGTGACAGACGCGACCTGCGCGGGCTGAGTCTGTGTCCCGCACGGGCGCGGCGCACGGTTTTGCGATGAAAAACTAGGTCGCCCCACACGGGCTAGGGAGTGCCCGAGCGGGCTGGGGTGTGCCCCGGTCGAGCTGGGATGTGCCCCGCTCTGGCTGATGCCCCGACCATGCTGATGGCTTGCTGGACCAAATGTCGAACCAAATGCCCCGCACGGGCAAGGGTGTACCCCGCGCGGGCTGAACTTATCCCTCGCCGATTCTCGTCCCATTTGTTTCGTGATGATCCTCGATGTTGGTACTTTTTCTTGTGTATGTCTTTTAGCTGCAAAATGAACCGAATACGCATTAAAACCTGTAAGAACACGAAAACGAGTAAAACGGATACAGAATCATACGTAAGCATCGCATCTATATCGTAAACATCTCTAAAATCGTGCAAGAAATACGTACGAAAATGAGATGATCACTATCCTCCTAAATCACTCCGTGATTATACGAGACAAGAAGGAGTTGTGGTTCGTCTTAAATGCCGACCATATCCCAAAGGATGGGAGTCCAAAAGGGGTGATACATTCAGGCAGAAGAATTTCGGTCGTGTAAAGGTGACTCCCCCATAAATCATTGGAAAGTTTGTGAAGGCGAAGAACTCCGACGACCGGACGAGGTTGGCAACTTTGATGTTATTGGCGCAAGTTATGGCTCACAAGCCTTCATCAGACAACTCTATCAGCCATGATCTCATTGACATGGTTGATGACTTGGAATTTTGTGAAGGCTTTCCATGTAGCGTTATAATTTGAGAAGATTGTGGATACTTACTGCAAGCACATTAGCGGGGAATCACTGAAACCAAAATGGTATTGTGGCGGTTATGATCCCACTAATGTATATATTATTCGAATAACTTGAATGTTTTCGTGGTTTTGTATTCTTATCATTTTGTGTTAGTGTTTCAGTTACTTCCATTCGAAACCATCCTTAGTTTGGGCGGAAATGGATGGTATGTTGATGTTATGGATGCAGATTCATCATGCCCAAGAATGTACAAGAAGATGGTTAAATCCAGTATTAACCTGAAGTATGTAGGTGTGATAAGGCTGATCGGATATTCTAAGGTAACAATTACACAAGGGTCACAAGGGTAACAATTACACAGAGGGTAATAATGGTTATTTTTTGTTCTTCAGGATATTCGAAGTATTCTTCTTGCTGAAGACAAAGAGAAAGCTTTACTTGTTGATCTGGACGATTATGAGGGATGCCAAGATTCCAATGTTCAGATATGGATGGAACATCTTCGTAAAATTCCGAAAGATATTTGTTGGGAGGACATCCGTAAGCAAGAACTGCTGATGCGAAAGGCAGTTCTTGGTGATCAAAAGAAAGGAAACGGAAAGGGAAAGGGAAGAGGACTAAGAGAAAAAAGAGCGTGGGCAAAAAAAATAACAGAGATTGAAGATGTCGAAGATGAAGAAAAGGTAGGTATTAGCTGATGAAGAAAGAGATGGTGATGTTGAAGCTGAAGCTGAAAGATAAGGTGAGGATGAAGCTGAAGGAGAAGAAGCTGCATTCCTTCTGATACTGGAGCAAAAATTAATGAAGGAAATAAAGAAGTCGGAGAAAAGAATCATCAAAGACGTAAGAGATCTTCTAAGGGATGTCGGGTTTCATTTGCCTAATTCAAAAGCAAAGGCGGCAAATCCCAAAGGTGCTGAAAAGGAAAAATTAAAATCTGCCGAGAAAGATGCAAGCACCGCAAACCAATCTTCCGAACTGTTAGAGATGATGATTTTGAATGCCTTCGACGTCCATATCCAGTGTCAAGAAAGGAGCCGATTGAGTTAGACTCTGGAGATGGCTCAAAAGAAGATTTGGCGAACATTTCGAGATTAGTTGAAAATATTGCATCTGCCGCCACCATTCCTCTAACTGAATACATTTCCGGAGAGGATATACTCCAGTCGTTGCTCCTGATGAAGTTCCACCAAGTAAGTAATATTTAGTGAAAAGGTTCATTTGAGTCAATTTTCATCGAGAGTCGCATGGGTCGCAAAAGACGCATAAGTCGCACGGTCGTATAAGTCACACGATCGTATAAGTCGTAGGGTCGCATAAGTCGATGGGTCGCTAGAGTTGCATGGGTCGCATATGTCCCGTGGGTCACAAGGGTCGCATCAAGTAATGAACAATGAGTCTAATGAATGAAGTAATTTTATGCAGATGCTTCAGTGGGTACTATCGATGAAGTCATCGACGAGGAGGTTCCTGATGAGGACCCCGCTAAGGACGTTGTTTCAGAGTATACTCCAGCGGATCCTGTCCACGTCCCCGACGAAAAGGTTCATACCGAGGAAACTACAGTGGGTCCTAAACCACAAAAAAAGTACGGTCTTTTGAGTCACAAAGGTCGCATGTCCGCATAGGCTGCATGGGTCACATATGTCCCGTGGGTCACAAGGGTCGCATCAAGTAACGAACGATGAGTCTAATGAATGAAGTAATTTTATGCAGATGCTCCAGTGGTTACTGTCGATGAAGTCGCCGACGAGGAAACTACATTGGATCCTGTCGAAGAGGTCGCCCCTAAGGAGATTCCTTCCAAGGATACTACAGTGGATCATGTCGAAGAGGTCCCTTCTAAGGATAAGGAGGTTCCTTCCGAGGATACTAAAGTGGATCCTGTCGAAGATGTCCCTTCTAATGATAAGGAGGTTCCACCAACTAGGTATGATCTTTTGAGTCACAAATCGCATTGGTCGTATGGGTGGAATGGGTCACAAAAGGTCGCATAGGTCGTAGGTCGCATAGGTCTGCATAGGTTGCATGGTTCACAAAAGGTCGCATGTCCGCATAGGTCGCAGGGTCGCATTGGTTGCCATATGTTTAATGAAGGAAATTTTATACATGTGCTGAACCTCCGTCGGTACCTAAACGCGTTTTAAGACCACAGAAGGCATATGTTGAACCTCCATTGGCGAAAAGAGCAAGAACAGTGCGAGAGAGAGGACAAGGGAAAGATGTTGGTGGAGTTCAAGAACCCGAAAAGAAGGTGGTTTAAGAACCCGATAAAAAGGTGGTTTAAGAACCCGATAAAAAGGTGGTTCAAGAACCTTCGTTCTGGTGGAAGCCTAAGGGATTAGAAGAGGGCTCGATAACCCGAGAACTTTCGTTCATTGACGCAACCAGTGAAAGGTTGACTGCTCTATATATGTTCCTGACGACACCTAGACATGAGAGTTGGTGGAAATCTAATCTAGATATTCCCCGGGGACAGAGTTTTGGGAGATTATATTAAAGCCTAACGTATTGCTTGAAGATGATGTAAGTTTTTTTAAACCCAAAGTCACATAGGTCATTTTGTGTCATATGTATTCATGGTGTTAAATTTTTTTTGCAACAATTGGATGAGGTGTTGTTGGTGCAGTATTATCGCATGAAGATATTCCCCGTGATATTTAAGAAACTTTACATTTTTCCTAGTTCTTTCATGTAGATCCTCACGCTGTGGATGTACAAGAATATGGAAACTTTGCCAGAATATCTTAGTGATTGTTTGAATGGCAAGTGTCCATTCAAAAGTACGAAACCAATGAGGGATTACGAAGGCTTTATCTCGGTTCTAAACATTCCATCGCTTAGTAGTCAATATGTAGGATGTCATTGGGTAGCCATCAAAGCGGATTTCAAAACCCGATGCATCACGGTATACGACTGCCAGCGGAGGATTAAGGAAACGTATATCGATCCAGTGATTGAGAAGCTAAGAAAAGTTGTCCCCTAGATGCTCATTCTCGGAGGGTTTCCTTCTTTGGCTTCTGGAGAAGATGAATAGAAATATGAGTATTATGAAGGTATGATACAGAACAAAACCTCGAATGACTGTAGTATTTACGCCTACAAATTCGTAGAAGCCTCGGTAATGAAAGCACGTAATTTTTTGCACTGCATTTGTGACGCAAATGTTCCTTCCATGAGTGAGAAGATTGCGGCTGAGGTATTTAGAAATGGAAAATGTATCCCTACACCCCGAGATTAACTTGATATTTGGTACATTGTTATTTTTTAGAGAATGAAAGATGTAATATTTGGTACATTGTTATTTTTTAAATATTTGGTACATTTTTATTTTTTTAAAATTTCTTCATAATAGTGAAGGAGTCGCAGGGGTAAAAGGGTCGCAGGGTCAAGGGTCGAACGGGTACAATGGTCGCAGGGGTCCGAGGGTCGCAGAGGTACAAGGGTCACAGGGGCCCGAGAGTCACAGAGGTACAAGAGTCGCAGAGATACAAGGATCGCAGAGGTACAAGGGTCGTTCGACGATTTTATCCGTTCAACCCTTGACCCTGTGACTCTTTTATCTCTACGACTCTTGTACCTCTGCGATCCTCGGACCCCTACGATCTTTGTACCAGTTCGACCCTTGGACCCTTGCGACCCGTGTGCCAGTTCGACCCTCGGACCCCTGCGACCCTTGTACCAGTTCGACCCTCGGACCCCTGCGATCCTTATTATTTACAAATACAATTATTTACAGATAATATGAATAATTTTTATTTATTATTTACAAATATAATTCTTTACAAATAATATGAATAATTTATTATTTATTATTTATAAATACAATTCTTTACAAATAATATGAATAATTTATTATGTATTATTTACAAATACAATTATTTAGAAATAATATGAATAATTTATTATTATTTATTTACCAATACAATTCTTTACAAATAATTGACTAAAAATCTTTGCGACCCTTGAACCCGTGCGACCCATGTCTCTCTGCGATCCTTGGACCCCTGCGACCCTTGTTCCCTTTCGACCCTTGTCCATCCGCGATCCTTGTAACAATAATAGTAAATCCACAAAAACAGCGATACTAACAATAATACTTACTATTAAATAATTGTAAAAAAACCAAACAAATACAAACATAAAGTTCAAGTTCAAAGGAATGTTCTTGTTCATAGGAGGTTCAGAGCAATCAAAATACAACTGAAATCAAACTTTGTTATTGTTAGGCCCTCGTTGAGGGAAAAAATGAAGTATTGGTGTTGGTCCATCAGAATACAGTTCGACTTCGAGGATACAACCTAGGGTCAGTCCATGGTCGTGACAAAACTTTCTCCAACCCCTTCTGATGGTAGCGCCACCACGTGCCACGGGCCTTAGACATGCCTTCCACAACAATGTGTATCCTTTCATCAGATATATCTTACATCGTCTATGGCAAAGACCTTTCGACCTCGCAAACCCTATCGAAAGTGTCTGTGACATCCGTAGAAAGGAATAAAAGTCGTGAAAATCCTTACCCAAGTCACAAAATCACCAAAGTCCGTATTGAGATCACTTACCAATGCATCTACCACTAGAGTCGAACGAGTGACTGGTACCACCGTGACAATCCTCTGAGCAGGAGTGGTGAAAGTGATGTGAAAGACCATTTCACCTTCGTGACGGAAAAGTAAGTAATCCCCAATACGTAAGTGTAGGTCATTTGAGAAATCTTTCCACCCATCCATGAATCTGGAGCCATCCAACTTGACTTCCCATATTTTGTTAGACACATTCCATTCAAGAGTTGTCGTGTTATTGTCCCTCGTTTTCTCGTAAATATAATCATCAAAGAAGATCTTCGGGATGTCCTGTAACAAAAAACGAAAACAAAGTCAAATCTGTACATTCTCTACATGTAACATACCGACAGATAAAGAATAATACAATGTAGTTCTCCATATAGCGCGGAAAAATATCTCTGAGAAAATGAGGCAAATGTGGAATTTTCGAAAAATATTGATGGAAGATGATGAGAGTTAGAGAGATAGAGAGCATGTTGTTATTGTAAAAAAGGAAATTGATGGAACATGACCCTGATATCGAATCGTCGTTAGATACAATTCGAAAAGATATGACTACAGAAGTACAAGGGTTGCAAATGTTATGTTTTTTCAATTTTTTTCAAATTTGATGAAAAGTTGGAATTTTGGTGACGGAATTTTCGGCGGGTTGCATGGGTCGCATTTATGCGATCTTGACGGGTTTATCGGTTAACAATTATAAAATGTCAAAACCAATCAAAACAATATATTTACAACTTCAAACTAATTAATGCCAATTAAGGGTCGTATGGGTCGCATGGTCACATATAAGGATCAATAAATGCGAAATCGAAGAATTTGCGGGTTTATAATGATAAATGTAAAAAAAAAATCATAACAATACATTTATAATGTCAAACTAATTAATGCCAATTGAGGGTCGGATGGGTCACTTGGTCACATATAAGGATCAATAAATGGGAAATCGATGAATTTACGGGTTTATAATGATAAAATGTCAAAAACCAATCAAAAAAGACATTTACAACGTCAAACTAATTAATGCCAATTGAGGGTCGCATGGGTCGCTTGGACGCATATATTGATCAATAGATGCGAACTCGACGAATTTGCAAGGTTTATAATGATAAAATGAAAAAAAACAAATCAAAACAATTCATTTACAACGTCAATCAATGGTTAAAATAGATTATGACTCATGTGTCCCTAGTTGAATTGTGTATAACCAATGCCTGTGTTTCAAAAGCGATAGTAGTGTTTTAAGAAGTCATCGGATGAGTTTGACAAAATTTCAAAAAATACATTCAACATTTTATTCAAATATCCATATTATTTATATTACTGTCTATATTGATTCTAAATTAGACATATACACCTCAAATATATTGATAATGACATATTGATAACGGCATGGTTCGTATGGTCGCGTATAAGGATCAATACATACGAAATCGACGAATTTACGGGTTTATAATGATAAAATGTCAAAAACCAATCAAAACAATATATTTACACCATCAAACTAATTAATGCCAATTGAGGGTCGCATGGGTCGCTCGGTCGCATATATTGATCAATAGATGCGAACTCGACGAATTTACGGGTTTATAATGATAAAATGACAAAAAAAATCAAAAGAATAAATTTACAACGTCAATCAATGGTTAAAACAGATTATATCCCATGTGTCCCTAGTTGAATTGTGTATGACCAATGCCTGTGTTTCAAAAGCGATAGTAGTATTTTAAGAACTCGTCGGATATCGATATTATTTATATTATTGTCTATATTGATTCTAAATTAGACATGGGTTGGAAGGGTCGCATGGGTCGGAACGGTCGCATAGGTTGCATGAGTCATATGTGTTCGCATGAGGTCGCATGGATCGGCTGAGTCACACAAGGGGTCATATTGGGTCGTATGAGTTGGATGGGTTCTAATTTAATCCAATTGAGGGTTGCATGGGTCGAATTATAATGAAGAATTTATCGAATTATAATGATGAAAGCCACAAAAGGTTTAATCAAAATAATACAAATAATATAGTCTTACACACTCACTAACTAACAAACCTTTCCTTTTTTTTGAAGTTGGTGCTGTCTCGGTTGTCACATTCCAAACACTATCAGTGATGCTAGCTTTTGAAGATGGGGTTTATCTCGACGAAGAAGATGGGGTTTGTCTCAAAAAATATGGAGTTTTTATCGACGAAGAAGATGGGATTTGTCTCGACAAAGATGGGGTTTGTCTCGATGAAGAAGATGGGGTTTATCTCGACAAAGGTGGGGTTTGTCTCAACGAAGAAGATAGGGTTTGTCTCAATGAAGATGGGGTACTTCTCTGAGCCTCACCGGGTCCAAGATAACGATTCTCTTTAGGCCTCTCGCTTTGCCTTTTCTCAGCCAGCATAGGAGCTAGAACCGTAATTCAGTATATTGAGGAGGAATGTCCCAATCACTGCAATTAGGAACCGGATACACGGTTTCTTGGTAAGCCAAACTCCATCTCTCCCGAAGGTCGTATTTTGAACATAGATTTGGTGACTTGTGACCTTTACCAACCTTATGTGTTGCCACACTTACGTGATTGCATGGATACTTATCCACATCAATCATTTTGCATTCGCACGTTGTTTTTTGAAGACTCACTACAAATCTTCTACCCATCTCATTTCTCACCTCATACTCATCACTCAGACTGTTTAATTCAATAACATCATACTTGGATGCATGTCCAAACTGTTCATGTAATGTTTTCTCAACGTAAGGTGTTAACTTTTGAGAATCATCACCGGAAGCTGCTTCCAACCTATACCTATTGAACCATTCCACTATCTTTCCCAAAAAATATCTAAAATCCCTAGGATTGTAAACTTTTTTTACTTCTTCAACGTTGAATTTATTGACTCGGCGCTATTACTGGTTAATAAGTTGTACCTTTTCCCCCTTAAATTTACATCTTGTCCACTTAACGGATCAAGTTCCTCTTTTTCCAAATACTTTGCAACATTAGGATATCTGCGCAAAGGTCACAAAGGACAAAAATGGCCATAAAGGTCACAACAGTCACAAGGGTGGCAGAGTTACAAGGGTCACAGAGATACAAGGGTCGCAGGGGGTGAAAGGGTCGAAGGGGTACAATGGTCGCAGGGGTACAAGGGTTGCAGGGGTACAAGGGTCGTAGGGGTTAAAGGGTTGCAGCGGTACAAGGCTCGCAGAGGTGCAAGGGTTGGAGAGGGGTACAAGGGTGGCAAAGGTGCAAGGGTCGCAAAGGGGTACAAGGGTCACAGAGGTCACAAAAGTCACAAAAGTCAATTTTGTACCTGGCCTTCAAATCATTCAATAGCACTTGTAATTCGTTCTCCGTGTAAGCTGATGCACATTTAAAGAACATTTCCGCCACAGTGTCACCCTTTGAAGTCTTTCTACCATGCCCTTTATTAACGTAGCTCTTTATATTTTGTGATATATGACGCGCACAAAAACCATGATCAGCCTTTTTATACACTTGTTTGATTACTTTGATCAAACTTTTATGCCGATCAGATATCACAACGATATCACGTCCGTCCGGTATCACCTCTTTCAACCTTGACATAAACCACGTCCATGATTCGTCCTTCTCTCTGTCGACTATTCCCCATTCAAAAGGATATTGGTGATGTTCACCATCTTGCGCGGTCGCCACAATCAATGCTCACTCTTGTTAGAAATGTTGCATCCACAGCAACCACTTTACACATGTATTTCCATCCTCTTATAGCCGCTCCGACAGCCATAAAAAGGTATTTGAAGGATTTCCCTTCAATGTCGAGCTGAAGATTTGCGACAGATGCAAGATTTCTTTTTATAAACATGTGCAACCACCCTGGAAGCCTCCTATAATGTTCAAAGTCATCACCATGAATCTCCTTTTGAGCACCGCATTTGCCTCTTAATGCCACAAATACGATACATTGGCACCACATTTTTCTTTTACACGAGCCATCAATTCTTTTGTAGGAGGTGTTTCATAATTTCTGGTATATTCCTCTTTCAAATAATCCTTAAGCATTTGCGTTGTACCCCTGCGACCCTTTGACCCCTCTGCCACCCTTTGACCCCTCTACGACCCTTTGACCCCTCTGCGACCCTTGTACATCTGTGACCCTTGTACCCATTTGCGACCCTTGTACCTCTGCGACCCTTGTGCCTCTACGATCCTTGTACCTCTGCGACCCTTGTACCCCTGCGACCCTTTGACCCCTACGACTCTTTGACCCCTTTTCGACCCTTGTACCTCTGCGACCCTTGTGCTTCTGCGACCCTTGTATCTCTACGACCCTTGTACCTCTGTGACCCTTGTATCTCTGTGAACCTTGGACCCCTGTGACCCTTTGACCTTTGATCCCTTTGACCCCTCGATGAGTTGTGATCCAGCGCGACCGTACGACTCTGTGACCCAGTCACTAATTGCGATTATTTGACATTTCAATACATATGACTCGTTTAGACTCGTTTTCAATAAACGACTCTTATATTGACCCATTGTTTCATAATTCAAAAACGAAATAAGAAAAAACACAAGAGAAACACGAAAAACTCACTATACATACCTGGTTTTTCTGCAGAACGTGTTTAATTGCAAGCTTCTTTGTTGACAACAAACGATTTCAACCTATTGGCAGCGAATTTGATGTCGATTTCAAGCTACTCTCGCCGAATTTGTAGTGGTGTGGAAGAAAAATAATTTTTGAACCACAAGAGAGAGAAAAAGAGAGGTGCTTTGGAGGAGAGAGAACAATTATCGACAAGGGTAATATGGGATTATCAATATTTTAAGGGTAGATTTGAAGTTGAAAGTTTTTTTTTCAGGAAAGGGTATTTTTGAAGCAGTTTAGCCCTACGAGGATATTTTTGAAGTCCCCCCTTAAGTATGCCATCAAATTGAAATAACCGTAAAGCATGTTTAGCACTACAATGCATATTAACATTCACTATATTTTGTCATCTCCATTAGACTAATTTTACACTGTAGACGGTATCCAATCTAAATCTGGGTCTAAATCTGGGTAGACATTGTTTGACATCTAAACTAATAATAATTTAGGACCACACAGTATACATATACATTACGATCACATATGTATATTCTTAGTTTGTAGATACAAGGTAATAATCAAGTCATTCTATGACAACTTTCATGTTTCCATTACGCTTTACATAGTTTTATTATTTTTTAGTTCCTTTTACGCCTTATTTGCTTCATTTCATAATATTACAAGCTCCATGGACTTAGGAGTAGGGCTGGGCAAAAATATTGATATTTGCGATTATCCGACTATTTGTATTTGTATTTGTATTCGGCAAATATCTAAATTTATTATTTGTATTTGTAAATTCTGATATTTGTAAATACGAATATTTGTCGGATATACGGATATCCATCAGATATATGGATATTCATATATGAACTTTTACATTTTTAACGTATATAATATATATATATATATAATTAAATAAAAACCAATAATAATCAAATATAATCTAAAACTAAAATTTAAATCACACAAATATGGAAAGATACATAATACATATAAAACGAAACACCAAATCTTCACATTCATCTCGATATCAGTTATTTAAATTTAGTTTCGTCGATAATTCTAGGAATATCGTCAATACACCTAAACAATGAAACAAATTGTTAGATGACACACTAATATAAAATTTGCAAAGAAAAATATATATTTAGTGATTTCGATTTTAATATATTAAAATGTTTGTATGACATTATCCAACTCATTTGGATTAGAACCAATCTTAAGTGTAAATTAAATATTCAACAATATTAGTTATTTTAAAGTATTAGATATTTTAGTTCTCCAATCATAAATATATTGCATATTAATCTATATATCTATATAATAAGTGTTTAAATAATATTAATAATGTTGGTTATTTCCAGTTTGATCATTAAAATCAATTTCATTATATATGTATCTATATATTAACTAAATTTTCTATTTAGTACTTACGGATAAGAATAGTTTGGATAATTGAGTCTAATATTTGTATTTGTATTTGTATTTGTATTTGTCGAATATATGATTTCTAATATTTGTATTTGTATTTGTGTCAACGGATATTTGAATTTTCGGTCCGTATACGATTCGAATACGAATCGAATAAGAATACTTTGAATATTTTGTCTAGCCCTAGTTAGGAGTGTATGTATGGTAAAAAAATGCAAGTTACAACATAAAACAAGAATAAAGAATTAATACAGTGAAAATGCTCGACCCGAGCTGTCAATCACTCGGTCAAGCAAATTTGACATGATATGCACAAAGGTTTCAGTGAAAAATGCTCGAACGAGAACCTTGAATCTCGGGCGAGCAAAATGCATTATCACATCAAAATTATTTCCGGATTGGATGGAAAGAACATGGAAACAAGAATCTATCAGCCCGAGCAATGTGGAGCTTAACTGAGTCACATGTCAAAATCATATAACAATTCAAAATTTGAAATAGTAAGAGGCAACTGAAGTCTTTGAAAAGAGCAAGGACTGAAAATTGACTAGGGAGAGACATAAAGCAAGAAAAAAAAGAGCTTTTGGACTGTACTTAATTGAGTGAAACACTAGAGGATTACAATGAACAAATCGAACCATCGATGAAGACTAGTAAAAGGTGAGGCCACGGTGGTGACTAATCGAGAGAGCAGCTCAAACCTTCTATTCCTTTCCTCCTTCTTTATTTATTATTGTAATTTATTTGCAAGATGTAAATCTATCTAGTTGATCCATGATTTAAGCTAGAGTATTGTGTATTTGGATGCATCGTACTTAATGATCAAATTCATTTTTCTTTGTATTTTATGGTTTACTGCATGTTTTCATTCTTTTGATTCTTGAATGGCCACTGGAATTGACTGTCGCATGGTATAATTCAGATGGAGACGTCGAATTATATTAGATCGTGTGCATTAGATATACATGAATGATCATATCTAGAGGTAATTTACACAATAAAAATGATGATATCGAGCAATAATGCATTCGACATGTAGGTTATTAGATGTAGCAGTCAATAATTTAGATGGTTGATATGAATCTAAACTGCAAACGCAAGTAAATCTATTGATAACAAGTTCAGTATGTAGAACATTAAATGGAGACGTCAATGATCTATATGCTAAAATAGGATCTAAATTGCGAGAGTAGATAAATCAATTTAAGATGATTGAATTCCCTAATAGAACCAACACAATAGTTTCTAAAACCTTTAATGCTACGAGAGTAGATAAATCTATTTAAGATTATTGAATTCTTTGATAGAACTAAAGCAATAGTTTCTGAAACCTTTAACAAGTTTATGTATAATAAAACAGCTTTCTAGTCTAAAAGTATTGTTCTAATGTAAATACTTGTTGTATACACTTAGATTGAATATATTCCTTCCATTACCTTAAGTTTTCTTTAAATCTTATACGCAAAAATTTACAACAAGTTAGTTTATCAATAATACAGATTATATTTTTCATGAAAATAGTTTTAATGACATTGATCATCTAGATCCCTCTTAGTTCTTGTGTTCGACCCTAGTACTACATGATCTGTATCAATGTTGAATGTTTAGTTTGTATATAAATATTAAAACTTGAGATGCATTAGATCACACCTAGATGACACATTATCGATCCATGATGATATATAGCTACGTAAGTCAAACTTAGTATTTATTTAGTGTTTAGAATAAAATTTCGGATTTAATTGAATTAGCAAACACAAGCTCATGTTGATATTATAGTTCTATGGGATGACTTAGTATTTGTTACCTTATAGTCGTTTTAGAATCCTAAATCCAAGTCTATATATATTTTTAATAGTCATTCCCTGTTCATTGGAGTATTAGACCATTTTTTTATCTAATTTGAGTCATCCGTTTTTATAGTCATTCTTTTTCTACTCAAATAAGAGCCAAACATCTCGGTCAGGGATAGCAATAATCATCACGTGTGAGTGTTATTCTTAGTTACCCATCTATGTTTACACTTTTCAAGTGGTCATATAGCCTCCTTGTACGCATTAAGAAAAGATAAGAGATGAAAAGGCCAAATTACATTTTAAAAAGAAAAGAAAGAAATAAAAAGGCAAGTCTCCGAACAAAGAAAATTTTTCGAAAGGATTTTTTTAGATCATTTTAACCGAGTTATTTCCTTAACCCATATTGGACGAATTACTCCCTTGATCAGTGATATGTAGATTCAAGAACTTATCATGTAGCTAAAGAAGTCCGATCTCGATTACTTTCACGATAACATGAATTTATTGATCTTTTCTCATCTCGATTAACCTTGTACTATTTTTTATAGTGTTATTCTTTGATTGTATTTGATAGGGGGAGTTTGATCATCACATTTTCACTATATTATTAGGGAGAGTTTGATCATCTCTTTTTTTCATTCTATGTTTGTTGTATGTTTCATTGGTAAATCAAATGATTTAGTCTCTTTTAAATTATTTTTACGCATTTTTTTCCGTTAGTTCATGATATTTTTGGTAATTGGAACAAAGGACCATCTTTGAGGAAACACTACAAAAAAACATGACATTTGTAACGAACGGAGCAATAGATCCGCCCGTTAATGAAAAATGCCAACGGATTGTAACAGATACCCGAAAACTTCAAACAAGCTGCCATCCGTTGCAATCCATCGCAACTTTCAATGGATGGTCAACGGATCGCTACCTTTGCTCCAGTCCATTGCAATCCATCGTAACTTTCCACGGTCGGTTAACAGATCGCTACCATTGCTCCCATCCGTTGGAACACCGTTAGAAAACCACAAAAACGTCCAACAGACATCCGTTGCATACTGTAACGGATGTCCGTTGGAAAATGCAACGGATGCCCGTTGAAATTGTTAATTTCGAGGATTGCCGGTGGAATAATCTCACGTGAACTTGCAACGGGCATCCGTTGAGGTTTCCAACGGATTTCCGTTGCAAATAACATTATTTAATGATAACTATCAAGGTTTTAGCATCAAACCATCAACAATAGATCTATTTTCAACAAAATGTCATCTTCTTCAAATAGAGATATATATAGACCGAGAGAATGGATGTATAGAGGAAAAGATCCTATAACCAAAGAGATTACGCAAGAATTCTTACACAGCTTCGAGCAATTCATTAGTTTTACATTGATGCAATCTTTGTGTCAAGAACGCGAGACAGTGTTATGTCCATGCAAAAGATGCAAAAACATGAAGTATCGAAGTCAAGAAATAGTTTGCAAATATCTTTACAAGGTGGTTTTTGTTGAAAATTACAAAATTGGGTTATTTCACGTTGAGAATTGTAGCGTTAGAGATATTGTGCAAGAAACACAAGTAGAAAGAAATGAAGAAGTTATTTATGAAGCATCAACGACCAATCCATATGTGAAAATGGTGTAAGATGCTTTTCCTGGAGTTGTTCATGAAAAAACGCATGAAGCGATGCTGAACATCGATGCACGGTGATTCTTCAACCTATTGGATTCGGTGATACAACCTATATATGAAGGTTGTCGTGAAGGTCAGTCCCGCTTATCTTTCTTAAAGATTGATGAGTATAAAAAAAGACTACAATGTTGCTGAAAATTGCGTGGATTCATTTTGCAAAACTATGAGTGAATATTTCCTGGAAAATATTCAAGCTCTCGAGACATACTACAAAACAAATAAGGTTTTAAAAGATTGGGGAATGTCACATGAGAAAATTGATGTTTGTAGAAACAATTGCATGTTGTTTTCGGGAAATGATAAAGACTTGTTGGAATGCAAGTTTTGCGGTGCAAGTAGATCTCGGCCAAAAAATCATCTTCACATAAATATTTACCATGCTTGTAGCAAACAGGTCGAGAAGGTTATTTGAATCGAAAAAACCGTTGCGGCAATGAGATGGCACGCAGAAAACTCGACGAGCGAAGTTATAATGCAACATCCATCGGATGGTAAGGCTTGGAAAAATTTCAATGAAATATTTTCTGCGTTCGTGTATGAAACGAGAAAGGTTTATCTTTGCCTATGAACCGATGGTTTAGTCCATATGGACAATCTGGAAGTCAATATTCTCTATGGCCGGTGATTTTGTCTTTGTAATTTGCCTCCTGATATATGTTTAAAAAGAGGTAATGTTTCTAACGTTGCTGATTCTAGGACCAGAACTTCCAAAAAAAGTTTCAATGTCTTTTTGTAGCCATTAATTCATTAATTAAGATATTTGTGGAACGAAGGAATTCTTGCTTATGACGTTAGTACGAAGCAAAATTTTACATTGAAAGCGGTCTTGTTATGGACATTTAGCGACTTTCCTGCCTATGGAATGTTATCTGGATGGATCACGCACGGGAGATTAGCATGTCAATATTTTATGGAGGATACAGATTCATTTCGACTAGTACATGGTACGAAACCATGTTGGTTTGATTGTCATAGAAGATTTCTTTCTCGTGGACATGCTTTCCGGAAAGATAAAAAAACATTTTCGAAAGAACGTGGTATAAAAAAGAAGAGGAACCGTGCATTCAAACGGAACATAAATCCTTCAGGAAAGATTGAACACAATGGGCGATTACAAGAATCGATAGAATGCAGTGGAGATCGTGGGAATCATAAACCAAAAGGCCAAGGTGAAAGGCATAACTGGTATAAATGTAGTATCTTTTGGGAACTACCATATTGGAAATCATTGATATTACGTCATAATTTATATGTTATGCATATTGAAAAGAACTTTTTCGATAACATCATCGATACTGTTTTGAATGTGGCAGGTAAAACTAATGACAATATACAATCAAGAAAAGATTTGAAGACAATATGCTGACGACCTGAGTTGGAATTAAGAGATGGAAGGTCACATGTCCTAGTATTCAGATTTTTCGGTCCAACGAAAACACCATTATTATAGTGGTTAAAAGAAGACGTTAAGTTTCCAAATGGATATGCATCAAAAATTACTCGGTGTGTGGACATTGTTGGTTCAAGGCTGATCGGGTTCAAAAGTCACGATGGTCACGTTTTCATGCAACGACTCATTCCAATTGTATTTGTTGAGCTCTTACCATGGAATGTTCACGATGTGCTATGCGGAATTAGCATATTTTCAGAGATATATGTTCCATAAATTTTAAAAGGGATGACTTGGAATTAATGAAAAACAATATCTCTGAAGTATTATGTTCATTGGAAAAAGTGTTTCCGCCTTCATTCTTCGATGTCATGGAACATTTGCCAATACATTTACCAGATGAGGCAATACTCTGTGGGCCAGTTCAATTCAGATGGATGTATCCTTTAGAAAGGTTTTTCTTTCATTTAAAGAAAAAAGCAAAAACAAAGCAGCGGTTGAAGGATCTATTGTCAAACAATACTTATTGGAAGAAATCACATATTTCAGCACATTTTATTTCGAGTCGCATATTTAGACGAAAGAACGACGTGCAGCGGACTGTATCAATATAATATGCAGTGTTACACATATCTTGAGATGTTTACACCGATTGGGCGTACAAGAGTTAAATCCGAAGAATATTGGTTAACACCAGAGGAGTATAATCACGTCCACATATATATTACTAAATTGTCAAGAACTATTGTCGTTCGAAAGGTACAAAACAATATTCAATCTTTTAAATATATATGTATATATATACACAATATTAATGTATTTTCATTATACAAGATATTTGATGAAGAAGTAATTGGTACATATCCTCATCTAATTGCAAATGAACTCACAGAAACGAAGGTAATGTTTTTTTAAATGTGAGTGGTTAGACCCAACCATAAGACGTGGAATACAAAAAAATCGATGAGGAGGAATTAACATCAATCTGGCACGACAATATGGTAAGTATGATTCATTCATCACAATAGATCAAGCAGATCAAGTATGTTATGTGTAATAATCAAAAAAATTGAGACGTCAGAGAGAGGAGTGGTGGGTCGTAGTAAAGATCAAGCCTCGAGGAATTATAAGCGCAGATGAAAAAGAAGATCTGTAGCAACCTAATCATTTGCAGCCGTTTCGTTTAATTGATACAGACAATCGCGAGGAGATTCTCGCAAGAACTGACATAGATGAAGAATTCATATGCGATTATGAAGACGTTGAACCGGAAGATGCAGAAGATGAAAACGAAGATGAAATCAATGAACAATCGAATGAAGACTTGCCAATTGATGAATCTACTGAAGAAGAAATGTAAATACAATAATGTGTAATGTAAATGATATGTAAATACAATTGAAGAATCTCCAATCGAACAATCGAAATATAAATACAATCGAATATAAATGATGTGTAATGTTTTTTAAAACTTCATATGATCTAATACCAACGGGCATCCGTTGGAAATTGTAACGGATGCCCGTTGGAACGCGAAATCGCCTTCGACACTTAGAAAAAAATTCTAAATTTTTCATAACATCAACGGGCATCCGTTGGTAAGTTGTAAAGGATACCCATTACAGTGATTCTAACGGGAATCCATTACAAACCATTAACGGATGACCGTTAAAAGCTTTGTAACAGGCATCCTGTTAATACTGCTAACGGGCATCCATTACCAATAACTAACGGATGCCCGTTAAAAAGACTGTAATGGGCATCCGTTAAAATTTGCAACGGATGCCCGTTGCAAAGTGTCATCATGCCTACCTAGTCTACGATTATTTACAACGGGCATCCATTGAAAATTGCAATGGAAGACGCGCTATAACAGCCAGCTGAAAAATGCTTGCTAGTTAGGCTAGCGCGCAATGGCTTTCTCTGATAGGGGCTTACTTCTTCAAGCTCTGCCCAACCTATACAAGAACTGAAGACGTTTTGCAATACCGACAGCAGCTCCCGCTGAAGCAATTGTAGCAGCTCCGACACCCATTGATTTTGCACCTTCTAACATCTCGGGTTGAGCAAGAACAAAGAAATCCATACCATGCCCCCGAGAGAAAGTAGTGATGATTGCCATGAATGCTGCCCTCGAGGACGTGTACAAGAAAGTCTTTGTCGATTCCTATCAGCATGTCTAATCTTGATTCTCCTTTACAGACCTGCAAATCTTATATAGGAAATTTATCGATTCATTACCGTGCAAGTCCGCTATCCCGAGCATGATTTTCCTACCCTCAGAGGAAAAGGTCTTTCCCTTTTGGGCCAAGACTAGAATCTATTTTTTACCTGTTTTAGGAATGAGCGGGACCACACCTTAGATTTCAATCCGAGATCACCCCTTGGGGTTAGTTCATTCTCTTGGTTACTCTTACTGACACCATCTACGAGAAGGTGAGGTCGTCTTTCTTTCCAGCCGTCTTATGGTTCGCCATACATACAATGAAAGAGAGGAGAGGTTAGCTATGTGATTATAATCTTTTTTGGTCGTTGTTCTGGTCGAGCACTCTCTTTTATTTGTCCAATTCCGTCTTACCAAAGAAGACTCACTTCTAACCAACCCTCGAAGGGTTGTGAGGTTGGACCATAAGAAGTATGGAGGGTAACGTAAGTTGGGTCCAGAACAACTTCTTTGCTAGCCTGAGTCGCGTGATTTATCTATCTCATTATAAGCGGCGAATCCCTACGCTAGCAAATGAGAAAACAAGAAGTCTTTAATTATGACAGCAACCGCTAAGCGGAATGTAAGCCTTTAACGGCTTGAGTTTGTTCGACTAATAGGATGCCATAATTGGCAGCCCATTAGTCTCTCTTGATGGCCAAAAAGAAGCTAAAAGTTGAGTCTTTGGTTCGGGAAGGGATCATAGATGTTATTTTCTGCTATTCTATCTATTTGTGCATTAATTTCGAAGAAGATCTCAATCTATAATGAAGAAATGATATTAGCTCTTTATTTTATAGGCTTTATCATAAACGTTCCTGAATGTACAAAGGTAAGCCAGGAAAAGCAACAAAGGTGGTCTCCAATCAGATAGTCACTCCTCCCTTTCCGCTACTACTAGCTCGAGTCACTCTTTTCGTTTACTTTTTCCAACATTTCTAGTACCAACTAATTCATTCGGACAAGACATCTCACAATGTCATGATGCGCCCATTCCTATGGCCATTCCTTCAACGTGCAAAGGAACTATTTCTTGGCAACTTGGAAAACTTATAACGATGTTTGTCACGCATATCACTAGAAAGATCGGGATATTTACAAAAGGCTTATAAAGCTCCCGTAACACTGAGAGATAAACAACCATTTTGGTGTCCATTGCCTCGGGAACACACATTTCCGACGAGCATTTGTTGGAAATTGTAACAGATGCACGTTGGAGAAACAGAGCGTCG
>CM071866.1:22386527-22430650 GCA_036759665.1 Gynandropsis gynandra | reverse complement strand
CCCATGCGACCCATGTGACCCTTTCTACCCATGTGACTTGTCGTTTTGCAGTTAGAATCTTTTCTTCCGACCCATGTGACTTGTCATTTTGCTGTCAGACTCCGACATGGGCAGTCAAATGTTTTCACTGGAAGACGAAGTACATGGCAGGAGATGACTTAGGTGACGGTGTTGGGTCACTCTCGGCTAATGAAATATCTCTCCAGTGAACTCATGCGACCCATGCGACCCTCATTTGGCATTAATTAGTTTGGCGTTGTTGATGTATTGTTTTGATTGGTTTTTGGCATTTTATCATCATAAACCTGTAAATTCATCGAGTTCGCATCTATTCATCAATACATGCGACCCATGCGACCCATGCGACCCTCATTTGGCATTAATTAGTTTGACATTATAAATATATTGTTTTGATTGGTTTTTGTCATTTTATCATTATAAACTAGTAAATTCGTCGATTTCGTATCTATTAATCCATATATGCGACCAAGCGACCCATGACATTATCAATATATTGTATATGTCTGTTTTGATTTGGAATCTTTGTAAATGTATTGTTTTGATTTGGAATCTTTGTAAATGTATTGTTTTGATTTGGAATCTTTGTAAATGTATTGTTTTGATTTGGAATCTTTGTAAATGTATTGTTTTGATTTAGAATCTTTGATCGACCCTTGCGACCCTCAATTGGCATTAATTAGTAAATGCCATTATCAATATATTTGAGTTGTATATGTTTAATTTAGAATTAGTATAGAAAATAATATAAATAATATCGAAATTTGAACAAAATATTAAATGTATTGTTTAATCATCCGCCGAGTTCTTAAAACACTACTATCACTTTTGAAACACAAGCAGTTGTTATACACAACTCAACTAGGTACACATGGGTCACAGTCTGTTTTAACCGTTGATTGACGTTGTAAATGTATTGTTTTGATTGGTTTTTGTCATTTTATCATCCTAAACCCGTAAATTCGTCGAGTTCGCATCTATTCATCAATATATGCGACCATGCGACCCTCGTTTGGAATTAAATAGTTTGATGTTTTAAATGTATTGTTTGATTTGTTTTTGTCATTTTATCATCCTAAACCCGTAAATTCGTCGAGTTCGCATCTATTCATCAATATATGCGACTATGCATGTCTTGTTTTGATTGGTTTTTGGCATTTTATCATCATAAACCCGTAAATTTGTCGGGTTCACATATATGCGACCCATGTCATCCTCAATTTTGATTGTTTTTTGACATTTTTTTTCATTTTCACCAGAATTCCCGCCGAAATTTTCACCAAAATTTGAAAATACTTTTCGAATTCCATCTGACGGCGATTCGATGTCAGGGTCATGTCTTTTCGTATTCCAGACGTTTCCTTTTTTCTAATAACGACACAAAACTTTTCGAATTCCATCTGACGACGATTCGATGTCAGGGTCATGTCTTTTTGTATTCCAGCCGTTTCCTTTTTTTCTAATAACGACACACACTCTCTCTCTCTTTAACTCTCATCATCTTGCCGAAAATGCAAACGACTGGTGACGGCGATTCGATGTCATGGTCATCTTCTTCTGGTGACAGGATTTTCACGGTACCAGTCACGCGTTCAAATCTGGACGTAGATGTAGTGGTAAGTGAACTCAAACCGATTTATTCGATTCATCAAATCAAGCCGTATATGCATTAGTCTGGCGTTGTTGTAAATTTATTCGGTTATCGCAGACACTTCCGATAGAGTTTGCGAGGTTGAATGGTCTTTGCGGTAGACGATGTAAGATTGAGTTGATAACCAATTACACAGACATTTGGGAGGCAGATCTAAGGCCCGTGAAACGCGGTGGCGCTAGCATCACCAGGGGTTGGACAAAGTTTTGTCACGATAATGGCTTTAACGTGGGTTGTACCCTCAAAGTCGAACTGGACGCCGTTCTTGATGATGTACCTTGTCTACTACTTGCCCCTATAATCTTCATAGATTGAATTACGTTGTATTTTGATTGCTTTGAACCTCATTTGAACAACAAAATTCATGTTTGTATTTGGTTAGTTTTTTTTTACTATTATTCAATAGAATGTATTATTGTTAGTTTCGATGTTTTTGTGGATTTACTATTATTGTAATAAGGGTCACAGAGGGTCTAAGGGTCGTAGGGGACAAAGGGTCGCAAAGGTACAAGGGTCGAAGGGAAACAAGGGTCGAAGGGAGATAAGGGTTGTAGAGGGTCCAAGGGTCGCAGACGACGGCCAGGGATTCTGGGTTGGAGGCTTTTTGTGAGTGGTGGGACGATGGCAAGGGAGGAGAAAAAGAGGGTGAACGGACGGCGGAGAAGAGGAAAGAGGGACGGCGACCGTGAAGGAGGAGGAGAGGCGGCGGCGGTTTGAGGAGGAGGAGGAGGGGCCGGCCGAGAAATTCAAAAATTAGGGTTGTCGTTAGACGTAGAAAGCTCTGATACCATGATAATTTGAATTCTGAATGATTCATTAAAATGAGCGTAAACGGCTATATGTACAAAAGAGAACATTAGACCTAATTATAAGATTAGACCTAATTACAAAAATTACGTTTATACCCTTTTTACATGTATATCCTTTACAGAGGGTACAAGAGTCGCACGGTCCAAGGGTCGAAGGGAGACAAGGGTCGCAGAGGGACCAAGGGTCGCAGAGGGTACAAGGGTCGCACGGTCCAAGGGTCTAAAAAAATGTTTACTCGTTGATTCAACTTGTTCTTTTATTAACAGTTTATTTGTAACATAATTTTGGGAATGGATAATTCACTTTTGTACATTGTAAATTTTTAAAAAATTATTCATATTATTTGTAAATAATAAAGCGTAAAGGGTCTCAGGGGTCCATCGTCGCAGAGGTACAACAGTCGCACCATTTGTCTCTTGCGAACCTTTTACCCGTTCGACCTTTGACCCTGCGACCCTTGACCCTACGAGGGAGACAAGGGCGTAGGGGTCCAAGGGTCGTAGAGGGACAAAGGGTCGCAGAGGTACAAGGGTCGCAGAGGTATAAGGGTTGAAGGGAGATAAGGGTCGTAGTGGTCCAAGTGGTCGCAGAGGTACAAGGGTCGAAGGGAGACGAGGGTCGGAGGGGGAAAAGGGTCGCACGGTCCAAGGGTCTAAAAAATGTTTACTCGTTGATTATGGAAGATGTAATTTGGTACATTGTTCTTTTTTTAACACTTTATTTGTAACATAATTTTGGGAATGGATAATTCAACTTTGTACATTGTAATTTTTTTTTTAAATTATTCATATTATTTGTAAATAATAAATTATTTTGACTATATTGTTAGTATCGTTGTTTTTGTGGATTTAGTATTATTATAACAAGAGTCGTAGAGGGACAAGGGTCGTAGGGGTCTAAGGGTCGTAGGGGTCCAAAGGTCGCTGAGGGACAAGGGTCGTAGGGGTCCAAGGGTTGTAGAGGGACAAGGGTCGCAGGGGTCCAATGTTCGTAGAGAGACAAGGGTCGCAGGGTCGAACTGAGTCGCTGGGTCGATCTGGGTCGTAAGGTCACATGGGTATTTTGGGAATATCAACATTTATAAGAGTATTTTTGAAGTTAAAATTTTTTTCTTTTCCGGAATGGATATTTTTGAAGTGTTTTAGCCTACGAAAATATTTTTGAAGTTAGCCCGAAAAAATGGTAAAATAGAACAGTTTAAGAAATTTAAGTAAAGAAACACTAAGTTATTTTATGGAAAACATGAATTTTAAAAAATTAGCTCACACAAATATAAATGGGAAAATGCCAGTTTGTTTATGAAAATCATTTTATTTAACAAATCATAATTATATTTATGTTTGTTAAAATAATATATACATAGTTTTTATACGTATTGGGTAATAATTTAAAAGTTAGTAAATTTTGCTTATCCAACACTACATTGCCATCTAATATGAATATCCTCCTCAATATAAACTTTAATGTTATTTTATATTCTCCACTAACTGAATTATCAATTTATTTACTTAATCCTAGTATTTTACTTGGATCATTAAATAATCATATTTTAGATTAACCAAAAAAAATTGTTGTGTTACAAAATCTTCACGGTACTAATTACGTAACTACAACCTACGGCAACACAAATTGTATAGCTAAGAAATCAGTAAACCAATCGACCTTTATATCTATATATATATATATATAGGCATATATATATATGTATGTGCACACATATATACATACACATGTATGTATATCCAACAAACAAAGGTACCGGAGTTAAAGAAGTGAATGTATCCCGATTTAGGGACCGGTTAGAAGGTCGTCGGTTTGGCGATTCATATCTCCTTCCTTGACATCAACAGTAGCAGTGATGTTTGCTAAAGCTGACTCGATATGTCCGGCCGGAGACGGGGTCCATCCGCTGGGAAATCTTGACCACCTAAGTTTCTACTCGGAAAGTTGTTGAGCTGTCCCGATTGTTCGCTCTTTCTCTTAGCCTTCTTGTGCCATTGCTTTATTGCCTTTGATGTTTGCTCGTCGAACACCGATCTTTTCATCGTCGATCCCATCTGTAACGTTTCATTTTATTTTATTTCTTTCAATTCAGTAAAGAATCTATTGGAGAGTACACAGAATTTATATTATAATGTATATTTAACCTAAATCCATTATCAATAAAATGAGAAGGATTTGTTTTCAAATTGGACCAACCTGAGTGACAAGGGCGTAAAGAGGAAGTGTAATGTAACTGCAGAGGAATTGAACTCCGACACTGAAAAGGAAAGGGTATTGAGACGTCAGATAAACATCGTTTCTTATAGCTGAAGAAACCGTAACACCTAGGATTACATTACATATTAGAAGATCTAGAGAAAGGGTTCTTACAGAGTGATAACTTACCCAAGACAGACTCGTACAATTATAAGACCGAAATGGTGATGAAAACACGATCTTAACCCGAACTCATACTGCACCATGAATCAATAACTTATCCTTCAACTTCATGTCATAAAATAAAAAACAAAACGAAGAACAAAGGATCTACATAATAAGATTGAAGATAAGTGAGAGAACAGTTTATGTTACCCATATCCAGAAGAAATAGGTAATCTCGAATGCGTTCTGAAAATTTTAGAACGGACAACAGTAAGATTATATTTACAAGTCTCCTTTAGATTTTATTTACTAACCACGATCAAAAGATGCCATATAATCATTTTTTCGCCTGCGAAAAATCTACCTGAAAGAGCACGAAATGGATCATATGAAGAATTAAGGCTGGCTGACCGAACCAGAAGTGCCTGTCTGAGACATTGACAAGAGGCATTCCTTGGATCACAGCGTGTCTCTCCTGAATTTCTAACGCCATGTCTGATATAATAGCTTGAAGCTTCGTTCCGATGGCTAATGTCAACTTCAGATCAACCACGACATTTAATCGTTTTCATATATACCCACAAGCTCAACTCTATTTCAATACTTATATTTTGTTCCTATTGAAAGAAAAAAATAGATCTTTCCGAGATTAAATCACTTACTGTTGGAGGAATCATGGTGATAACAGCCGTAATGTACCACCCTGAAATCATATTTTCAGAAATTTGTTTCTACGCATTGAAGACAAAGCCAATATTTGACAGAGGATAACTAACATATGGTGTTTCATTTGTGAGGGAGAAAGAGGGCCAACCGTGAACATCGAAGAGTAAAAAGAGCATCACAAAAGCCCATAACGGCGGGCTGTCATTGCAAGAATGATGATGGGTTGTATTAGAAAACAATGGAAGAAGATTGTTAAGGCTGAAAATAAAAACTGCAAGAACTCGAGGTTTCACGTTACCTTATTCCTACAACTACCTTGAAGTCATCTTCCAACGACCTTTTGATGTATTTTTGAAAATTGAACTTCATACTGGGTGCCAAATGAACCTAATCACAAAGGATTATTAAAAATATTTCTGGAAAACTTCAAGATGGATACGAAGAATATTACAAGGAACTCACGCTAATGAATCCATGTCGCATTGTTAAATAGTCAGATTTTCTCACAGACCTGAGCATCTGTCGGAAGAAGCAGATCTGAAAAAGTACCAAGATTAGTTTTCAAGTAAGAGAGGTGTCAACAGATCAACCCAGAAGTGCTCGTTTGGAATCTGCAAAATCGTACAATGTAGAAGGAGAATCTATTTCTCGTCCAGGGATTGACGTGCTCTCGGACAAATGATGTCTCATGAGTGAGTCTAAACCTTGAAGGGTCTACAAGTTCATATATACATACAAAAGAAGAGAATCAAGTTTATATATAATTACTCGCTTTTGATGAGTTAGCATCTGAAATATATTACAGCTTACCATTCATCATTTCTTGTTCAGTCATGATCTCTTGCTCCCACTGTTTCCATTCACGAATCTTCATATAGAAACAGAATAAGCTATAATGCAAAGATTAACATGTTTGAGTTTATGGAAACTTTATTTCACACTAATAGAGTTACTTACCTTTGCTCTTCCAAGCATCATGGTTATGGCACTATATATCACGTGAAATACAGCCAAAAAGAAAATGAAGATATGTATTTGATGCAACGCATTAAGCGATATAAGTGGCACATATCCCTGCAACAACAATAACTAGATCCATCAACCAAAAGAACAGTCGAAAAACTCTACCATCACTCCATCTTCTCTCACCAATCGCATGATGTTTTCTCACAAAGGAGCCAATGCAAATAGACGAACACATTCTATTTACATATTGGAATAGAGAATATGCATATCAAGTACCAAAGCATTACATCGTCGCAATTCGTAGGAGCAAAGTCGGCTAAAACCCGACGCTCAAGGGAGAAAAGACGTCTGTCATGGTCAGGCTTATGGTGAACTGCCTTCTTCGGATCCATATCCGGACCGTCATACGGACCGCAGAACGACATTGCTTGCCCATATTTCGATGGCACGCAAATGCTAGCGATGTAGTTTTGCCCAAAGGTCAAAAGCAGAGAGATAAATCCCAAAACCATAAGCTCTGAGAAAATTACACAACAAACGAACATGCAAAGTTCAAATAAACGCAAATTAAAGACGATTAGTAATTCCAAAATCTCGGAAATGATACCGTTTTTTATCTTCAGAAGAGCTTCGAGTAAGGCTTTCTTCTTTCTTCTATCGAAGAACTGGGACGACATATGAATGACAAAAACACCATTGTCAACACGAATGCATGAAATTTTACAGAAATAACGGATTCGAATAGACGTATATGTATGTGTGTATATGCCTATTTATATACATTACCACTCCGATTTTGTGGATAAACATTTCCAAGACGATTGAGATCAAGATGATGACCCCACAAACGGTGGAGACAGCCCATGTCGGAGTCTGATCGAGTTCTCTCGGACCTTCTTCGACGCCGCCGTTGCGGCCGCCTCCGGCCATTTCTCAACGAATGGATCACCGGAAACTAACTCTAGCTTCGCAATCCGACTTCGTGATCATTAATAGGAATTAAATAAAGAAAACTGCAGAAGCAGATGTTCGCGGTGGAGAGAAAAGGAGTAGGAGAATTTCGCCCACGTCGGTGTACGGAAACAGGAGAGGGAAATCTGATAAAAGGAGGAGGAGGAGAATTTCGCCGACGCCGGTGCACAGATTCAGAAGAGAAAAATCCGATGGTACTATTTTTTATTTGGATTCTTCTCTTGTTTGTTTGTTTTTTTTTTTTTTTTTGGCAATTTGTGTTCTAATGTATTTATGTATTATTATTTCTTTTGGGTGTTTTGGAGGTTCTAACGGTTTTGAACTGGGAACGTAGGGAGAAGAACGAATATAGGAAGTTTTGTTAGGAAAAATATTAATAATAATATTAAAAAAAGGAATCGCCGTTGCCGGGGATCGAACCCGGGTCACCCGCGTGACAGGCGGGAATACTCACCACTATACTACAACGACTTTGTTGCTAATGCCCGGTCAACTTGGTTTAACTATATTTTAGAAGGCAGTCTACACTTTTAGAACATTCCAATCTAAGGCTTGCGACCGACACCCACACACAGCTGATTTGATATGTCCGTCCCATGCAATTTCACCCACCGAGCCAAATATGCTTTGTGACATTAGAAAAGATTTTCCATGAATATCAAATATCGTTTATTTGTTATAAGATAAAAACCTAATATCTATTGCCTTTTTTTGTATGTTGAAGAAATTTGAACAGAAAAAATTTTGGTCTATAATTATACTCTATTTCATTTCATTTCTGTATCATTTCTCCAACTTTCACACGTACTACACATATTTTAAATAATAACATACAATATTTAACACGATATGACTCTACCTATTTTTTTTTAAAAAAATTCAAAATACGTAATATGTATTGTTTTTAATTTTATTTTTTATAATTTCGATTTTGGTTTGATTTGGTTTCATTTTCAAATAAAAATATATGAACATCGCTAACTAAATCTTTTGGACATAATATCAATTTCAAACAAGGACAGCTCATAGATGTAGGGAACAACCCCTGCCATTGGAATATATTAAAACCCAGATGGTTAAAAACTGACATCAAAGTGCAAAGCTTCCGATGGGGCATACAGCCCATCGGATACTTAGAGAAAACCGTGTATTTTGAAAAATGCACGAGTCAACAACTTTAGAAGCTCTTGAATTCATAGCTTTTTCTGGTATCCACCGAAGAAACTCTTTTTCTTTCTCATTATGGACTCGAATCCATTATTCTAAAACATTTTCTTTTCCAAGTGAACGCTACGTGGAGAAATCAATAACATGAACACTAGAAATGAAACAAAAAGGAAGAAAACAAAGATCTAGAAGATTATGAACAAAGGTCAATTTAAGTTTCATTCAATTTCATTTACTTTCACATCTATATGAGATACAAAATTTCATATGATGGAAAACTATCTTTCATAATTTTAGTTATATCGTATTATATAAACATCAAGCCTAAGTATGTAATTATATGTATAGACCTTGTGGAATAAATTCTCGGTCATATTATTTCAATATCATATTATATACCTCACAGACTAAATTTTCTTATTATAATAAGATTAATATCATATATACATTCCATATCATAATATATTAAAATTTTATCATATAAACCTCTTTGTCATAATATAATATACCATAGTACATCAACTTCACGAACTTAACCATCACTCAATAATATGAATATTTATAATAATTATCTAAGTATTATTATCATCGTGAAGGATGACTCTATCACCCTTAATATTTTATGGTTTATTATTATCGGTTATGTAAAGGATGACTATGTCACCTTTTCGAATGCATTGGCCATCATCTCGATTCAAACCAATTTTTTATTTATGTTTTATAATTTTCATTTCTATGTTGGATGATCATGAATAAATTTTTATTTGTTTCTTGTATAGCTACCATGTCGAAAATGGTCAATCATGAAACCATCGTCCTTGGTGATTTTGGAAAATTTTTAGGATGCATATATTTGATGTCAAAATGCATTTAGAGGCAAAAGAAATTATTGTCACAATCGACAAAAAGAAAGGTACATATGAATAAGATTAAGAAAAGGTGATGATAGTTTTACAACACCATGTTGAATATGCACTTAGGATGAATATAGAATAAAAGATAATCCCACTAATTTATAAAAATCATTAATCTGAATCAGACCTAAATGGGAATGACATGAACAGTCTTTTTCAAACCTAGCATTATATTTGTTCCTCCAAAAGATAAACATTATTAGCTAAATCTGATATTTCAAGACTTTAAATATGTACGTCAATATAACTCAACAATATTTGATATCATCTTCGTGATGGTGTTATGTGGAGAAAGATCAAAGAGCATGATACGATTGAGAAAATATTATCAACATTTCATGATTATAATGTTCTTTTACAATAACAATGTTGTACAAGGAAGTTAAAAAAATATAAAGATTTGAAACAAATATCCTAATTACAACAAAAAATCAAATTTTGATGAGAAATCATGAAGCTTGACCAACTGGTTTTGTCTTAAACTTCTAAACAAACTATGGTCGCTGGCATGGACATGGATATGGTCTGGTCGTGGTAGAGGAAGAAGCCGAGGTTATCAACCACATATTTTTTATAATGGAAATATAAAGAAAATAAAATATTATGGAAACTAAAATGATATTGCAAATAAAATTAACATATAAGAGTTATTATTAATATGGTACGAACGACAACTGGTCAAAGACCCTTCAAACGCAAAGACAACATGTTAACTTATACCGAAAATCATTAAGAATAAAAATAAAAATGACAAACCGATTTTTTTATATGTTGGTGATTTTTTTATAATGAATGAGAAATGCCTTATTTGGATGTCGTATATTTTCTGGATGAGCCTCAAAATGCTAAATGACGAGTGAAATAAGAAAATTTCGACATATAAATTGTTATTGTGTTGGAAATATTGCTTGTTGCATATATTTTAAAGTATATTTTTGTTTGAAAATTAGATATACAATTTTTAGTTTTTTGTTGGTGTACCCTGAAATTATATATATATATATATATATATATATTGCTGCCATTGCTTTACGTATATTTTTAATCTAAGGTCAATGATGAAAATGTATGTCTTGTTGACAATGTTGGACCTAAAAGATATTCAAAAATAAAAAAATATTTCTTTGAATTGAAAATACACGAATCCATTGTTATTATAATATCTTGAAAGATAAAAATATTTATGGTCTCTCTAAATTTTGTCGCTAATTCATCTCTAATTTAATTTTTTTCATGCATAAATAATTTTTTCCTCTATCATTTCTTACTCTTCCTTATATTTCTTCATCTCTTTTTGGTTCACTCTCTCTCGCTTCCTTTCGATTATTATTTTGTAGCTTCATGTTGACATCTTTCTCCAAGACCAAGAGAAATGTGTTTTTTTTTTCTTCCTTTTGGTAAGTTGACCTAATTATGATTGAGGAGTTCACTATTCTCTATTAGAGACCATTTTTATCTATGGTGCGGACTAACTTATTGTCTTCATATCGGAGATCACAATATCTTTACTCGTCGACAGGGCCGTGCCTGAAGTATTGGAGGCCCCAAGCGGAGATAAAAAAATGGTGCCCCTTGTCTTTTACAGAAACCAAAATATCAAGATAATAAATAAAAATGTGATTCCATTCACAACTCGAGTCACTACACATAGTATAATAGTTCAAAAAGTTAAACTAATACTAGTACTACTGAAATCGAACTCTCCTTGCAGTTTTTCCTGCAAAATCATTCATCAAACTTTTGTAATCAAGATCTTTGATCATTTCTCTTTCAATCGATAACATAGCCAATCCATTCAACCTTTCTTGTGACATACTTGATCGAAGATAAGACTTGATCAATTTCAACTTTGAGAAGCTTCTCTCAGCAGAAGCAACAGAAACTGGAATCGTCAACACTATACGATAAGCAATCCAAGTGTTGGGGTAGCAACCATCCATTTTTTTCAGAAAATTCAACACTTCAATGGGCTTCTTAGTTTCTTTGGGTAAGACTTTTCTTAGAACTTTCAGCTCCATAAACAAATCATTCCCATCAATATCTGAATGTGTTCCATGTTGCAAAAAGCCTTGAAGCTTGGAACAAGATGCCATCAAGCTATCATCACTTGCCGAGTTCAATTTTCTCAAGTCGAACAAAAACCCAAATATTTGATCATACCTTCGGAATTGTTCAAACCTTGCCTCAAGTGAAACTAAAGCTTGATCCATGACTTGGATGAAATAATCAATTTTGAAGTTATCCTCTGGGGATAAGACTACATCATCATTGATCTTATCTGATCCCTCGTCATATTGTCTTTTTCTCTTGATAATACGTCTTTGTTTCGTAGGAAAAATGGCATCAATCTCCATAACATCTGCAATTAGTTTAGCTTCAACTTTTGCTTTCTCAAACCCAGTCTCCCTGTAGTTTTGGAAAAATGAAACAAGCCCTTTAAGTTGAGCAATGGCAACATCGATATCCATGTCCTCTGATTGTAAATGCTTACTTACAGCATTCACAACAAATAGAAGATCGTGCCAAATAACCATACCAAACAAGAATTCAAAGCTTCCAATTCCATGTGTTTCACTTGTTGCAAGACACCAGCCTCACTAACTTTTGCTTTCTCAAACCCCGTCTCCCTGTAGTCTTGGAAAAAAGAAACAAGCCCTTTAAGTTGAGCAATGGCAACATCGATATCCATGTCCTCTGATTGTAAATGCTTACTTACAGCATTCACAGCAAATAGAAGATCGTGCCAAATAACCATACCAAACAAGAATTCAAAGCTTCCAATTCCATGTGTTTCACTTGTTGCAAGACACTCAGCCTCACTTCTTGTTTTTGGATCATCACTATTATCGGCCAAGTAAAACAAAGCTTCTCTTATTTTTGGAGCTTGAAATCGTATTGCTTTAACACTCTCAATATGACTCTCCCAGCGAGTATCAGATAGAGGCTTTAGTGTGAGACCTCTCACCATATCTTTGAATACAGCCCACCTCTTTGTTGAATGTGCAAATAGGCAATAAACACGCTGAACAATCCCAAAAAATGACACAGCTCTTGTAGAAGTGTTGGCCATATCACAAAGTGCGAGATTCAAGCTATGACAACCACAAGGAGTGTAAAATGCCCTAGGATTGACTTCAAGCAATCTTCTTTGAACTCCTTTATGTTTTCCCTTCATATTTGCTCCATTGTCATAACCTTGTCCTCTTATATCATCCATTTTCAACTCAAGATCAACCAATGCCTCTTGAATAGTAAGAAAAAGCCCTTCTCCAGATGTATCCTGAACTTTTAGGAATGTCAAAAAAAATTCATCTATCTTCGTAGAAGTTGCCATAACATCTACACACCGGATAATAAGAGCCATCTGCTCCTCATGACTAACATCTGGAGTACAGTCCACAATAATTGAAAAATATTTCGCGCTTTGAATCCTCTTGATTATTATAAGCTTCATCTCATTCGCTAGCATATCTATCAACTCATTTTGAATTCTGTTGCTGAGATAATGATAACGAGTTTCACCATTTTCAATTCTTCTAACATGTTCCTGCATTACTGGATCAAACTCTGCAAGCATTTCAATGATACTCAAAAAATTCCCACAACCCTCTTCACCAATCTTCTCATTGCTCCCACGAAATGCTAAATTATTTTTAGCAAGAGTCTTTGCCACCGAAAATATTCTCAACAACACTCCTTTCCAATGAGCTTTCTCTTTCTTGATTTCTTCTTGGATATCATTATCAAGACAACAATTGTTCTGGAGTCTCAATTCTAATTCCATCCACTGACTCATGCACATTATATGTTCTGAGCTAGTTTCATGCTCTCTCAGCCGCGATGAAAGGTTCCTCCAATCATTGTATCCTGTTGTTGCCAGTTGGCCACTAGTTTTGTTTTGCTTGAATAGCTTGCAACAAAAACAAAATACCTTGTCTAGTATTTTCGAATAAACTAGCCAACGTCTGTCTTGTTCCTCTCCATTACTCATCTCTCTTGTATAATGTACGCTAGAGAAATGTCTACCACTGGCATCTTTAGGAAAATGACACTTACTAGATTGCCTTTCCATAGGACCTTTTTCAACCATAAAGTCTCTCAATCCCTGATCTACTATATTCCAGTTTCCAGGATCACAAAAATCTAAAGGTATGTGTTGTTCTCTAACATCTTTTTGACCAATGGCATTCAGATTCCCGTCTCCAACCTCATTCTCATTCTCACTAATATGCACTTGCTCCTCTTCTTTGCTACCATGTTCATTTATATTTTCATCCTCATCATCATTCACAGAAGCAAGTTCCTCACTATTTCTCGCAATCTTGTTAATTCGAATACTTTCGGATCTTTTAACATACCTCAGAAAAGCATTAGCTTGAGAACTTATCAACTCTTCTTGTTGTTGTTTCCTCTTCCTTTTTTTGGCTCCAGAAAGTTGTTTTCTATTGCTTGATGGAGGCATTTTTTCTGAAAAATTAAAGGAAACATAAACCATGGATAAGAAAAAGAGAGCGTTTAAGAAAAATTAAAGGAATGGCGAAATATGTATGTTCATGCGACCTTCACCAACACTCCAAAAGAGAAAAACAGAGCCTTGTCTTCAAGACAGAGAACAAAGAAATGGCGAAATTCTCCGGTTTGCTTATGATTTTACTTCTCATCTCCGTAACTCAGTTCGCTTCTGTATCAGCGGCGAGGGTTTTTCCTGGTTTTTCCGGTGCTTGATAACGTTATCTTCGCCGGAGAGATCCCGGAGGAGGAGGGTCCTCAACCAACGGTGGTGAGTTTAAGCAAGGCGGGTCACGAGGGTACTCCGACGAAGACGACTTCACGAGGAATATCCGCCGGCCGGTGGTGCTGTGCGAGCGCGGACGGTCGCCGGAGGGAAAAAAAATTAGGTTTAGGGAAAAAAATTAGGTTGTCGAAGAAGATTAGGTTTAGGGAAAAAAAATTAGGTTTAGGGAAAAAAATTAGGTTTATTTCTTTTTTTTTGAAAAAAAAAATAAAAAAAAAAGAAAACGGTGCCCCTGCACCTGCTGCGGATCGAACTCGAGACCATAGACCTAAATTTGGCACGCAACAACCACCACACTACGATACATTCTTGTATCTGGTGGTGCCCCTAAAAATAAAAATTATTGTGGTGCCCTAGGCCTGTGCTTGGGCTGCTTGTGCTCAAGCACGGCCCTGCTCGTCGATCTCGTCGACTACTACCCTCTACATAGTTGTATAGTCTCGTCGAACACTACACATTGCCTTATATATCTCTTTTTTATTAATTTTAATTTATATATTATCATTTTTTTTTATTTTGAGAAATATATCCAAATGGATTTCAAATAGAATTTTCTATCACTAATTTTGATTGATTTTTCCATCACTTCCAGACATATTTTATGTCTTTAATTCCAAATGAATTTTTCAATTTTAAATACAAACATAAATTTTTGTCTTTAATTCCAAATTGATTATAAATAGATAGTTCTTATGGACGACCAAATACAAATGTACAATATCTTTCTGAGTCCGTCTAAAACTCTTTTTTTACGAATAAGGAATATGTCTCTAAATCGACATTCTTTTTAGTAATCTCGGAAAAAGTTAAAGAAGTTCATCGAGAGTATGAATGATGCATTATTTTATCCAGATGGATAAAGTTTACTATAAATGATGTAATATTTTATCCAAAATCTCAAGAAAGTTTATTGAATTTCAACGATATCTGTCAGATTGTCTATCACATAGAAATTACCAATGAAAATCAGGAATATCTTTGCATCACGACAATAATTTCGAAAAGAAATATATGATGGAAAAATTATAAATTTTATCTTCTATATTATATTTCAAAAAAATACTTATGTTCACGTACCATGCCACCTTGACCCCAAAAATATCGACATGTTTAAGATCTCGCATGTCGATTGAGTTCTCCTAGTTCAATAATGATGCGATAAATGGTTGAAAATTTTAATGATCATCCAATTAAAATGGAAAGATATTTTAGTCTCATGAAATTATATGTACATCTTTTCACTAAGAAAATTAATAGTGAGATCATCATCGGTAAATGTTGAAAAAGAATCATCGTTGTTTTAAAATGAATACACAAGGATAAAAATTTTGATATTTTATTATATTAATCAATGCTTCAAATATATGACCATACAATTAATATATTATGAATCCATAATAGGACATTTGGGATGGTTTTTGCTCAAATACCAAAATTAAGAGCTCAATTATCGATTATCCTATTAAATGAGAGGCTTGATAACAATTGTAAATTCATTTTTTAAACTTTCAATGATTATTATAATCACTCAAAGTCGAGATTGAACATATTGTATCGCTTGTTCATACACAAATGGTATAGTAGAATCATTAATTAAATGTCTCCAATTTATTACTCTATCATAGTTATTGAGAACAAAACTCTCAATATCTCTTGAAAACATGTCATTTTACATGTGGCTGCATTTATTCAAATAAACCATAGTTTTACCATAAATATTTTCCAATGCAATTAAAAACTAGCCAATAACTGAATATATTCATCATTGAGTATTTTGTTGTGTTGTATATCTATCGATTTCTTGCTGCAATGACGAAAATGAGACCACAAAGAAGATTAAGAATTTACATTGATATAATTTACCATCTATCGTCATATAGTTAGAAACACAACAACCTAGATCCACCTTTATTTGCTTCCATCCATCTAGTTTTAGAATGTATCATGATCTTGAATCCTACGTCTTCCAATATTTGAGTGATTCATATATAAGATTCAAAATCATAATTTATTTAGTAACAAATACTATTCATAGGTACATAAAAGATAGAGAGATAATAATGTTTGTACGAAGAAGCATCTTGATATGATTCATATATTTATTGTTATATGACAATGATTGATTCATCTTCTTCTCAAGCTTCATTAGATTGGTTTGTATATCATCTCTTGGACAAATATCAAAGCCTTCATCACTCGCAGCTTTACTTTCAAACCATTTATCAACATATGAGTTCATTTGATTTGACACTACTTACTATCCTTGTATGTTGTGTCAAGAGTAATCCTTTAATAAGACAAGAAAATGGTAGAATATATCTAATAGTTTTAGACAGACCTTGAATAACAACATACTCAAAGTTCACTTTACCCATATTGGATGGAACTTACTCCTTGATACAATGTAGTAAAATCTCAATGCAATTCTTTAGGGAGTTTGTTTTCTCTGTAGGCAATCAGTTTGATCTACAATTTTTTTAGCAGCTTAAATTCCATGGTCAGTAGAGAAAGGCTTATCCGCCCATTCCAAGTTGTACCTCCATTTCCTATAAGGGTTCTTGCAACAATATTCATATTAACGAGTATTTCTAACTCATTCTCCCTATATGTTGTATCAGGTGTTTCCAGATATGAAAGGATTCAAACACATTTTGACCTATTTTATCTACGCAGGGCTTCACCTTAGTATAAATTACGTATAATATCATGACATTTGTTATGGTTCCAATCGATTTCCTTTCGTGCAATAAATTCCAAATTCCTATTGCTCTAAACTTGTAACATTAAAAGATATTTTGCCTCATATTTCCTTAATCTTGACCATCTTATATCTAACCACCACCCCCATTTCAATAAAGTACTTATTTTTAAAAGCATATAAAACTGAGATATTACAAATTCCAAATACTAAATTCTTTATTCTTTTCTCATTCTGATCTATATGAAGCAAGGTTCAAGAAAGCGCTAGGCGTTAGGCGGGCGGACACCCAACGCTTAGCGCCCAGAGCGCCTAGGCGGAGCCTAGGCGGTGTCTGGGCGGACTAGGCGGATATATATATTTTATTTTTATTTAATATAATTATAAAATACTTAATTTTATAAAAACATATATAAATAAATAAAGTTTATTATTTATAAAAAAATATTTATAAGTATTAAATTCACAATATCAAACATACGACGACAAATAACATAAAACAAACATAATATAAAAAATAGACGTCGTGTAAGGACGATGTTAGACCAAGACAAAGGCAAAGGCGAGAGGCGATGACGAATGCGAGAGATGAAGCAAAGGGTGGAGATGAAACAAAGATGAAGATGAGAAATGAAGGTGATGACAAAAGATGAAGATGATGACAACATACGAGAGACGATAGAAGATAAGAAAAGGATGAATGCAAAGACGAGGATTAGATACAAATGCGAGGACAAGAGATTTAGATAAAGACAATAAATAATGGAATACATAGAAGAAGACAAATGAAATGATGATGTCAAAGTCAATAAAAGATAAACGCATGGATAGATATCATTGTTAGTTTTTTTTCTTTAAGTACCAAAACGACGTCGTTTTGACGTTACTTTTTTTTTTTACAAAAAAAGACCGCCTAGAGATTAAGCGGGCGGCCAGGGAGCGCCCAGCGTCTAGGCGGGGCCTAGGCGGACGCCTAGAGGGATTTTTAGAACACTATGAAGATTTTGCATCTTCTTTTGTTTTTGTAGAAGTAACCTCATTTACTTCTTTTGATTTAGTTCACTTACATCGCTTTGTCTTACTTTGACAGATCTCCAACTCTTCTCCTTCTTTTTCAATTGTCTCAAGGATGGACTTAATATCTGCTTCGTGTGCAAACATAGGTTCTGCTACCGAAATTTGTTTTCCTTTAGGAATAACTAATCACATTTTGGATTGTTCTATACGTTTTTTGGATCATTTTGTGATCTTTTAGGAAATAAAACTAAGGAGCACATCTTCTAGAAATATAAAAATATTTTGCGCATAACAAGGACCAAAGGGACAAACAGTTGAAACGATCGACTTGAGCACCAAGATCGCTCGATCGAGCACTTTTAATTTTGATGCTCAAAATGTTGTTGACTCGAGCAAGCGATGCATGAGAATTTGTCAAATTTAGCTTCGAATTTCATGGGAAAATTTGGAACAATTGACTACTCGGTATGAGTTGCAACAAAATCTGGCAAGCATTTTGTCGATTTTACTTAATAATTCAAATTTTGATTTATTTAAAGGCTGGAGAGTTTTTCTAATACCTAGAAAATTCATCCTTTACAAAAGAAAACAATAAAAAAGATAAAGAATAGATTTTTCGGATAAAAAATTGGAGAAAACAATAGTTAACTATTTTTAGAATTTTTTGTTCCAAAACTATAAATAAGCTTATATATATAACTTTTAGTAGTATGATTTTAGAGATTTCGTCTTTAGTAATTGATTTTTCAATATCTAACAATTTGTTTGGCCGTAAAAGAGTTTGCATGGAACCATTACAACACAAATCAAGAAACTGAGCGAACCGGATTTTGTTGAAACCGGTTGCAGTTAGACCGGTTTCGGATATTAATTTGTGGCCATGTTCTCCTCCTGTACCTGGCACGCACAGCATGACATTTTTCTCCAAAAGAACGATAGGAAGTCTCCAAAAACGGCATACAACTCATAGCAAGAAGCTAATCAGCAGGTTCTGTCAGAAGCGTCTCTTTCTCGCCGTTTTCTGGTAGCCAGCATTTTCCCGAGAAGCAAACGGAAACATTTTTCGAAGATGAGGACACTGCCGACTCTATCCTTTGGCGCCATCGTTCTTGGCAAGCCTTCTGCAACTATCAGAAGAGCTTTCGCGGCAAACTTGGCTTCACAGCGGTGCGTATCCATGTTTACTGAAGATCCGAAGATGAAGGATTTGATGGAATACCTGGATTCTCTGAAGAACTACGAGAAATCGGGTGTGCCGAAGGGAGCGGGAACGGATTCTGGTGATGGATTCGATCTGGCTCGGATGGAACGTCTCATGAATCGCCTCGGTAATCCTCAGTCGAATTATAAGGTTCGTGGTCTCTTTTTTTTTTTGCTTGCTTGGTTTAATGAGAAACGCGGAAAGGGTGAAAAATTCGAACTTCATAACTGTATAACTAGAAGATTTTTTGCATGCTCGTCATATGCATTTCGAAATCCCACCATTTGTTTTGTTGCTGAGAAATTCTAGGCGAGATTTTGAGTCAAACGACTCAATTGATTCCTGCATTTTTTAAACCTAATGAAGTAATCAGGGAGAGAAGGTATTTCAATCGTTTTTCTAGTTGTTGGAAGCTGAATTGTTCTTACCTTGCTCAACAAAAGGCATTGGATTTGGTCAAGGACTTATAATCGCGTGCTTTGTTGATTGCTGAATACATATTTGTGGATTTCAAGGAGAAATAACGATTATGGCCGTGATTTTAGAATGTTCATGTTGCGGGGACAAAGGGGAAAGGATCTACTGCTTCTTTTCTCTCCAATATCTTGCGAGCAAGCGGATATTTGGTCGGTTGTTATTCTAGGTACAATGTTGTTGTCTCCATAATGTAGACTGCTTTTAATTTCTTTGAGATTGGTATTTCATATTTGTTATTCTAGGTACAATGTTGTTGTCTCCATATTTGTTTCCATCACAAGACATTCTATTTCGTTTGAGCAGCCCACATATTTTGAGTATAAAGGAACGCATGTCCGTTGGAGGATATGGGGATCCAGTGTCTGCGTCTAAGCTCAATGATCTTTTCTATTCTATAAAACCAATTCTTGATCAGGCGATTGAAGAGGAAACTGGTTGCTTGAGTCATTTTGAGGTATATATTGCTCTATGGTATCTTTCATGTTGCTCCTAGTGAAACTTCTCCTCCATCTTCTGTCTTCATATATTTTAGGGAGAAGCAACATAATTAGTTGTGAATCTCATTTTCTAGACATTGTATAAGCTGATATTATTTTCTCTTGGCAGATTCTCACTGGGATAGCCTTTTCATTATTTGCTAAGGAAAATGTTGATATTGCAGTTATAGAGGTTGGTGATTGCTCATCTTTTACATAGATTTAATGCATGCCGAAAAAGCTCATCTAGTTTGAATATCTTATGTCACTTTCTAATTTTTGTGGTCTTGGTCTCCTGGGACATGCTGGTTTTTTGCATTTGATATTGGTAGGCAGGGCTAGGAGGCGCTCGGGATGCTACAAATATTATTGGAAGTTCTGATCTTGCTGCATCAGTCATAACAACAATAGGTGAGGAACATATGGCAGCGCTTGGGGGTTCCTTGGAAAATATAGCAGTCGCAAAATCAGGAATTATCAAACATGGTCGCCCAGTTAGGTGAATTTTGCTTTTAGAAGTCATATAAAGGCAGTGCAAGTAGTGTGTCTAACATTATGTCCTGTATTTGCTGTATTGTTTTGTGTTGTGTTTGCTTAGAAGAATCTTGATAGAGTCTTTGTTGAAACTTTTAGGTAGTTTTAGGTGGTCCATTTCTTCCACATGTTGAGGAAATTCTACGTGATAAAGCAGCATCTATGTCATCAGCGGTTATATTAGCATCTGATGTTGGAATTAGTTCTGCAATCAAAGGCGTCAACACAAATGCAGGCAGGCCGTGTCAGTCTTGTGACATCGTAATACGAAACGAAAGAGATGATAAGCCGGTAAGTTCTATACCTTTTTCTTTTGTATTCTTTTACGAATCAAAAGTTTCCTGTTTATATAGAGATCATAATGCTTGTAACTCTTTCGGTGTATAATGCACATAAACCAAGATTATAGAGCTTGATGACGTAAATCTACGCATGCTTGGGAGTCACCAGCTCCAAAATGCGGTTAGTGCCACATGTGTGGCTCTCTGTCTTCGCAATCAGGGTAGGTATTTGTATATCTTTTCCTTTCATATGCATTGCCAGTGTCATGAAACAAAAAAAGAAGAACAACGAAAAAAGAGAAGAAAGTTTGTCAAAGGAACCAGAGAGAAATATATGTAGTTCAGTACAGCGTAGGAGTTTGCTGACAAAGTCTGTCAAAGGAATTTGGTGGTCCTTCTAAGAAGTCGAGTATAATCTCTATTCCGTTCTAACATAAAGTTACTTTTGAATCAAGGGCAACTAAACTATTTTGATAATGTCTATGCTACAATAGGCACTGATCTGAATCATTCGCCTCCCAGTTAGCTACATATTATTAACTTGTTCCTGAGATATCATTTTATATAATTATCAGGATGGAATGTGTCTGATGAAGCTATTCGGTTCGGTTTGGAGAATACCCGTTTACTTGGGAGAAGCCAAGTTCTAACATCCAAGGAAGCAGAGTCTATACAGTTACCTGGAGCGACAGTGTTGCTTGATGGAGGTTATTCTCCCTTCTTCTTTTCTTTAACCATGTTTTCATTAGATTAAGTTCAGTTCCCAAACATGGTAATTGAATTTGCATTTATGTTGTGAAAGGATGACATTAGCACTCGAAATAGTCCACCACAGCAGATTTCTTTCAGCGAATCAATGTTTGGGTGTCAATCTTTTACGTATCTTGTTATAGTTTACATTGGACATTTGAAGTCTTGGTTGAAAACCATAAAGCTTATTCATTTATCTTGGGTGTTTTCAGCCCACACCAAAGAATCCGCGAGAGGTGTGAGGGACATGATAAGAATGACATATCCGGACAAGAAACTGGTGCTTGTGGTTGCAATGGCAAGTGACAAAAATCATTTGGCTTTTGCAAAAGAGCTTCTTTCAGGTTTTTATTGACCTTTCATGTTTCTACATTGAATTGTTAATCATACACAGGGAGTGATGAGAGAAAGCTTGATCCTAAATTCAGATGAAGGATATGACCCCAAGACATTATCTTCTGAATTTTCGCTCAGTAGATTTGGCCTTTTGTCTTTTTACATGGAGAGGTTTCCATCCACGGAATACACGAGGACGCTAATGTTTCTGTTCTAATTCATTTTACAATTATAGGTCGACAACCAGAAGCTGTAATCCTAACAGAAGCTGACATTGCTGGAGCAAAGGTCCGATCAACTTCCTCTTCCTCATTGAAGGAGACTTGGATCAAGGCTGCCGATCAGCTTGGTATTAGCACCACTGTCCTGCAGCATTGCGAAACGGATTGTTTCGCAGGAGCATCAAAAAGCACGACTGTTTTATCCGCAGAGAGTTCATTCAAGGTCGCATTAGGGCTCGCTTATAAGATTTTAAAAGATAGAACCAAGGGCAGTGGCTCGGGCATCGTTGTAGTCACAGGTTCTCTGCACATTGTCTCTTTAGTGTTAGCTTCTGCAAAAAACTAATGTCTTGTTCGTTCAGGTACTGCATTTGTAAGGATTTGAACAATTTATGTTGCAAAAAGGTCCTTTGTTTGTTATCTCTGTTTCTCTCCCAATTTTGTAGTATCAGTATCAGATATGGTTTTCCTACATACTCCCGCGTTACATTGCCGATAAGTTGATGAGAAAGAAATGAAATAAGATAATTGTTTTACAGAATTAAATATCTCTATTTCTCGTTGTTTAATGATGGATCCGCTGTCTTGGAAGCCATAATCAGAGCTCTCTCTTTATAACGAACGGCGCAAATATGTCATGTCATCATGAGCTACTTTTATCTTAGTATAGAAGATAAGATAAATACTTGGAGTGAAAAAATGTGGTACATAAAAAGACCGGTCAAAATGTTAATACTCTGAAAGTTAGTGGGCGAGTTTGTGATTTTTGGAAGGTTTTTTTTGACACACCTCTTGGTGACGTGGAGGCTTCGGTTCAAGCTTAGATATTATCGAATTCGTACATGTTTTCTTCCTACTCCCAAATGCTCTAAGAAAAACAATCTCAGTTTCTTCGTTCGCTATTCTCTCTCGCTTGAGTTCCAACAATGGCGGCCATTTCTAGCTCGCTAGTCGTATCGAATAATTCTCAGCTTCATCCATCATCTGGTAATCTTTCGGCTCATCTCCTGTCTCCTGACTCTAGCTGTATTCACATTTTCTTGTTGGCGAAAGATCTCGATTTCTATTTGTTTGGATCCTTCTTAGTTGGGAACACTTGATGTTTCCTTGAATCACCGGTATTTTATTTCGGGTTTCTTGTGTATTTTTCGGATTTACATGTGGAGTTGTTCGAGAGGATTCGTTAAATATTATGGCATTGATTCAGATGAAAGCTTATCCAGATTTATTATTAGATACGTTAATGGAGGTTTGATATATCTGATTCTCGTGTTCCTACATCTTTTGTCTTTTTAATCTTCGAGCATCAGAGAGTGAGCTTCCAAACTTCAGAAAAACATTGAAAAGTAGCTTAAGACCGATTGAAGATTTCATTTACCCTACGGTTACCATTGACGTTTGGACTGTTCATCTCTGGGATTGTGTGGATCTAAGACTAAAAATAATGAATCTCGTATGTAAAGTTCCCTATGTCTTGTTTGAGCTATATGGTTGAAGATAATTGCAACCTATTCCCTTCTAAAGTTTAGTTGGAGAGGAAACACATATTTACTCAACAATTGTTTATGGAGCCTCTATATCTGATTCTCTTCCTTCGAACCTGCATCTAAGTCTGATGATTAGCCTAGTTTAGATCTCGTGAGAACCAGACTAATACAATGGAAAGTTCTGTGCATTTGATGCTCGTTATTAGGAATCTAAGCATTCTTTATTGCCATGATGAATATGTCTTCTTGTTTCAATTCCCAGTGAATTTTTTTGTGTGATAAGTATACGAGTTTTTACTAGAACTAGCTTCTTAAGATGCTTATCTTTCTATCTCATTCATTATCCTACTAGGACCTATGGACATGAACCTCAGAAATCTTTACTTATTCTCAAAAAATCCATTCTAGGCCTTACTCTGAAGCCACGGAGTCAAGCCCTTCGGAGTGCACCCTCTGTCAATGTTTCTTTTGGATTGAATGGCTCCAACAAACTGCAGTTCTCTGCTTCCAGAAGCAGAACTCCCTTAGTCGTTCAGGCAGCATACAGGTATTCTTCAAAGATTGGATAAATGATTTATTGAAAGATAAATACAAAAATTGTTTAATAAAAAAAATTCGAGTTTCCATTTTATAATCATACGTGCATAGCTTGTTATTCTTAATCCTTCTGGACAATGTTGAATGTGTTAAAGAGCTTAGACCTGAGTAACGTTTAAACCATGACTTCATTTCCTATGTCCCTGACAGGGGCGAGTGTGCTCTCATGTCCCTATATCTGTTCTGATTTCTTGTAGCATTTGAAATGACAGGGATGATGATGGGCCAGGCAGCACAGGCCTTTTTGTTGGAGGGTTTATATTGGGAGGACTCATAGTCGGTGCCCTTGGATGTGTATATGCTCCTCAGGTCATATGTCGTTTCACAGAGTTTAATTAATTACCCTTTTGTTTATCTTGAAGTAATTTTTCCCGAAATTATTGTTTCTATATTAAGGCCGACACTGAAATTTGTAATGCGTGTATATTTATAGTTTCTATTGCCATTATCCTGTCGATGTTATAATTAGGAATATGGGTGATGGGATTCATTGTACTCCACAAAAGTATATGATAACAGGAGATATTATTACCTTAGAACTTCAAAAAGTTCCATGTTTTTTTGCTTTTCTTAAATGATCATACTGTTTTTGTATTTTTATAATTTGTAGATCAGCAAGGCTTTAGCTGGAGCAGACCGAAAAGATCTCATGAGGAAATTGCCTAAATTCATATACGACGAGGAAAAGGCTTTGGAGGTGAGTCGAAGCTGCTACAATGATCATTATAACCATCCTTGCAGTTGTTGCTATCCTTGGTGTAATTTGATGAGTATTATTGACCAGAATGTTCACATAAATGGATCATATGTTTGTATCTCTTTGCTCAAATTTAGTAGTGAATCACCCTTTCTCGTTTAACATCTCCTCGTGATAATATGCAGAAAACACGGAAGGTATTAGCCGAAAAGATTGCCCAACTCAACTCTGCTATCGACGATGTGTCCTCGCAGCTCCAATCAGATGACACCCCCAATGGTGCTGCCAGCAACACCGATGAAGTCGAGGCTGCCATGTGAAATCTTCTGATTTAGTCTTAAAACACTGGTGATACTTATAATTGATCGTGTTTCGATCTAGTGAGTTATTTTCCGCTGGATGCTTTTATCATAAATTTCCTCGAAACGTTCTCTGTTTGGTCATAGAAAGCGTATGTTTGAAGAGAGTACATTGGTATGTGTTGTGTGATCTTTAACCACACCAAATTCTTGGTTCCTGTGGTAAAGAGTAAACAGGTGTAGATCCGATACCTAAACCAGGGTAGCTTGCCTTAGACTCTACCTTTCAGGCCAAAAGGAGGGTATTAGGAAATTAATTTGGTGCTTTCGGGTCTAATGAACCATTTTTATTTGTGGTGGAATTTATTTGCCATTGAAGTTCTTTGATTTCCGAACTTGCCATATTATAGTCAGTTTATGATTCTTAGTATAAAATAGCATATTAATACTTTTATTGGATAATATAGCCCATAAAAATGGATAATCTTTATTAAAATTTTAGAGGTTATTGATTTTGATTAGGATGCACAAATATCAAATATTCTCAAATATCCATTTATTCGGGTTCAAAAAATATTCAGATTTTTTATTTGTATTTATAAATTTAGTTATTCGTAAATACGAATTATATATCACCTCACCAAAGATTATTAAATGTAAAAAATAAGTTTTTTCATTTTGAAATACTAAAAATTGTTTATTTTCTATTTCATTTAAAATTTTAAAATTATTCATATATATTAGATATATATTTTTTAATCCATAAAAAGTTTTTATGTATATATAGATTTTAAAATATATATCTATTTGTTTAATATATATATATATTCATCTTCTTTCAACTTTTTATTTTCAAATTTAATCGTTTTATCATAAATTATTCCAATGAATATACAAAAAAACCTTTCATCTTCCATATCATTCTTTTATATTTTTTATAATTCAAATTTTATTATCATCAAATATATACATAATGAAGAAGAAATGAAACATTTTTTGAAATAACACTAAAAAGAAATATTATAAATAAAACGTCATGTTTTAAAAAATTAAATTAAATCTTATATATTAAAATTTGAATTTTTGTTCAGATGAAATCACGTTAACATTGACGTAGCAGTCAAATCATCAATTCCATTTTTATTAATTTAAATTGATTCATATATAAAAGTAAAACATGTTTTATAAAGAGAAAATATCAACAAATATTATCTCGATTTCTATTGTGATAGAATATTTGTAAATTCTCAAAATATCTACTATATATATATATATATGTTTTTATTTTTAATACATTAGAGTAACTTTTGTATCGTATATCAATTTCATTAAATAAATATTATCCTAAATCAATAAATTCTTTTCAAATATTTAATTCAAAATTTTGATAATTTTATACTATATTAATCTTTTCAAATATATATATATATATATATATATATGCAAATATTGTTCTCGCAGTGTTTCCTTCAACAATATTTATTTATTCGATTAAATCTCAGAATCCACCACAACCCACCCTTGATTTCTCAGAAATCACAACAAGTGGTGACCGCCAATGATTACGGTTTTCTTTCGGCGGGTCGACGATGTAGATATGGTCGTGTGTTGATGACGGCGCGGTGGATCGGCGGAGGGTCAGCTAGGGTTCGGGCGATATATTTATTCTTCCTCGATTAGGTTCTATTTTTTTACTTTAGTTTTATCTTATCTAAAACTTATTTAGTTGAGATTAAAAACCTAATATAATAGAATGAATTAAAAAATTAAAAACCTAATATAATAGAATGAAAATTACGGAAGTTTAAAAACCGTGACATAGTTATCGAGGTGAGAACATGAGAAGATATGGATTTATAAAAGTTTATATATAAAAAAGATAATATATTTCAATTAAATAAATATTTTATACTAATTGAGTTATTATTTCTCTACATAATTTCTATTATCTACGTATCTTACTTTAGCCTAATAATTTATCAAATGATTATATCACAATTTTGTTTTCTTGATTTTACTATTGAACTATAATAACTACTTATAAATTTATAATAAAATTCAAATATATTGATCATTTTTTCGTAAAATAAGATATAAAATATACAATCATTATCGATTAGACGAGTTTTTGATATGATGATCTATTTATGACATATGAATTTCAAATATATAATAAAAATTGATAAAAACCCGCACATCGCGCAGGTTCTTTCTAATATTTATAAATGCACGAATGTTCGTCGAATATCCATATTTGAAGAGAAAACAATTTAAAGGGAAAACATAAAAAAAAAATTCAATGAAAAAACAGATAATGTTATATATATATAATGTTAATGTTAGAATTAGGTTAATAATTTAATAATTACAATTTGATTTTTAAACTTAAATTTATTATATATTTGTTTATATATAATAGATCATCTTTTTAATATTTTCCGATATAAATAGTTTGGATAATTAAATGTGCTATTTATATTTTTAGTATTTATATTAGTATTTGATCTTTGAATATTTAAATTCTCAATTCAAATCGAACACAAATATTTTATTTCCATCTTTACAGAAAAGTGATTACAAGTTTCCTGCAGATGGAAAAGAATAGCACATCAAGATGTAAAATTGATAGTTGTATAACAATCATTTTATGACTTTTTAAATATCGTGACTGTTATTATGGGAAATTTGAATAAAGCTTCAAAAATTGTGTGGCTGAAACTCCTGACCAAATGTGTTTATTTTTGTCGTGAGAAGGCAAAGTTGCTTTCATCCAGAAGCTTCACAGGAAAGTATGTGTGAGATATAAATAAAAACAAAGGAGAAGAGAGATTTGTGATCAGAGATTCACTCATTCTCGTGGCTCCTCCTCATCTTATCCCAATGTATCACCAACACATCACATTCACCACATGTTTGTTTGCTTCACTCTGAGCCATATATCAATTCTTGAATATATATTCTCATGGAGAAACTTTGGACCACGCCTAGCTTCTTTTCCTTCCAGCCATGGCGACCCAAGCAGCTCTCGCCCCCTCTAGGGTCCCCGTGAACCCCAGGCTCCAGTCGAAGAGCAACCTCCTCTCTTTCCCGGCTCAGTGCTCCTCCAAGGTACGTATGCATCTGTGTCTACGTACGCAACGTGTACGTTTTTTTGTATGTTTGTTCATGTTTTGGGCCTATTTTTCACTTCATGGTCTGGTTCTTGGTTCTGCAGAGGCTAGAGGTCGCTGAGTTTGCTGGCTTGAGATCCACTGGTTGCGTGGTGTACAACAAGAACGGTGGGGTTTCATCTTTCTTCGATGTTGTGGCCTCACAACTCACCCCAAAGGTGATTTTGATTGTTTTTCTGTGGCTAAGAGTTTGGATCTACTTAGGATGAGTTTGAGATCATGTTTCTGTAATATAAATAGGCTGTGGCGTCCACTCCTGTGAGAGGAGAGACAGTGGCCAAGTTGAAGGTTGCTATCAATGGGTTTGGACGTATTGGTAGGAACTTCCTCAGGTGCTGGCACGGCCGCAAGGACTCGCCTCTCGAAGTCGTGGTCGTTAATGACAGTGGCGGTGTCAAGAACGTAAGCACGGGAAAACAAGAATAAAAATGCAGAATTACATCTTCTCTTTTTTCACGCAATTGGATGCTTAGTACTTAGCTTTTTTGGTGCTGAAACACATATCTCAGGCTTCCCACTTGCTGAAATATGACTCGATGCTCGGGACCTTCAAGGCTGATGTTAAAATAGTGGACAATGAGACGATTAGTGTTGATGGCAAGCCCATCAAGGTTGTCTCCAACAGAGACCCTCTCAAGCTTCCATGGGCTGAGTTGGGCATCGACATTGTCATCGAGGTAAATGGATTTAGCGTTGTGGTTCTCCTTGCAGATTTGGTTTGAATACAAATATAGGGTATTATTACAGATGTGGTTTGAATACAAATATAGGGTATGAGTGTGATTGTTGTGGTGATTAGGGAACGGGAGTGTTTGTTGATGGTCCTGGAGCAGGGAAGCACATCCAAGCTGGGGCCAAGAAAGTTATCATTACCGCACCGGCCAAAGGTGCTGACATCCCAACTTATGTGGTCGGAGTCAACGAGAAAGACTATTCTCATGACGTCGCAAACATCATAAGGTCCGTTGAAAACACTTTTAAAGAGATTAAGATAATGAAATGTATATTTAGCTTCGACCATGTGGCTTTTCTCTTACAGCAATGCCTCTTGCACAACTAACTGTTTGGCCCCCTTTGTGAAAGTCATGGACGAAGAATTCGGTAATAGTGTTTTCCATGCGGATCAATCAGATAGTTGAAAGCTTGTTAGGTTCAAACTCGAAGGTCGCTAACACCTAAAACTAATTCACAGGAATTGTCAAGGGAACAATGACAACCACACATTCCTACACTGGGGATCAGGTAAATTTAGTTTAACCATGCCAGAAAAAGTAGATGAGTTTTGTTGAATTACTAGTAATACACATTGGGTGTTCTTGGATTGAGTAGGAACTCAAACAGTCATGCTTGTTTGAAACAGTATTTCACATTTGCTCTGATCCAATGTGTATCCGATACATATGAAAATATATATATATATATATATATTTCATTTCTTGCAACGTTTCCAGAGGCTTCTGGACGCATCACACAGGGACTTGCGCCGTGCAAGAGCCGCAGCACTGAACATAGTGCCAACAAGCACAGGTGCGGCCAAGGCAGTATCTTTGATCCTGCCTCAACTCAAGGGTAAACTCAACGGCATTGCCCTCCGTGTCCCCACCCCTAACGTCTCGGTCGTGGACCTTGTTGTAAACGTTGAGAAGAAAGGCTTAACCGCAGAGGACGTCAATGCCGCCTTCAGAAAGGCTGCTGCTGGACCTCTCAACGGAATCTTAGATGTATGCGACGAGCCTCTCGTCTCGGTTGATTTCCGGTGCTCTGATGTCTCCTCCACCATCGACTCATCCCTCACCATGGTCATGGGCGATGATATGGTCAAGGTCGTGGCCTGGTACGACAACGAGTGGGGTTACAGGTATGAGTAATTCACAGTTACATATCATCCGATACTTCTAATACAATGTATAGAAAGCATAGGCCAATCCACTCCATCTACGTCTTACGATAGATACAAGGGAAAAAAACATTCAATTCAAGATGAGTAAAAAAGAGTCTCATCTCGGGACAAAATGAAAATCCTACGTTTAAAAAATAAAAACATCTAATACAATATGTAAAAGGCATATACCAATGTTTCATATAATACCTGTCTAAGTCTAGAAACAGTTGTTTGAAAAGAAACCAATTAAACTAAAACTTGATCGTCTAACGTTGTTATTTTGGGTCTAAGACCAAGACAGTAATAGCTTGAACAATATTTGGGACTAAAGGTTCTTAAAACATGTTTTGCAGCCAAAGGGTCGTAGATTTGGCGCACCTAGTGGCTGGAAAGTGGCCGGGAGTGGCGGCAGAAGGCAGCGGAGACCCCTTGGAAGATTTCTGCGAGACTAATCCTGCCGACGAGGAATGCAAAGTATATGAAGCTTGATCCCAAAACTCTACAAAAACTTGTTGATCATGATGATTTGATTCAACCTATCTGTATTATTGGTATATTTCCTTGCGGATCCACAAAATCACTATAGAGCACTCTTTTGTTATGTTTGTAAAGAGGCCGACCTTGAACGGTCTATTTTCAATATAAATTATTATTTTTTTGAAACTTCCTCTTTCTTTCCAAATTTTCATTATTTTTAGGAAAAACGGAATGTCCCCTCGAAAATCATACTTTAATTCTATTCCTCTTGATTTTGACCTTCATTCTATCCCTTCGATTTTCAGTTTTCATCATATTTCCCCCTTAAAAATCATGTTTTAATCCTATTCCCCCTCGATTTTGACCTCATCCTATTCCCCCTCAATTATAAAAAATCTGCCTAAAACCCCCTCCGATTTTGACCCAATTTTGATTTTAATTTTGACTCAATTTTGACCCGATTTTGATTTTGATTTTGATTTTGATTTTAATTTTAATTTTGATTTTGATTTTAATTTTAATTTTAATAAATCAAGTTAATTATTCAATTTAATCGACTTACTTGATTTGATTTCGAATAAAATTAAGTACGATTTTTACTTGAAACCAATTTTAACCCAAAACCAATCTAATTTTGACTCAAATTAAGATATCAATTTTGACTCGATTTAATCCTAATTTTTACTTAATTTTGACCCAATAAAATTAAGTACGGTTTTTACTTAATCCGTAATTTTAACCCAAAACCGACCCCAATTTTGACTCAATTTTACTTAATTTTAATTCAATTTGTAATTAATTTTAAACCAAAATTTTACTTAATTTTAATCCAAAGTCGATCCCAATTTTGACTCAATTTTAACCCAAAACCGATCCAATTTTAACCCAAATTATGATCTCAATTTTGACTCGATTTAATCCGAATTGATTTTGGGTTAAAATTGGTTTTAAGTAAAAACCGTATTTAATTTTATTTGAAATCAATTAAATCAAGTAAGTTGATTAAATTGAATAATTAACTTGATTTATTGTTAAAATTCGAGTTAAAATTAAGTACAAATTTTGGTCAAAATTAAGTATAAATTGGGATTAAATCGAGTCAAAATTGAGTCAAAACTAGGTCAAAATTGAGTCATACTTGGATCAAAATAAAAATTAAAATTTGGTCAAAATTAAAATCAATTTTGACATAGTTTTGATTCAATTTTGAATCGATTTAATCCCAATTTATACTTAATTTGGATGAAATCGAATTTTCAATTTATACTCATTTCAAATTAAATCGAATTTTAAATTTATACTTAATTCAGATTAAATCGAGTCAAAATAGAGATCGTAATTTAGGTTAAAATTGGATCGGTTTTGGGTTAAAATTGAGTCAAAATTAGGATCGATTTTGGGTTAAAATTAAGTAAAATTTAGGGTTAAAATTAAGTACAAATTGGGTCAAAATTAAAATCAAAATCAAAATTAAAATCAAAATTGGGTTAAAATTACGGATTAAATAAAAACGATACTTAATTTTATCGGGTCAAAATTAAGTAAAAATTCGAATTAAATCGAGTCAAAATTGATATCTTAATTTGGGGCAAAATTGGATCGGTTTTGGGTTAAAATTGAGTCAAAATTGGATTTGATTTTGGGTTAAAATTGATTTCAAGTAAAAAATCGTACTTAATTTCATTCGAAATCAAATCAAGTAAGTCGATTAAATTGAATAATTAACTTGATTTATTAAAACTAAAATTAAAATCAAAATCAAAATTAAAATCAAAATTAAAATTAAAATGAAAATCAAAATTTAAATCAAAATTAGAATCAAAATTAAAATTAAAATCAAAATTAAAATCAAAATTGGGTCAAAATTAAAATCAAAATTGGGTCAAAATCGGAGGGGGTTTTAGGCAGACTTTCGATAATTGAGGGGGGAATAAGATGATGTCAAACTCGAGGGGGAAATAAGACTAAAACATGATTTTCAAGGGGGAAATAGGATGAAAATTGAAAATCGAGGGGGGAATAGGATGAGGGTTAAAATCGAGGAGGGAATAGGACTAAAGCATGATTTTTAAGGGGGAAATTGGCTGTTTTTCCTCAAAATTAAAATTAAAATCAAAATTAAAATCAAAATTAAAATCAAAATTGGGTCAAAATTAAAATCAAAATTGGGTTAAAATCGGAGGGGGTTTTAGGCAGATTTTTGATAATTGAGGGGGGAATAGGATGAGGTCAAAATCGAGGGGGAAATAGGACTAAAACATGATTTTCAAGGGGGGAATAGGATGAAAACTGAAAATCGAGAGGGGAATAGGTGAGGGTCAAAATCGAGGGGTAATAGGACTAAAGCATGATTTTCAAGGGGATATAGGTTGTTTTTCCTTATTTTTATTTCATCACTATAATTTTCCTTGCTCAATTTATTTTCAAAATATAGAATTTTTTTTCTAAAAAAGGAAAATTGGAAAAATTAAACCGAAATGGATTTTAAATTTTAATAATTAAGTTTTGAAAGTTTATTTTAAAAAAATTGGAAAAAATAAAAATAAGTATTCACTAAAAAATAGGACTTATTCGTAAGATTGAGCAAAATCTTCAAAGCATTCGTATTCGATTCGTATTCGAACCGTATTCGATCCAAAAATGCAAATATCCGAAGGAACAAATACAAATACAAATATAAGAAATTAGACATTCGACAACTACAAATGAAAATACAAATAGTATATTCAGTTAATCGTAATTATTCGTAAATATTAAATAAATAATTTATTTAATATATAGATATATATAATAAAATTAATTTTAAGGATCAAATCATAAATAAAAAACATTATTAATGTCATGAGTTTGAGTGAAAATGAGATGATAAAGAAGATTGCATTGAAGATGATGGATAAGTTTCGAAAGTATTGAGGATATTATAAGAACTTGAATCCGATGGTTTATCCTGCAACTATTGTTGATCCTTGTTTGAAGATAGAATGGATAATTTGGGGTATTGAGAAAGTTTATGAGCCGCACGAAGCTAGTGAGATATTAGAGTACATTGAGAAAACATTACGCAAGATGTTTGAAAGTTATGAGTCTCATATTGAGCCTAACCATTTGATTGAAACAAATCAATCAAGAGGGAGTGAAGTGTTGAGCTCTAATAGTATGGTTGGAATTGATGATAGGTTGCTTCAAGATTATTTGAAATGTAAAAATCAAGGAGTAGGTGTTGTGAAATCAGAATTGGAAAAATATTTGTTAGAAGAATGTGAGGAAGATGTTGAGAATTTAGATATTTTGTATGGGTAGAACACTACGAGTTCTAAATATAAAACTCTTTATTTGATGGCAAGAGATCTTTTAGCTATTCCGGCATCTACAATTGCTTCAGAGTCGAATTTTAGTACGAGAAATCGAGTGATTAGTCCGTATCGTAGTTGTCGACTGCTAATATAGTTGAAGTTTTAATTTGGACTCAATATTGGATTTCGTAATTCAGGTGGGATGGATACTATTATGGACACATTGCAAGATATAAAAAAACAGAACTTCGTATGTATATAACTTTAATTTTAATTTTATTTTAATTTATTTGATATTTAATATGATGATCTAATAATTTGTTACATTATTTTAGATGAATTGGCGACGCTAATGAAGTCATCGACGAAATTAAATTTAGATGATTGAGACATTGATGTGATTGGTGTTTCGTTTATTTAAATTATATTTTTGTGTGTATTTGTGTAATTTGAAGATTATTTATGGATTATATTTTGATAATTATCAACTTTTTATAAGATTTTTTTATTTAAAAGTGATTTGGATACAGATACGGATATTCGAATTTACGAATACGATAGTAAAATCGAGTATTCGACGAATACGAATACGAATAGTCGGATATTTACGAATATTCAGTATTTGCCCAGCCTTACCTATTTGCATAATTTTACTATATATATTACTAACGAAAAAAAGAAAATTAACATTGTAAAATAAAGAGTTTATTATATATTTTGAAAAAATTAATAAAAATTGCATTTTTATATTTAGAATTCCAAAATTTTAGAATTATATATATACTTTAGTATTGCATAAAAAATACATTAATATTACATAATATTTATTATATTTGTGTAATTTCTAAATCACTATTTACTTGTGATTCAATTTTTTATATTAGATTAGATTTATGAAATTAAAATCTCGCTGTAACAAAAATCAATAATACTGAAATAAATAATATATCAAGTGAACCTGGCGCCGACCATATTTCAATGTCTACCGTTTATCACTTTGATTCAAAAACTACACAGCGTTTCTAATCCACTAAAAACGGCGAGATGAGAAACTATTGACGCTTCGGCGTGCAAAATCATTAGTCAAACTTCTAACTAAACGTAAAGAAGAAACCAGAAGAGGTAATTTTTCTTTTGGAAAACTACCGAAACGCTGAGAAATCCTTTGATTTAGGTAAGGAGGAGAAGAGGTATATTTGCAAATCCCCAAATAAGATCGCTCAAATCCCCTAATCCTTAATTTTATAGCTGAATCCGATTACGTCCCGTTTGTAGGATAATTTCATGGTTTTTGAAGCTGGGTTTCAGGGATGAGGAGAAGATCCGCAGCACTTAATTTCATTCTAATCCTCCTAGTTTCCCCGTTAATTCACTGTTTCAAGACCTTTGAGATCTCGAAGTTATCTCAGAAATCCGTTTCGAGTAAAGTCTCCAGGTCGGTTCCGTAAGTCTCCTTGATTCATGTTCCCTTCAGTCCAAAAAAAAAAGAAAGAAAAAGAAGAAAGAGAATGGAGAGATGTTCTATTTGATTTGCTCGTGTTTTGATAATGTTCTGATGGGTCAGTCTTAAACCGATGATACTACTCATCTTATGGATTCTCGTTAATCGTTTGGTTGAATCGATATCTATCGATTTGGTTCAATCTTTTTTCAGTTGAAATGAGCTGTAGGTTTATACTGGGGATATAACATTCCCTTAATTCTAGCTAAGAAGGTTGACATCTTGATCATGTAGTGTTATGGTTTTCAGACATTTCCTGTGTAGCAAGCTGATCATGTTTGTTTCAAATTGTTGGCATATGGGTTTTTCTCTTCAGTGATACTAGTCACGTACTGGTTGCCACGGTAGATGGAACAATATCATTGGTGGACGTGTCTTTGAAGAAAGTCGACTGGACATTTCATACTGACAAGCCAATTTATACTTCCTACAAGGCTCGGCATTACCATTATATTCCCAAGGAAAATGCCTTGGAGCTTGGTGATGACTTTTACATGGACTGTGATAACGATTGGCGTCTCTACAATTGCACTATGTGTAAAGGAAATTGCATCAACGAGGTATGTTTGCATTTCGTTGATTTCAGTTATGTGATGATTGGGTGTCTCTGGAAGAATCTTAAAAAAATTGTCTTGACAAAGTTTTAGAAACATGTGATTCAAAATTATTGTTTTTATGATATGCCTAACCGCTGGGAATGTATGTAAAAGATTGAGCATGGATTAAAAAGTAAATAATGCATAAATGTTGTATAGTTCAATCATCAGATTTTATGTTCGAGTCTCTTTGGCTGTGAAGATCCTGTCAGCTTTATCAATAGCCTAGTTTTTATCATTAAACATATATCTTGTTGTCTTTCAGATAGTGGATGCCCACGAATTTATTGGGAGGTTGCCATACTCATTGACAGATAGGATCATTTTAGGGAAAATAGATACATCTGCGTTTCTCTTGGACCGGAAGACTGGAACCTTACTTAAGACATACGGATTGGATGACACCATTTCTAGTCCAACAGTTGAAAATGCTGCAGAAAAGGCCATTGTTCTGTCTAAAGAAGGTCCATCATTATTAGGGTCTGGATTTGAGGAATCAGAATATCGTCGTGAATTGGTTTACATTGAGAGAAAAGATTATAAACTCCAATGTATATCAAAATTTGGAGATATTTTGTGGAGTGTTTCTTTTGCTGAAATGGAAGCTAAACTACAACATCATGAGAGCATGCAGTTCTTGGGTGTGTCTTCAACTGACATCCCTCTTACAGCTTCCAAGGGCAATAAAAAGTTCCAGCTATCTTTTAAGAGAAGTTCTCCGGTGATCCGCTTACGCAACTACAACTATGAAAAACTATTTTCTAAACTTGGTGCTGCGGATGGAGTGTTGATTTTGCCCTCCCCAGATATAAAACCCCAATTACCTCCGGCTGGAGGGCATCTATTGGCACTTCCTGGCAATGGAGAAGCTGAAATCCTTTCCCTTCCCTTATCTGAGAGTGCAATTCCTGATATAAAAAATATTCTCGACGGAAACGCTACAGAGAATAAATTTTATGATTATGTTGTGAGGGTACCTGTTCAATATTTGCTTTGGCTAGTTATTGCATTGTTGTCTGTCTATGGCCTGCTCTTTTACCATTCAAAACAAAACAAGCAGATCAAGAAACCTTATGAATCTGGAATGCCGGCAGTGGTACCAAAGAAGAAAAAACCTAAGAAAACCGGGAATGTCAAGACTGGAAACAAGAAGGAGAATGGGCAAGAAGATGAAGGGAGAAAAGATCTGGCTTTGGGGTGGAATGAGAAGAAATCGGCTTTGACCTTCCCTGACCTTGTTGGAACTCAGCATGAAGGGCATAGGGTTGGCAAACTTATTGTCTCCAACAAGGAAATTGCTAAAGGGAGCAATGGAACTGTTGTACTCGAGGGATCCTATGAAGGCCGTATAGTAGCTGTAAAGCGTCTGGTGCAAACGCATCATGATGTAGCTCAGAAGGAGATTTTGAATCTCATGGCTTCTGATAAACATCCAAATATTGTCCGGTGGTATGGGGTTGACCAAGATGAACATTTTATCTATATTTCACTGGAGCGTTGTGCTTGTAGCTTGAGTGATCTCATCTTTGCATCCCCTGAATCATTTGGGAGTCAAATGGCTTCAGACAGTAGACATTCCTTTGAGATATATCCGATACTAGAAAACGGAAAGGGAATGGAATTATGGAAGGAAGACGGGCATCCCTCTCCCATTTTGTTGAAGTTAATGAGGTCTGTTCAATTCTTCCTGATTATTTTTCCAATAAACTATGGTAACATCTTTTTATTACTATTTCAAAGTAATTTCTGTCCTGTGTTATTGGTACCAGGGACATAGTCTCCGGACTAGCACATTTACATGATATTGGAATCATACATCGAGATCTAAAGCCTCCAAATGTGTTAATTGTGAAGAACCAATCTTTATGCGCAAAGCTTTCAGATATGGGCATTAGCAAGCGCTTGCCGGCTGACACAAGCGCCTTAACCGGAAGCACAACTGGTAAGAATCCTGATCATTTTATCGTAGATAGGATATCCAGATGAAAGGGAAAATAACCTCATTTTCGTTTGCTTTTGTTATCTAACCCTTCATGGATAGGTTCTGGAAGTTCTGGGTGGCAGGCACCTGAACAGCTCCGAAATGAACGACAAACGAGAGCTGTAGACCTCTTCAGTTTAGGATGTGTTCTGTTTTTCTGTATGACTGCGGGAAAACACCCGTATGGAAACAATTTTGAGAGAGATATTAATGTTTTGAATGACCGAAAAGATCTGTTCTTGGTGGAGAGCATACCCGAAGCTGTTGATCTTCTCTCTTGTCTCCTGAACCCTGATCCAAATCTAAGGTAAAACAAACACACACAAAAAATTTTGGAAATTTCTGCCTTGAATGGTAAACCCTGACAAAGCCTTTGGTGTGGAATATGTAGACCCAGAGCGCAAGACGTGCTGCATCATCCATTGTTCTGGAATTCCGACATGAGACTTTCTTTCCTTCGGGATGCCAGCGACCGGGTCGAACTGGAAAACCGAGAAGAGGGTTCAGAACTCCTGGCTGCGCTGGAAAGCACAGCGACTGTCACTTTGAATGGTCGTTGGGATGAGAAAATGGATAGCCATTTCATAGACAACATTGGTCGGTATAGACGCTACAAGTTCGACAGCATCCGTGATTTGCTGCGAGTGATTCGGAACAAACTGAATCATTACAGGGAACTTCCTAGAGAGATTCAAGAACTGCTGGGGAGTGTTCCTGAAGGGTTTGATCATTACTTCACCAGTAGGTTCCCCAAACTCTTGATCGAGGTCTACAAAGTGCTTTACAGATACTGTAAGAATGAAGAGTTCTTTGTTAAGTATACTAAGTCCACTGTACTCTAAACACTTCGTAGCTACACGATTATCTCCTCGTATATATTACTTTTAACCCAAATGGATTAACCAAGTTTTCTGTTCCATCTTTCTCCTAATTGTCAAAACTTGACTATATACACTATAAAAAATATTTCAATAATCTATATTTAATAAGTGTTACTTATACACTAGGGAAATATTGATATCTTGATCAATTAGATAGAGTTGTTTCACATCTAACAAATTTTTATAACCACACTTGAAAATAATTTACTATTATCTACAACATTTGCTTAAGACAATTTTTTATATTAGCAATTATATAGAGTTGTTTCACATCTAACAAATTTTTATAACCACACTTGAAAATAATTTACTATTATCTACAACATTTGCTTAAGACAATTTTTTATATTTAAAGCAATTATATATATATATATATATATATATAAAAAGGAGGAAAAACCTCCGTCCTGGTGTTACCACGTCAACATTAAGAGAAAAAAACCATATAATCTCTATTCATTTATTCATACGTATTCCTAAACTAACCTTTTCGTCTTCCAATCCTTTTCCATTTTCCCATTCTCCTTCTCTTTCGGACGACTCTATCTTTGTGCAGACCGTCTACTCCGATCAAGGAGGTGTCTGGTGTTGAAGACACTCAATCTCGGTCAAACAGATGGACTCGTCGTTTCCCTTTAACTCAAATTTTTGTTTCAGTTTATCGGCTGCTCACCTTAAGCCTACTGCGAAGGCTTTTTGATTTATCCATATTTCGTTTCTCCTTCTCCTTCGTTCGACTCCATATTTGTTTAGATCGACGGCTTCAATCAAGGAGAATTCCGTCCTTGAATACGCATGACATGTGATGCATATAAAACTCCCTGTCATCATTTTCTTGGGCTGGAATGCACAAAAATGTTGGCAGACGAATGGAATCCAGACTTCGTTATCCTCGTCGTCGTATTGCAAAGGCTGTGATTTGTTTGGGCTCCTTTTCTCATGAACCTTCTGATCATTTCATCTTTGTTTAGATCGTCGACTCTAATCAAGGAGGCATCTCGCATTGAAAATGAGGAACCTGCGATGCACAGAAAACTCCCCTCGTCATTCCCTCGGGCTGAAATGCATAGAAATATCGGGATACCGATTCTCCAAATAATGGTTACCGGTTTTTATTTTGTGTCAATCTCTTCATATTTGGTTTTCTAATTGGTTTTTACTCTCTTAGGATTGATTCGGTGCACCCTATGTTGGGGAAATGGGAAAATGACGGCGGAGGCTATAAAGAAGATGAAGGATCTCGGTGGAAACCTAGCACTGTAAAGTACGAGTAGGAAGAACTTGCAGATGAGGATGTAAGCATGACACACCAAGAGCATGATCACAAGTCATCACCACCCGGAAGGACGCGGCCCTCCTATGACAACAAGTCGCGGTCGCAGAATGGAGACGCGGTGCAAAACCAAGACGCCTGGACACTGCGACCCGAGACGCCACAAACCCATGACATCGCGTCCCGGCACTCTCAAGACGTCAGAACATTGCGACCCGAGACGTCGCATTCTCGAGACACGAAGAGAACGCGACTCGAGTCGCCACAACAAGCAGCGCGACTCGAGTCGTCGCAACATCATGTCTTCGGGTCACTGAAAACCCGGGACGCCAACACAGCTCGTCTCGAGTCGTCACCACAAACAACGCGACTCGAGACGTATCCAGGGTGCTTCTTGAACTTCTTGGAATATTTCTTTGTAAGATGTTGCCAACAACAATCCAGATTTCGAAACGCGTCGCGAGGTAAGATGTTTTGCCTATGAGAACCAAGGCACTATCGTGGTACCAATCTGATTGTTATTCATTTATGTGCTACATTAAACACCTGCAACAGAACCTGCACAAACTCACACGCAAAATGCCAGACGGTTATCTGACATACTGACAAAATGTCAGAGAATATTCTAACGTCATTGTCAGGGAATAATTTAGGGAAAGTAGCCGTTGGATTATTTTATCATTTACTTACAAAATTGTATAAGAACCAAGAACATGTACTCGGAAGTTTTTATGCAGAAATACAATCTGAAATATTCATTCTATCCTCTGCAATGCTCTTTCAAATGTTCCTTTCTAGCTACTTTCATTTTCTTTAAGCTTTTATGGTATCAGAGCATCGGTTAGGCATCTTTTTTCCTTAAAATTCCAATGGAAGAGCAAGAGCCCTTTCCATTTCCAGTTCATGTTAACATATCCAATTTCATTACTCTCAAATTATCCAACACAAACTATTTCATATGGAAAACCCAAATCGAATCCCTGCTAGAGTCACAAGACCTACTCGGGTTCATCACGGGAGAAACTCCCATTCCATCACAAACCCTCACTGTCACAAATGATGGTGTAGAAAACCAGATTCAAAATCCACAATATACCTCTTGGAAGAAAACAGACAATCTTGTCAAGTCATGGATATGTGGAACCTTGACAGAAGATGTCTTTGGTTTAATCGTTGGAATAAAAACATCTATTGGCGTATGGGGAGCTCTTGCAAGACATTTCAACCAAATCTCAGTCTCAAGAGAGTTTGATTTGCTGGCATCCCTACAAACCATTACCCTGGATGGCAAAACAGTAGCTGAGTACATCAAGGAGTTCAAGTCAATATGTGACCATCTATCCTCCATAGGAAAGCCAGTTTCAGACTCCATGAAGATCTTCAGACTTCTTCAAGGACTTGGGAAGGAGTATGAGGCCTTCACAACGGTGATACACACCTCTATGCATCGTGAGCCATTCCCCACATATGAGGATGTGGTAAGCCAAGTGACAAGCATAGCATTTACCAGCAAGATCCACAAGCCGCCTAAAGTGTCTCACCAACATGCCTTCACTGTCCAAACTGGTAACACTAACATGTATCACTCTGGCTCCTCAAACTTTGGTCGAGGTAACTTCTCCTATCCCAGAGGTTCAAATAGGTTTAACAGTCAACGTGGTCGTTCTAACTTTACATCAAGAGGCCGTGGGTTTACACAGCAAATACACTCAAGTAATCAATCTTACACACCTCAAAAACCTTCAAGTAACACTAGTAACTCACGACCACTTTGCCAAATTTGTGGTAAAACCGGGCATGTGGCTTTAAAATGCTGGCATAGGTTTGACAACTCATTCCAATCTCAAGAAATACCCCATGCACTAAACACATTTCAAGTTTCAGATCCTCTTGGCTGTGACTAGTACCTAGATTCCGGTGAAAGTTCTCACATGACCAGCACTACAAAACACCTCACAAATCATGAAGTTTATGGAGGTTCTGACAGTGTGATGGTTGGAGATGGAACTTTACTCCCAATCACGCATATTGGCTCATCCACTCTGTCATCATCCTCAGGTACACTTCCCATACAAAACATTTTAGTTGTACCAAATCTGCAGAAATCATTACTGTCTGTTTCACAAATCACTTCAGACCTTTCTTTCTATGTCTATTTTGATTCTAACGGTGTTGTGATAAAGGACCAACAAACACACAAGACCCTGGCAAAAGGATCCAAGATTAATGGCCTGTATGTTCTTGAATCATCAACACCAAAGGCACTCTTCTCTGTTAGACAACGAATAGCATCATCTGAAATCTGGCATAGAAGACTTGGACACCCAAATGATGAAGTTTTTCAGAAACTTAGAACTAGTGGCATGATAAAAACTCAAAACACTTCGTTTCCTTTCTGTGATTCCTGTCATATTTCTAAAAGTATTAGACTTCCTTTTAACAAATCAGCATCTATGGTAGGTCAAAATACGTCGGTCCCATGACCCGAGCCCGAGCTCTAGAAGAGGATGCCTTGATCATACCCGCTGGTTCCATGACCCGAGCCAAGGCCGCAAAGCTCAAGGAAGCTATTATCGGGATTCTCACGACCGTCCACGCCCACGAGGAGTATGCTAGTTCACTCGATGTCACGAATTTCAAGAACGTCTTCAAAGCCGAAGCTCGACCCGCTACGGTCATTGATTAGGTTAAGTAATCCGCGTGTACTCTTTTCCCCTCGTCGGTTTTGTCCCACCGGGTTTTCCGACGTCGGGTTTTTAACGAGGCCGCGAGTCACTTATTTTCTCGCAACCTAATTAATGATCGGACGCGAGACACGAGTCGGACGCAATACAAGGTGCACGGCCAACAAGAAGTTTATCTTCTTGTTTGAAGAATTCAAGACAATTAAGAAGGCCCTTGCATGAAGAGAAGCATTTAATGAACTTGATTTTGAATTTTCTTGTTTTTATCTTTATATGGCCGTCCACCCCTTGGTAGCAAGAACATCCAACTTTTATCAACTTTGAAATTTATCTTTGAATTGATCTTTGATCATTCTCGAATTCCCTTTGTGAATTCTTTGGGTTGTTGGTGCGTAATATCCAGCTTCCTACTCGTTGGTGCGTCATATCCATCGAGCCGTTCGTTCTTCCTTGGTGCGTCATATCCATCGAAGACGAACACGGTAAATCGAGAGCCTTCCGCAACTCTCGTGCGACCATTCGTTCCACACACCCTTGTGCAATTCGTTGCAGCAAGGCATATCCGTCACTAACCAAGTCTAGAGCGTCGATTCAGTCGGGATCGCATCAAGTGGTATCAGAGCTCGTTCTAGCACCCCACGGTTAGTTTTTATTTTCTTTGTTTGATCTTTCGGTCAAAACTTGTTTTAATCCTACGAAAAATAAAAAAAATATAAAAAGGAACGTTCGAAGATTCAGAAGTTTGTTACGTAATTGATTAGCTTGAACGAATCATTGTTAAAAGGATTGAAGTATTTGTGCGCCTAGGTTTAACGGTTAGAAGCCTATCGTGTACAAGTTTTCATTTCGTGCGTTTGTGATCGTTGAAAACGTTAAGTTGCGAACGTGATTAAAAGGATATTGAACGTACTAGTTTGTGTGTTTGAAATCATTTTCGAACTTAATTAGTCCGTGTGACAGAAAACCCGTTCGAACGTGTGAGTGCGCGACC
>CM071866.1:22361516-22377334 GCA_036759665.1 Gynandropsis gynandra | reverse complement strand
TCCCGCCAGTTTGCAACGGCCATCCGTTGCAAGTTCCCTCCATTTTGTAACGGTCATCCGTTGCAATGTCCCGCCAGTTTGCAACGGCCATCCGTTGCAAGTTCCCTCCATTTTGTAACGGTCATCCGTTGCAATGTCCCGCCACTTGGCAACGGATGTCCGTTGCAAAGATTTCCGATTTTGCAACGGACCGCCGTTGCACACCAACGGCCGTCCGTTATAACGTTTTGCAATGGTGATCCGTTACTACTTTTCTAACGGCTGATTCCGTTGAAAGTCCGTTTCAAGTTTGTAACGGAATAAATCCGTTGGAAGGCCGTCACGAATTGCAACGGATCCTCATTTGCAACGAACTTTTCGCGACGGACGGAAATCCGTTGGTTGTCCGTTGGAAACGGCTGTTTCCAACGGATTTTTGGCGATTTCCAACGGATTCGTCCGTTGGAAATCGCCAGTTTTTTTTGTAGTGTCCACAGAAGAAAAAATCCAAGTTAAGCAAACACGAAACCAAAATTCACCGTGGATGATGTGAAGCATCTGGACATAATGTTAGATCTTGTAAACAAATACGAGAAATCCAGGTACTTTTTATATTATTGGTTTAGATTTTAAGAAAATATATAATTCTTATGTTGGTTTGTTATTTTTCAGCAAAACGCCGATATCTCAATATCTTCTCAGTCTCTGGAATCTCAAATTATACCATACTCTACTTCTCAAGACGTTAGGTAAGATGTATTTTCACTGCTAGAAAATTAAGAGACTAAAGACTTCGTCCCTAAACATGTTTAGGGACGACCAACAATAGTCCGCAAACGAGCATCGTCAAATGATATATGTCCTTAATCCGTCGGCAAATAAGGACATAAATTTCACTCCGCAAACCGTCCGTAATTGCAGATCACCACGCCGTTCGCAAATCAATGGGAAAACTTGGGGATTTTTTTTAAAAAAATTGTGGACGGGGGCACCTGTCCATATTTTTTAAAAAAATAAAAATTTTAAAAATTGAAATTTAATTTAGTTACATTAAATTTTAAATGTTTATACATAACGATAATTAATTAGAAATCATATGTGAGTAATATTTGTATTACAAATCCATTGCAGGTATTTCTGAATTGTTGTTATCGGAACTCAGGACGGTCGCCGGAACTCGGGATGGCCGAAAGGACTCGGGATAGCCACCGGAACTCAGGACGGTCGCCGGAACTCGGTACGGTCGGTAGAACTCGGGACGGCCACCGGAACTTGGAAGAGAAAGGAGTAGGCGATAGAGAAAAAGTTGACGGAATTATCAATGAAGGTGGAATGGAATTTATAGCTTTTTTTCTGGATGGACTATAAACCGTCCGTAATTACGGACAAAAATAAAATGGGACGTCTGCAATTGCGGACGGAAAGAAAACTGCAGTCCACAATTGCAGACAGAAAGAAAACGGTCGTCCGCAATTGCGGACGAAAAAAAAACAATTGCGGTTGCGGACTACATATTGTCGTCCGCAATTGCGGACGGAAAAAAACAATTGCGGACTACACATTGTCGTCCGCAATGGCAGACCGCTTGGCCGTTCGTAATTGCGGACCGCTTGGTCATCCGTAAATTTGCTGATCGCTCGGGATGGACGGACGATGTCAGGTCAGGAATGGAGAAGGCTCGGAACTGATGGATGGTGTCGGGTCACGGATGGAGAAGGCTCGGTATAGACGGATGGTGTTGGGTCAAGAATGGCTAAATCTCGTAACGGATGGTCCGTAAATTTGCAGTCTTCTCATGTACAAGTAGATCCGTCGCCACAAGTTAGAGTTTTGCCAACATGTAATTATGCTTAATCTGGTTATAGTATTTGATCATATTTCAGATTGATTTGTTGTTCTTAATGTTTTTATTCTTGTTGGTCACTTGAATTATTAGATCTCGCATTTATCTCATTAGTTTATTGCATTTATCTCGTTAGTTGCCTCTTGCGGAAACGTTAGTCTAGATATTTATTACTTGAGATTAACCACATAATATTCGATCTCGAAAATGATGTCATTATTATAATCACAAACAATAAGAAAATATATAATGAAATATATGAGAATTATGTATGAGAAACGAATGAAAGTTTGAGGGGTTAAATAGATAATTTCTAGACTGATTACAGACAAAGGCAAATATTTGCCGATGAGTTGTCCGAAAGCCATCCCTAAGAGGATATGTGGATGTCCCGAAGTAGGTTTCGTGACCTAGGGGCGTCCGTAAATTGTGGACGACACTCGGTCCCTGCCCTTAATCTGGGACGCCTTTGGTATATGTTTCCAATCTATCCGTAAATACGGACGAGTTAGGCACTGTTTGTCTGTCCGTAAGATTAGGGACTGATTTTTTCCCGTCCCTATTCTGTCTTCAAATTTAGGGACGGATTGGTCATTCCGCAAAATCCGTTTGCAATCTTAAATCTCTAGTAGTGTTTGCAAAATCATTTTGAAGATCATTTGTAGACGTCATGCCATATTTTTATCATTTGGTAATGGTGAACATAGTTGGACATCATGTTATATTTTCTATCGTTTTGTAATCGTTAGAATTATGTGTTTTCATTCATGTTGATGATATTTTAGTATAATTTAAAGTATTTTTTATTCTACTTTTTTTATCAATCATCAAAATGTAAATATAATAACCAAAATTTAAATGTTACTATTAAATAAAATATGTTATGTTTATAATAACCAAAATTTTAAAATATATTACTATTAAATAAAATATTTTACATTTATAATAATCAAAATTTAAAAATACATTGAATGTACAATCTTTTAGGGGGAATAGGCTGAATGTACGTTTTTTGGGGGAAATAAGCTAAATGTATAATCTTTGGAGGTAATAGGCTAGAAGTCATATAATTTAGGGAGAATAAGTTAGAAGTCTTATAGTTCAAGAGGAATATGCTAGAAGTTATATAGTTTGGGGGAAAATAGTGTGTTTTAAAAAGATTTAACAGAAAAATTAACGAATATTTAACAGATTGAAAAATAAGATGAATATTTTAAATTTAGAAGGACATATGATTAGTAATGATAATTTAGGGGAATAAGATACAGAAAAATTCAGATAGAGTGTAATTAAAATGCGATAGTATAGAAGGAATAGACATTTTTTCTAATAAATTTTGATTTCTTTATAATTTGACAAATCTTAACAAAAAGATTAGTAAGTCTTATGAAATTATTAAGTTGGCTGAACTTTAAGATTATTACTAGTTAATCACTGTGGGAGGAAAAAGAAAAGGAGAAATTGTCTCCTAGAGCATATTGTGATCAATCCCGAATCCTGATCCTAATCCTAATTTTATCATTAATATCATATTTTATCATTAATTGACATTTACAGAAACATATCGAATATGTCAGATACAGTTCGATTTTTATATTTCTTGTACAGATAATTCTATAATTTGTTTCTTTATATATATATATATATGTATAGAAGTAAAAATTACACACAATTTGAATTAATCGAATTATAAATTCACAATATAAAACTTATCATATATTAGTCTAAAATATGACAGGTTTCTGGGTGTAATTTTTAATTCGGTTAATTCGGTTTATAATTCGATTAATTCAAATTGGGTGTAATTTTTAATTTCGTTTTATATTTTGAATTTATAATTCGGTTAATTCAAATTGGGTGTAATTTTTACTCTAAAATATGATAGGTTATGAGATGAAACTTAAAATCATAATGTTCATGAAAGAAATAGAAATCTCACATCAAAATTATAAAAATTAGATACAACATGTAAAAGAAATGGATGTTGATTTTAAATAAAATGAATTAGAATCGATAAAACTTGTTAAAACGGTGTAAAACTTATCATATATTAGTCTAGCAATTTATATATAATCATATATATAAAATTATATTGAAAATAAATATATTAACAATAATGATTTAAATATTTATATACTGTAACATTTTCAAGTTCTTACATATATATATATATATACACTAAAATATCATTTCATTTTATTTTTTAATGTGGTATGATATTGTATCTTATAAAATATATACATTTAAAATGAAAAATACTTAAATAAAAAATTATTCTCTCATTTATTTATTTTGTTTGATTAAGATTTTCTCATTAGAACTTTTTGCATTTATAAATAATATTACTGTTGGGTTGATTTGGGGTGCGAAAGCGTGTTTTATCAACCCGAATATGATATCTAGTCATGTTTAATGATTGATTTTTGGGTTTCAACGACGAACATAATTAGAAACGATTTCGTAATATCTGTTGCGTTGAAAATTCTGATTGTTGGATATGATAGACTTGATAGCGCAAACCCTCTACTCGTATCCACACCGAGATCGGATCTACTCGTATCCACACCGTACGACTTTTAGGGTTTCTGTCTTTGATTTTCATGCTAATGAAAACTGATAACGAAAACTTGTTTTTCGTTTATTAAATAATTATAACTTTTAATAATTACAACTTAAACCCAAACTATCAAAATATTACAGAAAAGGCATGATTCTTTCAATCTCCCATTTACCTTTATGTAATATTTCAGACAGTCAAAATATATATATCTCTATACACATACTTGCCAATACATCTGATGTACTAACCCCAAAAGAAAACCAAATACAATTATATTCTTCGGTGCTAGCGGATGAATATAATTGCATTCCAAACTGACCGTCTAACAATCACAAGCAGATACCGAGACACTCGTATGCGTGTGACCTTGTAGGTTCATCACTAAACCGGTAGCCAATTAGTCTCCACTAATTAACTAATTGAGGTTGGCGTCTAGCACCACTCCCCAACGACCGGATAGCGTGAAGTAACATCCTTACTCATTTGAGTAACAATCTTACCCAAAACGAACTAGGGTGAAGTTGACGTTAGTATTTCCTTCCATCTTTACAGCTCCGGATGCATCCTAGGCATGGGCATAATTGGCAGCCTTACGAATCATCAACTATGTTTCATGTCAATCACAACTGACTGATGAATGAACCTAAGAAACACCTTTCTTCATTCATTCAATGTACTCTGGCCAGAGATTCGTACAGTCATTGCGATTACTGAAAACATTGAGCTCAAACCCTTACCAAGAGTTGACGGATCCCATCTTGATCGGTCACTAACTACGCAAATATCTAATTATTCCTGATATCTATTCAACTAGTACTCTTAGATACTAGGTGTCCAGAATCAAAGAATAATAGATAAGATGCTAGTTACTATGCTGATCTCAAGTCTAAGGAAAAACTAACTATCTAACTATCTCGAGAAATCTTAATGACAGTTTATTGGTTATTTAACCATTAAGCATTTCTCCCTTTAGGTCAGTTCAATGATCACATCATCATGTGTATCACCCACATATGTGATTCAGTAAAAGAGATCTACTGATTTCTATCAATATAGAAACTTATCACATACATGTTGTTCTTTCCGGATCACTGTAGTCCGAGCAGTAATCTTACGAATAAGAACAATTCAGATTAACTCATATCAAAACTGAACTCTCTTTATTATGATCTCTATCATAATGTCAAGTTTCAGATTTAATCTTGGACTCTATCATACAACTATGAAACTCATCATATGAAAAATAATGCCATATATTATAAAAATAAAATCGATGTCTAAAATACAACTCGCAACATGTCTATAAACTAATGCCAACTAGTCATCTCTCTCAATCCGATCCTCAGCTTATGCTTGTCAAATGCCTTTGACCCAAGCGCCTACGTGAACGGATCTGCTGCGTTTTCCTTTCCATCCATCTTCTTGATTTGCACGTCCCCACGCATTATAATCTCTCGTATCAAGTGAAACTTCCGAAGAACATGCTTCGATTTCTGATGAGACATTGGTTCCTTCACCTGAGTAATAGCTCCGGTGTTATCACACAAGAAATGAACGACTTCCTTAATCGAAGGTACCACACCAAGTTCATCTATGAACTTTCTCATCCAAACCGCTTCTTTAGCTGCTTCGCGAGCCGATATATATTCTACTTCGGTCACCGAATCGGCTATAGTAGTCTGTTTGGAACTCTTCCAACTTACTACACCTCCATTCAGACAAAACACATAGCCTAAAATGGATCAACTATCATCCTTGTTTATCGAGAAACTCGCATCAGTGAATCCTTCTAACTCCAAGTTAGAACCACCATAAATGAGGAACTGGTCCTTAGTCCTTCTCAAGTACTTAAGGATGTTCTTAAAAACCTTCCAGTGTTCCTCACCAGGATCTGCCTGATATCTACTCACTACACTTAGTGCGTAGGTTACGTAAGGCCTAGTACACGTCAAGGAGTACATGATAGCTCCAACTGTGTTGGCGTAGGGAAGCCGACTCATGCGTTCTCTTTCCTCCGGGGTCTTAGGACAATCCTCCCTAGAAAGAGAAATTCCAGTGTCTATCGGTAGATAGCCCTTCTTGGAACTTTCCATGTTGTATCGTCTCACAATACTGTCAATGTACTGGGATTTTGACAATCCAAGAAACCTCTTCGATCTATCCCAATAGATCTTTATTCCCAGAATATAGGCTGCTTCTCCTAGATCCTTCATGGAGAACTGATCAAACAACCTTAACTTCGTCTCTTGTAACACTGGAATGTCATTCCCCATGTGCAATATGTCATCCACATAAAGCACAAGAAAGACAATCGTGCTCCCACTAAACTTCTTGTACACATAAGGCTCTTCATTGCATCTTACAAAGTTGAACTTTTCAACTGCTTTGTTAAAGCGAATGTTACAGGTTTGAGAAGCTTGCATGAGTCCATAAATAGACCTCTGGAGCTTGCATACCATATGACCTTGAGTTGGCGACGTGAAACCCTCAGGTTGAGTCATGAAAACCTCTTCCTCGAGCTCTCCGTTAAGGAAAGTTGTTTTCACATCCATTTGTCAAATCTCATAGTCATGGAATGCCGCTATCGCAAGCAGAATCCGAATAGATTTGAGCATTACCACATGGGAGAACGTTTTTTCATAGTCAATCCATTCTCGTTGACTATACCCTTTGGCTACTAGACGAGCTTTATAGGTCTGTACCTATCCGTCAACTCCAATCTTCTTCTTGTAAACCCATTTACAACCGATTGGTCTGGAAGCCTGTGAAGAATCAACCAAAGTCCATAGATTGTTGATCTTCATAGATTCCATCTCGGATTCCATGGCCTTCCACCACTTCTCAGAATCTGGACCTTGTATGGCTCCTTGGAAAGTCAATGGATCATCATCCTTATTACCGATCACGTCCTCCTACACTATCAGATTGAGTCTCTCAGGTGCACGATGAGAACGTTTTGACCTTCTCAAGGAAACCTGTGCAGCAGGTTCAACCTGCACTAGGATACCTTGTTGGACTTGTTCCTAAATAGGTTCTTGAACTAGTTTCTGAAATTGTTCTGGAACGGGCACTATCACTTCAACAGTTGAAGATGAAGCCGCGGAGCCTAACATTGTATCACCCAACCAAGAACGCTCATTTGACATCTTATGTCCATTAGCTTGTGTTGGTTCGTCGGGTTCTTGAACCTCGTCAAGAACTATTTCTCCACCATGAATTCCTTCATCAAGGAATTCCCTTTCAAGAAAGGTTGTCGTTCTCGCTACAAACACTTTGTGCTCAGACGGGTGTTGGAAATAATATCCCATAGTTTCCTTGGGACAACCTATGAACCTACACTTGTTAGACCTAACATCTAGCTTGTCTGGCTGAAGTCTCATAATGAAGGCCGGACAACCCCAAACCTTGATGTGTCTCAGGTTAGGTTTCCGTCCCTTCCATATCTCATATGGAGTCTCAGAGAACGTTTTAATGGGAACCTTGTTTAAGATGCAGCTACTTCTAAAGCATAACCCCACAAGTTTATTAGAAGATCCGTGAACCCTATCATGAATCGAACCATATCTAATAAGGTCCGATTTTTTCTTTCGGACACAACATTATGCTGTGGTGTTCCAAGACAAGTCCACTAAGACAAAATCCCATTTTGCCTTAGATAATCGACAAATTCATGACTAAGATATTCACTGTCTCGGTCAGATCTCAACACATTGATACTCTTTCCGGTTTGTTTCTCCACTTCACTGCGAAATCTCTTGAACATTTCAAAAGACTCGGATTTCTGTCTCATCAAGAACACAAATCCATATCTCAACATATCATCTGTGAATGTGATGAAATATGAATATCCACCCCTGGCTTGAACTCTCATAGGTCCACATACATTGGTATATATGAGTCCTAGGAGTTCTGTAGCTCTCTTTCCGATTCCACTAAAGGGAGATTTGATCGTCTTGCCAGTGAGACAGGACTCACAAATTATATATGATTCATAATAAAAATGGCCTAGGAGACCATCTTTATGCAACATGTTTATTCTCTTCTCACCAATGTGACCGAGTCTACAATGCCAAAGGTACGTCAGTCTTTGACGTTCATCTACCTTTCTCTTATAGCCCGAAACATGCATGTTAATTGGTTCAATGTTAATATCAGGTAAGACATAAATCCCTTGTTGCAAATAACCATTCACATATGAATCATCATCATGATAAACAGAGCAAATGTTATTACTAAAGACTGTTCGAAATCCACGTCTATCAAGCACAAAAATAGAAATAACGTTCGAAATAAATTTAGGAACATAGTAACAGTCTTCTAACAATAAAATCTTGCCCGTAGGCATTACAAGAGAAATCGATCCTACAGTTAGAGTAGCAACACTTGCACCGTTTCCAACCTCCTACTGATCCTTAGTCCCTGCAACATATTGCAGACGTTAAAACTGCTACCAGTATCCAATACCCATTTAGATGAATCAATAGTAGTTAAGGAAATCATAAAAACATTTTTTATGAGAATCTTACCTAGTTTCTTGCCCTTCAGAGACTGCACGTATTCCTTGTTGTTCCTCTTCCAATGCCCCTTCTTTTTGTAGAAGAAATATTCAGCATCTGATTGGTCGGCCTTGGTGGCGCCGCCCTTTGCCCTCGTCACACCAGTCCTAGGCGCGCTCTGGACATCTTTTTCTCATACTCACTGAGCATATTGTGCATTTCATGCAACTCAATATCCAACTTGTTCATGTTGTAGTTGACCACGAATGGAGAGAAGGACTCCGGAAGTGAGTACAAGATTATCTTCTGTTGTATCTCCTTGTAGAAGGTACATCCTAACTTCTCAAGCTGTTCTATCAGACTGATCATCCGTAGAACATGGGGTCCCACTGGAGATCCCTCACTGAGAGCGAACTTGAATAAAATCCCTGATAGTTGGGACCTTGCCGTCTGACTTTGCTCACCGAACATCTTCTTAAGATGCTCCATGATCTGCTTGGCATCCATATGCTCGTGTTGCTTGTGGAGTTCGCCACTCATTGACGCCAGGATGAGACACTTCACACTGATACACTCTTCCTCGTACTTGGTGTAATCACTGAAAGCCTCGTCATTAGCTGGATCTGGCACTAGAGGAGTCGGTTTGTCGATCACATCGATAAGCTTCTCATGTGTCAGCACCAGGTGCAAATTGCATTGCCATTCATGCAATTCTCACTAACCTGCTTGTTGGTCTCGAGTATCGGATGCAAGTTGAATTGAGACATTCTCAAGAGATCTGAAAACGAAAGGAAAAATTTACAGCAGAGAGTTAGACATCATAAATATCATAAAGACATAGACTTCATCGAAATGATATTTTTCCGCTAATCAATGCTACAATAATATTAGAAATCTTATTTCTTATTAGCATAAACCTATAACTATATGTCTGAGTCCCTTGGTAGTCAAGACGTTTCCGAAACATATAAAATAGATTCTTTATAAATTTTATCCCCATAAAATTTATAGTGAATTAACTTTGGCTCTATATCACATAGTAACCTGGTGGTCAAGTCGTTCCTATCAATATAGTTGAGTTCATCCTTCAGCTCATGGTCGGATAACAATTAAGTTCATGTCTCCCAGGTAGTCCAAGCGTTTACAAAAACTAATAGTTCCCTACCACTAGACATCTGATGTCATAGACGTACAAATCGAATTCCTGAACTACATACCTCCTCGTAGTAAGATCGTACCATGTAAACGAGAACCTATTCAAACGTCTACGATGAAGAAAAAACCTAACGATAAACAATTTATCGTATAAGAACTCAATTATTAATTTTTTAAATTAAAATTCCTTAATTTTAATTTTTATATTTTTTTAAAAAAATTTCACCAGTGGGTTAAGCGCGCCCGCTCGGGCCCAGGCGTCGTCTGCTCGGGCTCACAGAACGTGCTCGGTCGTGCTCGAAAGAAAAACGAAGAACAAAAAAATGTTTTCGTTCTTCCCAAATTCCGCACCAACGGTTGGAAAGCAGATCCGATCTCGGCGTGGATACGCGTAGAGGGCTTGCGCTATCAAGTCTTACATCCGGTAATCACACGCTCAACGTTAACAGGTATATTCGAAATCGTTTTTATATTTGTTCGTCGTTGAAACTCCAAAAGACCATTGTGAAACATGATTAGATCTCATATTCGGGTTGATAAAAACACGCTTCTGCACCCCAAATCAACCCAACAGTGGTATCAAAGTGTCTGGTCGTCTGTTTAGGATTAGTTTTTTGAATTTTTGGTGAAAATTGGATCGATTTTCGTGGACGGCATCGCGCGCGTAGCACGCGTGAAGAGCCGCACGAACAGACCTCTCTCGCGCACGAACAGGCTCGAGAGGGCGGCAAGCCGTAACTCTAGCCGGCCGCACGAGGGGCGACGGTCGACGGCCGACGGTCGGCGCATCCTAGGGTGACTAGCGCGGCATAGGAGAGGCCGGGCCTTCGCAGTCGCCCGATGCAGGTAACTCACGACTGGTGAGTGGCGGTTCCGAGGCGCCCTGGTCGGCGGCCTTCCAAGCAGGGAGCGAGCGTCTGGCGAGCGGCGGTGGGGGGTTGGGGGGTTAAAGAAACCCTAACCCTAACCCACTCTAACCTTAAAAAAATAAAAAAATAATAAATTTTAAAAAATTTAAAAATCTTTTAAATTAAAATTAAAGAATTTTAATTTAAAATTAAAAATTGAGTTCTTAAACGATAAATTATTTATCGTTAGCTTTTTCCTTCATCGTAGACGTTTGAATAGGTTCTCGTTTACATGGTACGGCCTGAATACCAGGAGACATGTAATTCAAGAATTCGATTCATATGGCTATGATATCAGATGTCTAGTGGGAGGGAACAATTAGTTTTTGTATACGCGTGGACTACCTCGGGGACATGAACTTAATTGTTATTCGACCATGAGCTGAATGATGAACTCAACTATATCGATAGGAATGATCTGACTACCAGGTGACTATGTGATATAGAGCCGAAGTAAAATCACTATAAATTTTATGGGGATAAAATTTATAAAGAAATCTATTTTATATGTTTGGGAAACGTCTTGACTACTAAAGGGCTCAGGCATATAGTTATAGATTGATACTAATTGGAAATAAGATTTCTATGTTATCGTAACATTGATTAGCGAATATATCATTTAGATGAAGTCCATGTAATTAATGATATATATACGATGTCTAACTCTCTGCTGTAAATTTTTCCTTTCGTTTTCAAATCTCCTGAGAATGTCTCAGTTCAACTTGAGTCCAATTCTCGAGACCAACAAGCTGGTTGGTGAGAATTTCAACGAATGACAATGCAATTTGCGCCTGGTGTTGACACATGAGAAGCTGATTGATGTGATCGACAATTTGGCTCCTCCAGTGCCAGATCGAGCGAATGACGAGACTTTCAGTGAATACACCAAGTACGAGGAAAAGTGTATCACTATGAAGTGTCTCATCCTGACATCAATGAGTGACGAACTCCACAAGCAACACGAGCATATGGATGCCAAGCAGATCATGGAGCATCTTAAGAAGATGTTTGGTGAGCAGAGTCGGACGGTAAGGTCCAAGCTGTTTGGGACGTTGTTCAAGTCCGCTCTGGAGGGCTCTCCTGTGGGACCCCATGTTCTACGGATGATCAGTCTGATAGAACATCTTGAGAAGTTGGGGTGTACCTTCTGCAAGGAGATGCAGCAGGAGATAATCTTGCACTCACTTCCGGAGTCCTTCTCCCCGTTCGTGGTCAACTACAACATGAACAAGCTGGACGTTGAGTTGCATGAGATGCACAACATGCTCACTGAGTATGAGAAACAGATGTTCATTGGGAAGAGGGTATCAGGATCTGTGCTGATGGTTGAGCTGTTCTCTTATCAGAAGAGGAAGGGCAAGAAAAGGCCCAGGACCAGGCAGAGCGCGCTTAAGACTGGTGTGACCACCGCAAAAGGCGGCGCCACCAAGGTCGACCAATCAGAAGCCGAGTTTTTCTTCTGCAAAAAGAAAGGACATTAGAAGCAAAGAATACCTGCAGTCTCTCAAGGGCAAGAAACAAGGTAAGACATTCATAGAAAATGTTTTCATGATTTTCTTAACCACTATTGATTCATCTAGATGGGTATTGGATACCGGTAGCAGTTTTAACGTCTGTAATATGTTGTAGGGATTAAGGATCAGTAGAAGGTTTAGGAAGAGAGAATTCAATCTGAAGGTTGGAAACAGCGCAAGTGTTGCTGCTCTAGCTGTAGGATCGATTTCTCTTGTAATGCCTACGGGCAAGACTTTGTTGTTAGAAGACTGTTACTACGTTCCTAAATTTGTTTCGAATGTTATTTCTATTTCTATACTTGATAGACGTGGATTTCGAACAATTTTCAGTAGTAACATTTGCTCTATATCTTACCTGATGTTAATGTAGAACAAATTAACATGCATGTTTCGGGCCTTAAGAGAAAAGTAGATGATCGTCAAAGACAGACGTACCTTTGGCATTGTAGACTTGGTCACATCGGTGAGAAGAGGATAAACAGGTTGCATAAAGATGGTCTTCTGGGTCATTTCTATTATGAATCTTTTGCAACTTGTGAATCCTGTCTCACTGGTAAGATGACCAAATCTCCGTTTAGTGGAACCGGAGATAGAGCTAAAGAACTTCTAGGACTCATACATACCGATGTATGTGGACCTATGAGAGTTCAAGTCAGGGTGGATATTCATCTTTCATCACGTTCACTGATGATATGTCGAGATATGGATTTGTGTTCTTGATGAGACACAAATCCGAATCTTTTGAAATGTTCAAGAGATTCCGCAGTGAAGTGGAGAAACAAACCGGAAAGAGTATCAAGGTGTTGAGATCTGACCGGGGCGGTGAATATCTTAGTCATGAATTTGTCGATTATCTAAGGCAAAATGGGATTTTGTCTCAGTGGACTTCTCCTGGTACACCACAGCATAATGGTGTGTTCGAAAGGAGAAATCAGACTTTATTAGATATAGTCCGATCCATGATGGGATTCACGGATCTTCCAATAAATTTGTGGGGTTATGCTTTAGAAGCAGTTGCTTACATTTTAAACAAGGTTCCCACTAAAGTGGTCTCTAAGACTCCATATGAGATATGGAAGGGACGGAAACCAAATCTGAGACACATCAAGGTTTGGGGTTGTCCGGCCTTCGTTAAGAGACTTCAGCCAGACAAGCTTGATGCTAGGTCTGACAAGTGTAGGTTCATAGGATATCCCAAGGAAACTATGGGATATTATTTATACCACCCGTCTGAGCACAAAGTGTTTGTGGCCAGAACGACAACCTTTCTTGAGAGGGAATTCCTTGAGGAAGGAATTCATCGTGGAGAAGTAGTTCTTGACAAGATTCAAGAACCCGACGAACCAACACAAGCTCATGGACATGAGATGTCAAATGAGCGTTCTTGGCTGGGTGATACATTGTTAGGCTTCGACATTACAACTTCAAGTGTTGAAGTAACAGTGCCCGCTCAGTAACAAGTTTAGGAACTTGTTCAGGAACAAGTCCAACAAGATATCACAGTGCAAGTTGAACCTGCTACACAACATTTCTTGAGAAGGTCAACACGTTCTCGACGTGCACTTGACATACTTAATCTGATGGTGCAAGAGGACGTGATCGGTCATTGAGATGACGACCCGTTGACTTTCTAAGAGGCTATACAAGGCCCAGATTCTGAGAAAAGGTGGAAAGCCATGGAATCCGAGATGGAATCTATGAAGATCAACAAAATATGGACTTTGGTTGATTCTTCACAGGCTTCCAGACTGATCGGTTGTAAATGGGTTTACAAGAAGAAGATTGGAGTAGACGGGCAGGTAGAGACCTATAAAGCTCGTCTATTTGCCAAGGGGTATAGTCAATGAGAAGATATTGACTATGAAAAAACGTTTTCCCATGTGGCAATGCTCAAATCTATTCGGATTCTGCTTCCGATAGCGGTGTACTATGACTATGAGATTTGGTAGATGGATGTGAAAACAACTTTCCTTAACGGAGAGCTCCAGGAAGAGGTTTTCATGACTCAACCTCAAGGTTTCACGTCGCCGACTCAAGGTCATATGGTATGCAAGCTTCAGAGATCCATTTATGGATTCAAGCAAGCTTCTCGAAACTGGAACATTCGCTTTAACAAGGCATTTGAAGATTTCAACTTTGTTAGATGCGATGAAGAGCCTTTTGTGTACAAGAAGTTTAGTGGGAGCACGGTTGTCTTCCTTGTGCTTTATGTGGATGACATATTGCTCATCAGAAATGACATTCCGACGTTGCAAGAGACGATGTCATGGTTGTCTGATCAGTTTTCCATGAAGGATCTAGGAGAAGCAGCCTATATTCTGGGAATAAATATCTATAGGGATAGATCGAAGAAATTGCTTGGATTGTCACAATCCTAGTACATTGATAGTATCATGAGACGATACAACATGGAAAATAGGCTGAAAGAGAATGCATGAGTCGGCTTCCCTATGCTAGCGCAGTGGGAGCCATCATGTACTCCATGACGTGTACTAGGCCTGACGTAGCCTACGCACTAAGTGTAGTGAGTAGATATCAGACAGATCCTGGTGAGGAACACTGGAAGGTTGTTAAGAACATCCTTAAGTAATTGAGAATGTCTAAGGATCAGTTCCTCATGAATGGTGGTTCTAATTTGGAGTTAGAAGGATTCCCTGATGCGAGTTTCTCGACAGACAAGGATGACAGTCGGTCCATTTCAGGCTATGTGTTTTGTCTGAATGGAGGCGCAGTAAGTTGGAAGAGTTCCAAAGAGGCTACTATAGCCGATTCGATGACTGAAGCAGAATACATAGCGGCTTGTGAAGCAGCTAAAGAAGTGGTTTGGATGAGAAAGTTCATAAAAGCTAAAGAAGCGGTTTGGATGAGAAAGTTCATAGATGAACTTGGTGTGGTACCTTCGATAAAGGAAGCCATTCCTTTATTGTGTGATAACACCGGAGCTATTGCTCAGGTGAAGGAACCAAGGTCTCATCAGAAATCGAAACATGTTTTGCGGAAGTTTCACCTGATACGAGAGATCATAATGCGTGGAGATGTGCAAATCCACAAGGTGGATGAAAAGGAAAATACAACAGATCCGTTCACGAAGGCGCTTGGGTCAAAGGAGTTTGACAAGCATAAGCTGAGGATCGGATTGAGAGAGATGACTAGCTGACATTAGTTTATAGACATGTAGCGAGTTGTAATTTAGACATCGATTTTATTTTTAATAATATATGGAATTATTTTCATTTGATGAATTTTCATAAGTGTATGATAGAGTCCAAGATTAAATCTGAAACTTGACATTATGATAGAGATCATAATAAAGAGAGTAAAGTTTTGGTATGATTTAATCTGAATTGTTCTTGTTCGTAGGAT
>CM071866.1:22345017-22361218 GCA_036759665.1 Gynandropsis gynandra | reverse complement strand
TAGTATCTGAAAGTACTAGTTGAATAGATATTGGGAATAATTAGATATTTGCGTAGTTAGTGACTGATGAAGATGGGATCCGTCAACTCTTGGTAAGAGTTTGAGCTCTATGTTGTCAGTAATCACAATGACTATACGAATCTCTGGCCATAGTACATTGAATGAATGAAGAAATGTGTTTCTTAGGTTCATTCATGAGTCAGTTGTGATTGACAAGAGACATAGTTGATGATCCGTAAGGCTGACAGTTATGACCATGCCTAGGATGCATCCGGAGCTGTAGTGATGGAAAGAAATACTAACGTCAACTTCACCCTGGTTCGTATTGGATAAGGTTGTTACTCATATGAGTAAGGATGTTACTTCACGCTATCCGGTTGTTGGGAGTGTTGCTAGACGCCAACCTCGATTAGTTAATTAGTGGAGACTAATTGGCTACCAGTTTAGTGATGAACCTACGAGGTCACACGCATACGAGTGTCTCGGTATCTGCTTGTGATTGTTAGACAATCAGTGTGGAATGCAGTTATATTCATCCGCTAGCACCGAAGAATATAATTGTATTTGTTTTTCTTTTGGGATTAGTACATAAGATGTACGGGCAAGTATATGTATGGAGATACATGTACTTCGACTATTTGAGATATTACGTAAAGGCAAGTGGGAGATTGAAAGTATTATGCCATTTATGTAATATTTTGATAGTTTGAGTTTAAGTCGTAATTATTAAAAGTTAATAATTATTTAAGAAACGAAAAACAGGTTTTCGTCATCAGATTACACAAACGCAAAATCAAAACCGTAGCCGTCAAAAGAAAAACGAAGAACGAAAAACTGTTTTCGTTCTTCCCGAATTCTGCCCCAACGGTTGGAAAGCAGATCCGATCTCGGCGTGGATATGCGTAGAGGGTTTGCGCTATCAAGTCTTATATCCGATAATCACACGCTCAACGTTAAGAGGTATATTCGAAATCGTTCCTATATTTGTTCGTCTTTGAAACTAAAAAAAACTAATCGTTAAACATGACTAGATCTCATATTCGTGTTGATAAAAAGATGTTTCCGCATCCCAAATCAACCCAACATTAAAATCCAAATATATATTTAGCAAGAATCGAAATCACAAATTAATATAAGACTCAAATAAAACTATATTCTTTTTCCATTTTCGCTATATTTTTCCATTTCTCAAATGCAAACTAAAACGTATTTTTAATTCAAAATCCGTATATATATTCGAATCCCTTCGAAATTCCATAGGTTGGTACGGTGGAATAATACTCAATGTTATCATGTTTTTTTCCTGGCTAGACCGGTCGGACCCATTTCATACCCTATTTAAAAATGATAAAAATTTATATTAGGACATATTCAATATATATATATATATAAGTTTTTTCTGAAAAAGTATATATGTATATATATATTCAAATTAAAGTAAACATAGAAAAAAGGTGAAGGATTAAACCACTAATAATAGTGATAATTAAGCTGCTAATGACAATGAAAGCACACCTTTTTTTTGTTGTCTTTAATCTTTCTAATTCTCACGTTATCAACTCCCTAACCTAACTTCTTTGCATTTAATCTGCAAAATTTGTATAACATTTACATAATTTCCTTACTCCCTATGAGTCATTCAGCTGAATTATATTCCTATTTTTAATCATATTTTTGACACTCTAAAATCTTGTTTTATAAATATTTTTGCAGTAATTTAACATATAACATGAAATCAAAAGATTTATGTATTCTTTAGCAAATGTTTTCTTTTAAATACTTGAAAACTAATACCAATAAACAAAATTAACTCCAATTGAAAAACTTAAACATGCTAATCACACAAAACAAAATGCAAAAATAATATAAAAATATACGATTTCAACCCTGACTAGTGGAGTCGCAATCGTCCGTAAATGTGACGACTGTGTTTTCCGGCGATTACGGACGACATTAAAACCGACTGGTGGAGTCGTAGTCGTCCGCAAACGCCGCGAAACGTAGAATTTAAAAATCCGGAATTATGTTGCGTTATATTTGCGTTTTAGTGCGTTTTAATAAAATTACGAAATAACCTTCAAATTTTGTTTATTATATAAAACATTTATACGTATTTCAGTTTTGTTTCAATAATTTGTTATAGTTTATATTTATCATAAATATATATAAATATGTATATATATATATGGATGTATGAAATATTTGATTATGTTTTGATAAAATTATTTTAAGTTTCTAATATAATTTATATTAATCGTAAATATATATATATGCATATATATATATGCATATATATGTATATATATTGTATATTTAAATATTTTAATAATTTTCAAATTTTTAATTTATTTCAAATATTTGAAAATTATAATTAAAATGTATAAATTAAATAATAAAATTTAAATACATTATTTTATTAATAATTATCTATTTTGGTAATTTTGCTCAAAACGCAATTGGAACAGTTTTCTGTCATTTGTTTCTAGTCGTAGTCGTCCACAAACGTAACGTTTCTACCATTCAGACAAAATGAAACAAAACACCATCAATCGTTGACGGAAATACCGCCAAATGAACCTTTCCACCGGTCAAACCTTTTGAATAAACATGATTTATAAATAAAATTGAATATATTAGGAAGAAACCCGCGCGATGCGCGAGTTTTTTTGTCGATTTTTTGTTATAGAGTTGAAATTCATATGTCATAAATAGATTATCATATCAAAAACTCGTGTAAGACTCATGTAATCGATGATAGTTATATATTTTATATCTTATTTTACAAAAAATGATCAATATATTTGAATTTTACTATAAATGCCTAAGTAATTATTATAGTCCAACAACAAGATCAAGAAAACCAAATATTTATATAATCATCTAATAAATTATTAGACTAAAGAGTAGATATTTTGAGAATTATAAATATTCTATCACAATAGAAATCGAGATAATATTTGTTAATTTTTTCTCTTTATACAACATGTTTTACTTTTATATATGAATCAATTTAAATTAATAAAAATGGAATTGATGATTAGACTGCTACGTCAATATTGACGTAATTTCACCATAATTGAACAAAAACTCGAATTTTAATATATAAGATTTAATTTAATTTAATTTTTTAAACATGATGTTTCATTTATAACATTTCTTTTTTAGTGTTATTTTAAAAAATGTTTCGTTTTTTCTTTATTGTGTATATATTTAATGACAATTAAATTAAAATTATAAAATATAAAAGAATGATATGAAAGATGAAAGGTTTTTTTTGTGTATTCATTGGAATAATTTATGATAAAACAATTGAATTTAAAAATAAAAAATTGAAAAAAGATGTGGCGACGTGAAAAGAGATAAAAATATTAAAATAGTATTTTTGAACAAATATATATACAATATATATGATATATATATTAACATATTATATATATATAACTCTTTGATGATATTTCAAATAATATAATAAAATATGAATTTAAAAAAGTGTATATCCAATATATATGGATCTATATTAAACAAATTGTATATACTTTAAAATCTATATATAAATAAGCAACTTTTTAATATGTATATGAAAAATACATATCTAATATATATATGAATATATATTAAATCAATATGTATATATTTTAAAATTTATATATAAATAAAGAGTTTTTTATGGAAAAAATATATATTTAATATATATGAATAATTTTAAAATTTAAATAAAATAGAGAAGAAATAATTTTTGATATTTCAAAAAGAATTTATTTTTTTAACATTTAATAATCATTATTGAAGTGATTTCATCAGAAATAATCTAAATAATATATAAATTAATGTTATATATAAAATATATGATATTAATCGTATATCTATAAATTTAATTAATTAATGCGTGATCGTATATTTTAAAATAATACTTCGGAAAAATAAATTTTTTATTCAGCAAATAATTGATTTTACAGTTATATCACCTTGTTTTTGTTTTTGGTCGAGACTGAAGGGCACATGGGAGCTCGCAACATGTAAAATAAACTGACACATGCTCATTTAGTGTATTTAATAAATCATTTAATGTCCTAATCGATTTAAAAATATATCCCATTTCACACACATATATATATGCGTTTAGTTATATATAAAAATTATCTATAATTGTTTCATTAATTGTATTATAGTTTATAATTTAAATTATATACAATTTGAATAATTTTTATATAAAATTATATGTATATATAGAAAATACATTATAGGATAGTGTTTAAATTACGTTTATATATATATATATATAACTTTAAATACCAAGATTCGTTCGGATATATTCTATATTTTAAATTTTATTATAAAATTAAAATATTATATCAAACAAAATTTGATGTATTTTTACATATATCAATTATTTTTGTCAATATATATATATATATATATATATGTATATTCATATGCATTTATATACTTAATTTTAAACTAATTCCAATATTTTTTAAAAAAATTCAACTAAATTTCTATATATATATATATTTTTAAAATTTTTATTTATTTTTAAATTTTAGTTATTTGATTAATTTTTTGTTTTATTTTATTTGATAGCATTAGAGAAAAATAAATTATTTTTTAAATGTATTTTTTGAAAATTAATAATAATAAATATAATATGCTAATTTACTATTATAGCATCTTAGATAATGAGATAATAGATAATGAGATCAGTGATACATTTATTAATTTTAATGGATATTGATTAATGTATTTTCATTGTAATTTTTTTATAAATTACAATGAAAATTCATTAAATAAAATACCAAACCTTTGTATTTTTTCCTATCATTTTCATATAAAACCATAATTTCTAACATTAGGTAGAGATATATTGTCTAAGTTGGTGTATTTTTTAGATTGTTTTTCTTATTTTCCTATCAATTAAAGTGATCTATATATTAGATATATATATATTATCATTCATAGATATATATAGGTTATTATCAGTAATGGTGTATTGTATGATATGGTGAAACAAATTGATATTAGCATGTGATATAGTCAGAAATAAATATATGAACATAATTTCAATGGCGTATAACTCATAATACAGCCACTAATATAATACGCTAAATTTGAAAAAAAGCTATAAAATAGAAAAATTACATTATAAAGTTTTAATTCGTAAAAAATTATACAAGTTGATGTAAAATCATTCTAATAATATTTCGTATTAAAATGTCAGATTATAGTTATGTATAATTTGATAAATTTAATATTGATATATAAATTAAAATAATTTATATGATATGTAATATTTTTAGACAGTTCTCCAAACATTTCAAAAAACCACCTAAAATACTATTTGAGAAATTTGGAAAACTAAAAGGAAAATGTTCAACATCGGCCAACTTTTATTTTTTAAATGTAAAGAACAAAAATGTTATAATCTTGAATAAACTCTTATAATTTATATATAAAGATTATTTTATTCTAATTTAGCCACTATCATTTTTTTCAATTAAATAGGTATACAATATATATTGAAAAAATAATATATAAATCGTTATATAATATATATGAATGAAACAATTTCTAATATATTCATATTCATTTAAAATGATAAATTTTAACTTAATATATAAATGAGATAAATTAATATCAGTATTTATATATAAATGGAAGGGATATATGGATTTCCAAACATTTAAATCCCACCAAAAAATATTATTTTGAAATTTTGGTTTTTGTAAACGTTATAATATTCGCGTAGTTTCTAAATCTATATATTAAAAAGACATTTTTTTGTGGTTTATGAGAGCTTTTCGCCTCTCAGCCCTCCACCTCAGCCACCACACTTATTCCACCTTCTCTCTACTCTTCCACGATCTGCATTCTCTCACCCACGATGTCCTTATCTCGCCATCGACTTCCCAATAATTTTGCTCTTTTTTCCGCTGCCCGTCCGGTATCTCTTCCCTCTGCCACCATCTCCTCACCTCAGAAGCGATCCAACTGGTCTACGTTCGGCGATCCTTTGTGTTTTTTTTTGCTCCTTCCATGGCGCATCATGGTTCCTATCATGGACTCTCAGATCATCAGCTATAAGTTTTTCCATTTATTTGTTTCTAAGATGTAGGCTAAAATTCATCTTTTTTTTACCCTTTATTGGGGGTGAAGGCGAGGCAGAACGAGGTTTGGTAATCAGTGGTAGATAATGATGCTGGAGAGAGACTGATAATGAGCGAAGTAGAGAAGAGGAAGCGCTGCCGCAGACGATGCTTAAAACTATTTTCAGGTATTTGGATGAAGGTTTTAGCTTCTAGGTTTTCCTTTTTTGTGTTTCGCTTTGATCTCCTAAGCTATGTGGAACAACGACCCCCGCCCCATTTCTCCTCCTGGTACTGGCGGCTCTATGCTTCCGCCACCTCCAGCTGCTCACCCTTCTTACACCCCTCTTCCGTCTCATCCTAATCCGAAACCTCCCACAGAACCTACGCTCGAGGAGGAGACGAAACGTTATGGCGACAAGAGGAAGTTTGTTTTCGTGTAGACTCAGAAAGAGGATAAAACGTTTGGATAATCTTCGATCGATCGCTCTTCCTATTTTGTTGACTGATCAAAATCAGATGGATCTTGGGGTTGGTCCCTCTGTGCTGGCAAATTCTATAGTTTCTCGACAAGCTCGCGATATCTCATCAATGTGGGTTATTTGCATTGGATTTTGCAGTATTACGTCCGAATTTATCTCTACTTACCATACTGATTCGCTCAACGTGAGATCGATTCATTTGATACATTGCTGCAGGAACTGGATACTTGGACTTAAAGCAACAACTCCTCTATTATTACTTGGATTTATTCATTTAATTACTACAACATGAGTGTATTATCAGGTAAATATTTTCAGCCTTTTACAAATTTCGATATGAATACAAGTATACGCATTGGTTCTACTCTATACAGGTTCATGTTACAGAATATGGAGTCCATTGGAATTTCTTTTTCACACTTGCTGTCATGTCACTTCTTACATCACTTTGTCACATTCCAGCCAAATACTCTGGAAACCTCGGTTTTTCTCTTCTTATCGGTATATTCTATTCGTTATTATTGTGATTAATTACAACATAATTACCTCTATTGGCCTAAGTATCTTCACTTTCTATTTCTTAGGGTACCAAACTTGGTTGGTTAATGGATTGAATACATATATGCTTTCCGACACACGAGGAGTTGACTTCATCAGCCAAAATAAAGAAGGCTTATTTAGCATTTTTGGTATGATTTTATTCATTTTTAGATGAATTTCTATTATGATATGTTATCCCACATTTTATCATATATAGGTGTTCAAAATATTATTTTTACTCCTTCCATGGCGCATCAGGGTTCCGCTCATGATCTCTCGGATCATCAGCTGTAAATTTTACCATTTAATTGCTTCTAAGATATAGGATCAAATTCATCTTTATTTTTTCTTTATCCCGTGGGCTTCCTTTTCGTATGTCTGTAATAAATATTGACTTTTGCCTTTTTGTTCAGTTTTCGCTTGGTAAACCCACTTTGTTTTTTCCCTTTGTTAAGTTGCATTTATGTGTTTATTTTGTATCTCTGCAAGTAGTAGACCAATATAGATGGTGTCATTGATTGGTCATGGTAGGTCTCTTCATTGTTTCTAACGATTGCTTTTATCGCTTTGAAGGCAATAGATACTAAAGGGGATAAATCATTTGCATTGTTTCCAACCAAATTTAAGACAATCATTTGGATAAAACGTTGTATATTTTAGGCATGTAATATGGAAGTTGCCTTATCTTATACTTGGACAAACCAGATAGGTTGGGATCTTTCGATTAGTATTTGAAGGTTTTGTTATGTCGGCCTTGGCGACACAAGTTTTTCCTTTTTTTCACTGTCTTTCTGGGTTACTATATATCCTTACCAGTTTCTTTTACATGGTTTCCTCCATTCCCCCAAGTAACAAGTGTCCTTATCCGAAAATATACGACCTTGCAGATGGATCTTTGGTACTTCTATGGTGTTCACCTGAGGAAGCAAATAGTTTTGTACTGCTTTTTTTTATTGATGTCTGGTTTCTTTCCAGTGGAACTTGAACAATACTTATGGTGCTTCACTAATTGGAAGTCGGTTTTATGGTGGTCGATCAAACGGGAAAGGAAAATGCTCTTCAGTCTGGTATCAAAGTGGCATGTATTGTCTGTAAATTTCTATTCTATGCGCAAGTCCGTGCACTTCAACAACCTCCAGAATGGTTGAGCTTCTATTGTTTTTCTACTTATGATTTTTTTCTGTGTTCGTTCTTGCCATTTCTTTTCAACATATGCTTCTTCCTTACGATTGTATATGACTCATGCAGGCCGGATATATTTAAAGAAACAACGTCGACGGAAGCAGTGTGGGATCACAAAGCAGCCACCGAAGTACCCAAAGATTGGAATGGGATCGACCATGTTGTTCTCAGAAACCCTCATGGTGCTTCAGCTCGAGTAAGCCTCTCTCTCTCTGTAATTCACGATATATTTCATTTGCTTTGCAGCCTAAAAAAGCTTACTTTTGATGGGTTTACAATTATATTATCATGGTTTAGATCTAATTAGAATCAGTCTTCTCCATCGCTTACCTAGGTGAGCGATTATTATGAAACCCCCCGCTTTCATTCAACTGGTCTAAATTCGGTGCTCCTTTGGTTTTTTCTCCTTCCATGGCGTATCAGGATTCCGATCATGAGATCTCGGATCATTGGAATTCGTGCTTTAGAATTTGACTAATTTGATATTTGGTTCTTAGCATGCCTATTACAGACAATCTTCCGTCAAAAGAGCAATCAACTGCTATGGGTTTCGTTTTGGTTATTGCTTGCCGAACCCAGGATTGCAAAGTACCTCGAACTTTCTGTTTATTGGGTTGCAATTACATTTCCCGTGGAATTTTCTAGCATCAGCTCGAGTGCGACTCTCTCTCTCTCTCTTTCATATTTCCTTTGATTGTCAACCTAAACGATCTTACTTTTGATAGGTTTATAATTATGTTATTTGTTTTTGTTTTCAGGTTAGTTTACATGGAGACCAAGTGATTTCCTTGAGGAACATTATGACATTATGATAATTGTTTGGTTTCGCTAATTGTATGATACAATACCCAAAATGTAATGCAGATACAATAATTCACCATGATTATTTAACACATTTATTATATAAAATCAGCAATTCTTTTTTTTGTCTAAAAAGAGCTCATATTTAAGTTCGAAACTCATCCACCATACAAAACCTAATCTTCCAATCCTTCGATCTGGTATCTAATACACATAAATACAAATTAAAAAACACTCAGGTGAGAACAGGACATCGTTTGAAGAAGAAAATCAAATGTGGTTCAAGGGAAAGCCTACTCCTCAGTTCAATCTACATCACACAATCTTAAGTTACACCAGAGCAAGGTTTTCCCTTAAATCTCCATTATCGAGCAATTTATGGAATTGTGTTTCATATCATGATGTGCAGCGTCTCATTCAGTCTATCAACTATACCTACATTCTGCATGATTGCGTTTCAAATTGTTTTTCCTTGAAATGAGTAAGCTCGACAGAAAACCGGAGCTGTAACAAAAAAAAACCCATTAAAAGACAAATATTAAACATGTTCAAATTGAATATTGTTTGTGCTTTAACATGTACAAAACAATTCCAGCGACCTAATTCCATACTGTCAATTTCTTCAGCGGAAAATAAATGACCAACAACAACGTATATACATGAAATCAACTAATTCCATTCATTGTTATGTCCCTAACATTCTATTCCATAGGTTATTGGTGCCAGACATTTCCATTCTATGACTGGAACAACAACGGTATTGGTACCATAAGTTAATAGAGACTCAATATAAACTTCTTCTGCAAAAACTTAAAAGAAAAAACCTCAATTCCAGAAAACCATCTGCTGTGACTGAATACATTCTGTGATAGTCCCATTAAATCCTTTTTTTACAAAAAAAACTGCATACTAAACAATTACAGCCACTACTCATACCCATTATTTTCTATTAAGTGCCCTTTTATTACAGTCACTGATTACTCATACCCACTAACCCACCATCTGTATCACTGTTACATCCCAAACACTATAAATTCCCATTATTTTCACTCCATTTCAATCACTGTCACAACAAATTTTTTTAAACCGTCCAGCAACCAAACCACAAAGAAAATGAGTACTGCCCTAACAAAATTCGTAGATTTGATGGTTGGCCGCTCGAACCAGCGGATTATAGCTCGCCTGTTCCGCGTTTGGGAAGCGCGGAACCCAAAAAAAGGCGGCCAACTTATGTGGATGGAATTCTTTCTGAAAGATGATACAGTTTGTCTTTCCTGTTAAAATTACGTTTTTTTCACATTTCTTCGCAGTTTGTGTTCATTTCTATTTGTTGCTTATCGACGCGTTTTCCTTTTTTTTTCAGCCATCGTTGCTCCACGGTTCAGTAAGTCAAGTCTTGTATAGTCGGTTTAAACACCTTTTAAAGGAGGGGACAGTCTTAGAGTTTGAAGGGTTTGAAGTTGTTCGGAGCAATGAAACCTACAAAGTAGCTGATTCCAACATGTCTATACGTCTTATCGTAATGATCAAACTGTTTGAATTCACCGATACTACTCCTATGTTTGCACATGAGTTGTTCCGCCTCAAAATGTATGAGGAACTAACATCGCTCGCCAACACAAACACTTCTCTCCGAGGTTCGTTTTTGTTTTTTTTCTACTGTTTCGCTTTGCTTTTATATTGACTCATTTTTTTAACTTTTTATGTTTTTTTAGATGTAATTTGCCGAATTTGTTCTATAAAGGACTTCAATTCTGAAGATAAACATGCAACCCAATGAATTATGCTGCGTTTACATCTTAGTGGGTATGTTATTAGATTGTTTTTCCAGATTCCCTACTGATTTTTTTCAGTCTTACTTACAGTTCACTGTTTTTCATTTTAGCGGTATGGATATTACCATAACCGCTTGGGACCAGAAGGCTATCGATCTTCGTTTGAAACTACAAAATTATCCTGCAAATCCTTCAGTTATTCTTGTTTCCAATGTCAATCCTAAGTTTGTTGGAGGTTTGTATCTTAGTTTTCCCTTTTGCTGCCATCACTTTCTACCTATTATGGTTTACCCATTGCTTCTCAGGTTCCCTTTTTCTGAATTCCACCTCGGCCACCCGCTTCTATTTTCCTGGCGAGACTGCATGTGTAGGGTCCTTCATTGAGAGGTAAAAACCCCATCTAAAAAATTACACTGCTCATTTTATACAATGCATTTTTCCCCAGAAACAACTGCCTTTTCATACTGTGTATATATATATATGTATGGTTTTATACGATTATCTTACCAGATAACATCTATTTTTTTCCATTGCAGCATCAAGGATGGCTTTGATGATGGTCTCAGCAGCCATTCTCGAGTCAACAATGTTGTGAAGATCGAAGCTCGTTTCGATCTTAGATTTGTTTGTGTATGTAACTACGTCTGACCATAAGGTATTTTTTATGTCATGTCATTGTCTAGCCGGATTATTATACGTTCGCTGCTCATATTTTTCTATACCAATAGGAAACAAAATTTTTCTACACCGCACGCATTCTTAATGTGCTCAACAACAACGGTTGGAGCTACATTGCTTGTGCCAAATGTTCACGAAAATTGAAACACACTGCAGATTCGTTGTTTTGCACTAATTGCCAAGCAAGTAACACCGTTGGAGTTACACGATACGCTGACTTTCATCCTTTTTTCCTATGTTTGTTGTATCCTATAAGTCTTGCATCTCACAAATTTTTTTTCCCAAATTTAGAGTCGAATTTAAGGTTGGTGATGGTACGGAAACAACTTTCGTTACCTTTGATCGTGATATAACCAAAATCACCAACAAAAAATCGGCCGACCTACTAACTGATGAGGTCTGTTTTTCCCCCCATGTGAGCCTAGCTTTTTAAACCATTGCAGTAACCTAACCCTCATCTTTAATTATGATTAGATTGCGGACGGTGATATTGCCATCCCACAATGTTTGAAGGACATCATTGGTCTAACTTTTACATTTCAAATCAAACTAACCTCCTACAATTTTTCGCCTCTCCACCAAAATTTTACTGTGGTACGCATTTTAGAGAGTTCGCCCGTTGCAGCAGACGAATCTACATTAGTTGAGGTATATGCGTTCGTATTAGATAAACATGTTATTAATACTGTTTTGTTTATCTTACAAATGTTGTTTTTATCATTTATGTTTTAGTTGTCAACTCCCTGCCTAGTTGAAGCTGTCACAAAAAATAAGCGGTGACTCTGTTGGGAAGGTTGAGCAACCAAATGGTGACATTGTTGAACAACCAAATCATTCAACAGAAAGGGGTGTGGATCGTGGGAAGCGTCTACGCATTGAGTGAACTTAAAGTGCATTTCTAAGTTTGATGGATTAGACGGTTATCTATCTTGTTTTTTTTTTGTAACTCAGACTTTTTTTCCCGTTGTGTTTTTCAGACTTCATATAATTAAGTATTCCAGTTTTGTTTTCCATTTTTTCCCCTCCTACACATTGGTTACCTTATACCCATGACATACCCAAAAGTAATTACAGATTAACGCCATAATATAGATGACTTACTGTTTATACTGGAGACTTTACTTTGCCACTCTTCTTTAGTTTCTTCTCCAACATTTCCCTCTCTGCTTCTATCGTTAGCAATCCATCTATCATCATCCTTTCATATTATTGTTAACAATAATATTAGTTGTTATACTTCAGCATATATAGCTCTAGAGAAAGGCAACAAATGCATCCTGTCAGACCTCTTTCTTGGTGTGCATGCTGCCAAGAGGCCTAACTGTGGTACCGAAAGCTCCTTTCAAATCCCCTTGCAAAGGCCTCTCATCCCGAAACATAAAAACGCCACACGATCTAAAAGCAGTGGAATTTTATGGATTTAAGTAAAACCCAGATCGAAAACTGAGCATGAATGACTGCACGCATTTAATATTAATCGAAAACACTTAGTTATTTAAAACAATATAAACAACAAATAGAGATATTCAGAAATTTAATGCCTTAACTTCATTTTCTGGACAAGTAGAGCAATCTTATAGATTTCAGCAAAACCCAGATCGACAAGCAATGGATTCCTTAAAAAATTTGCAGTAATTGAAACATGCATCCAAGAAAATTATTTAAAGCACCTGAACTACCATCAAGAGTAGCGCTAGGTATTGCAGGAGATTCAGCTGGAGAGCACCAGCAAAGATTCTTTAAGGATTCTTTAAGGATTTCAATATTATTTTTTTTTGGTAAAATTCTTTAAGGATTTCTTCCATTTTGTTATATAATTCTCATTGGAATGGCAACAACTGCATCTAATAACAATGAATTAGAAAAACAAGTTAAATTCCACGTCATCAAAGATACAAAAAGCAAGGCTAAAAACCCTTGGCATATGTTCTTGAAGTGAACAACATAGTATCAGCATCTAAGTCTAGACGAGTCGCCATTGATGAGGGTAACATACAACAGAAGAAGAAACAGATACGGTATACGTAATAAAAATATGAGAGACAGAAAGAGAGAAATAAACCTCACTGTAAAGCTTCATTGTACGATTTTGTCGCTGCTTGCTGTAAGTGTTTTTTCCAGCGCCAATTGGGACTAAAAATGGGTCAATTAGCAAACTTTGGTATCAACATTTCAACATTCTGACATAAAATCTAAAAACAAAGCATTGTACGAAAAAATCAGTGACAATTGAGACCAGTGAACGTTGTAAATTTTTATGGCAACAGGAGTGAAAACTATTCCCATCTCCACAGTTTACAACTTTTCTATTTCTAATTGTTGTCGGAAAAGGAAACATTATTTAAAAATATTCGATTCATTGCTGACAATATTGGGAAGAAAATGGAAATTTCCTCTACCCAGTTACCCTACCCCGCCCTAGAGTTAGCCTGCCATTTAGTTGCACAACAAAACAAGCGCCAGCCTACCAACCACACCATACCATCCGCAAATACAGTTTTGAGTCCGAGCAATAAAAGAAACAGTCACCGCAGTGGAAAAGGTAAAACAAACGGCCTTAAAGGTCGGTTACGCCCAATCTCCACCTTACGTCCCTCTTAATAACCGATTACCCCGCCGTTTCCTTTGATTTGAAGCCTCTTAGGTTTGCCCCATCGACGATATCCGACGATTTTGCCCCTTTTGCGTCTCATCTCCGACCTATGATGGACGCCTCACCCGCCGATTCTCGGCGCCGCTGGAGATGGGGTCAGACCAGCGGCGATGCATACCTCCTTGCTTATGCCGTGCTATGGGTCACGTCGGGCGCTAGGTCTCCGGTCGCCTTTTCACCCGGCTTCGGCTCCCAAAAACAATTTCTGGAATTCCTGTGCTTGAACGGTTGTTTTTTTAATTGTTTATGTATTCCCTTATTTTTTTTTTACTTGCCTTTTACATTTTTCTACATTCTGTTTCCTTTTTTTGGTCAATTTTAAATTTATATATTTTTTTTAAAATAATGCAGGTGTTTGAGGGTATCAATTAACACAACAATTATCAAATGAGAAAGCCTAACCGTAATAATCTAATATTATATAGAAAATATGCAATTTACTTCTTTTTTTTTTGCATTTTTTATCGTATTGAATACTATAAACATTTACAAAATGATTTTCACACTTCGTTATGTATTGCACGTTTCTCATTTAGCAGCAAACAATCGTCCATGGTTTTTCCAAAAATACATGTTGCAAATACAACAAATATCAAATGTTGAAGAATGTGAAGTCCAGCGGAAAGGTCTTTCTTTCATATCCATATTAAATTTTATGTTAACCTAATGTATCACAAAAATTTTTTCAAAATTGATCTCAACCGTGCATGAATTAACTGTGTCGTTACCGTGAAACCTAATATGTTACTTTATATTATACATTAAATGACAGAAACAAGGAGAATACGAAAAGCTATTATGACGGCTCGTAAGCGATTCTATCAGGCTAGAGGTATCCTTAATATTGTTGCAACTTTTATTTATACGATAATCGACATTTTTCCCAAATATTTTGTTCAGTTATATGATAATTGTTGTTGTCATCCCAAAAATTTTTCCCTTACAGGCAACCGTTCGTGGCTCGCGGGCAAGACCATCCAGGCCGCAGTTCCATTAGAAATTGACTCCGAGCAAGCCCGCCTCAGAAGAGGTAACACAAACTTTGGAAAATCACTCCTTCAATAAATTTACAACTTGCTACCGATGAGTCGTTTCTAGAATGGTGCGTCAAAATGACATGCTATGTCCAAATGAAAAAATTATATATTTACAATTTTTCCATTTATGGATTTCCAGGAAACGTTAAAGCGGCACGGACTATATGTTGAACACTTATCATGGCCAAACACAAAATGCATAGTCGTAACGGTAATCTCTCATCTATTGCATCAAAATTTTTCCTCCTCTTCAAATTTTTTAAGGTATATGCTCAAACATTAATTTTTTTCAAAAAAACTTTATAGGTTGCGACGCATTGACTTTAGAACAGTCCCCATCGCCATCGCAACAATGAGGTTTTCTTATGAAAATGCCTTACTATTATCTAACAACAGACATTTAATCTCGTATATTATCATGATTGGTATAACAACATCTCAATGCTATTTAAATACGTAGGTCTAAAAACATCGGACGTTAGTTTGGAAAATGCTATCATTCAATGCCAACACTGTGACACATTAGTTTGGCAGTCCGAGAGTATTTCTACCAAACGCACCCATGGGCAACTACGCTTTACCTTATGTTGCAGCCAAGGGCGCATTCGTTTGCCAAGGGTCCCCGACCCACCAACTTTTCTCAAAGAATTGCTAGATACATCACTTCCATTTCGAACAAATATTCGAGCGTATAATTCAATCCTAGCATTCACATCAATCGGTGCAAAGATCGATCATTTTGTTACGGGGGGATGGTCCTTACACCTTTCGTATCCATGGTCAAAATCACCATCAGATTGGTTCACTTTTGTCGGTTGAAGGGAACCCTCCTAAATTTGCCCAGCTCTACATATATGATACTGCAAATGAGGTACGCAACCGTATAAACACATTACATCGTATAACAACTTCAGGCAGTCTAGACGAGAACATAGTAGAACGCCTAATACACATGCTTGATGAGCATAATCAC
>CM071866.1:22329914-22344981 GCA_036759665.1 Gynandropsis gynandra | reverse complement strand
ATTGATCGAGCCTCGGATGAAAGGTAGACAATATGCTTTCCCTACCGACAATGAAGTTACTGGTTTAATTGTTGGTGATCTTTCCTTAACTTCTGTAGAGAGAGATGTTATCTTGCAACTGAAACCGTCTGGCCAACTATATAGAATCAACGACCTCCATCCATTATTCATGAGCTTACAATATCCATTGCTTTTCCCTTATGGTCAATCTGGATTCCATGAGGACATACCATACGTCGAATGTGGTAAAAAAATCAGAATGGCCTTTTTTACAATGCGAGAATTCTATGTCTACCAAATTCAAAACACGACTATGTGAGGGAAAAACGATAATCAATGGGGGTCATCTTTTTCAACAATATGTTGTTGATGCATACACTGCCATTGAACAAGAAAGAATACGTTGGGCAAGAAACAATCAGAAGAAACTGAGGTCGGATCTTTATAATAATCTGTTTGATGCAGTCGAAAAGGGAGCTACATCTGCTAAAGTTGTAGGTAAAAGAATTATTCTCCCCCCATCATTTACGGGAGGGCCATGTTACATGGTTGAGAATTACCACAATACAATGGCTATATATAGGTGGTATGGTAACCCCGAGCTATTCATTACAATGACTGCTAATCCAAAATGGAAGGAGATCTGGGACCATCTCGATTCATATAGTGGAAACAGTGCAAGTGATAGGCCAAAAATCGAATGTCGAGTTTTTAAAATGAAATTGGATGGCCTTCTAGAAGATATTAATGCATGCGTCTTTTTTCCTGCGCCCTTATCAGGTAAACACAATCTCATTTGGTTAAATTGTAAATGGTGCTTCTATTTTTCGTAAAGCAATTACTATAATGTCATAAATGATTTCTTTGCCACAGTTATATACACTATCGCATTCCAGAAGTGTGGTTTGCCGCACGTCCATATCTTGATTTGGTTGCAACCTAACTTCAAAAATCCTACCACTGCCGAAATTGACACATTTATACAAGCAGAATTGCCAGATAAAGAATTAGACAGGGAAGGCTTCAGTTTGGTTGAACAACATATGATGCATGGTCCATGTGGTCTTGATAGGCCATGGTCGCCATGCATGGAAAATGGAATTTGCACAAAGAAATATCTAAGGCCATACATCGAGAACACATATGTGGATAATATAGGTTATGTCTTATACAAGCGTAGAGAAGATGACTCGAAGTTTGTGATGAAAGGGGATATCAGATTAGGAAATCAGTTTGTGGTTCCGTATAACGTTTAAATCTTAAAGAAATATAGAGCACACATAAACGTTGAATGGTACAGCAGATCTAATGCAATCAAGTATCTATTCAAATATATTACAAAACGGATGGACAAAGCATCATCACTAATCGAGAGGGATACTAATAGTGGAGTCACATCACATTTGGAAAAGGCTTTTGTTGTGGAAATCAACGAAATCACAAACTACCTTGGGTGTCGTTACCTTTCATCTTGCGAAACGGTTTGGAGGATTTTTTCGTTTCATATACACCATCATAGACCTCCAGTTATGAGGTTATCATTGCATTTGGAGGACGCACAGAGTCTTCTAACTTTTGAGGATACATCGGATCTAGAAAAAGTCTTGTCAAAGCCAGGTGTGGAAAAAACTATGTTTACAGAATGGATGATAACAAATGGAATGTTTGAAGATGCAAGAGAATTAACATACGTACAGTTTCCAACCGTGTTCGTCTGGCACTGTACAGACAAATTTTGGTCTAGGCGAAAAAGAATTAACACTTGGCAGAATTATCAACATCCATCCAACATCTGGTGAGCTCTACTACCTAAGGATGTTACTAAATGTAGTTAAAGGGCCAACGAGTTATGATGACATCAAAACAGTTAAAAATGTCAAGTATAATAGTTTTAAGGACGCATGCATTGTTAGAGGGTTGCTTGATGGAGACAGTGAATGGCGACAAGCGATGCATGGGGCGTCTAAGCGGGCCATGTCGTCACAATTACGTCGACTTTTTACTACATTATTGGTGTATTGTGAAGTTAGCAAACCAGTTGACCTATGGAATGAGTGTTGGAAATTCCTGTCAGATGATATACTTTCTAAAAAAAAGAAAGAGTTCAAGTTTCCCGATCTTCAACTGTCAACGACCGAGATCCAACAATACACCCTTATAGAACTCGAGAAGTTGCTTAGCGAAAACGAAAAATCATTAGCAGATTACTCTAGTATGCCTACTCCAGATACAAGCATCCTAGCCGACATCACGAATAGCGTATTACGTCACGATCTGCATTTCGATGAGCAATTCGAGAAGAAAGTGCATATGGAATTAATGTTGACAATCAACGATGAACAGTTGCAAATTTACACAACAGTGTTGGACTCAATGTCATGTAGAGAAGGAAAGTTTGTTTTCCTTTATGGACCAGGTGGTACGTGAAAAACCTACTTGTATAGAACGATTATCTCTAAGATCAGATCAACAGAAAAAGTTGTAATACCAGTTGTATCATCGAGCATAACTACACTAATTCTCTCAGGGGGTAGAACTGCACATTCAAGGTTTAAAATTCCTCTAGATTTGCACGAAGGATCAACCTGTGATATTAAACACGGAACCATGGCTGTAGAATTGTGGAAAAAAGCATAATTAATTATATGGGATGAGACTCCCATGGCACATCGAGATGCATTTGAAGCGTTTGACCGCATATTGAAAGATATAATGTCTATGGACGATGAAGAAGCTGTTGATAAACCTTTTGGTGGGAAAACAATTCTTCTAGGAGGTAATTTCCGTCAAATCTTACCAGTCACTCGCGGGGGTCGACCTGACACTGTGATGGCATCCATTAGTCGGTCTCCCCTATGGCAATCATGTCATGTATTTACATTAACACAAAATATGCGCTTAAATCAACATGAGATCGAGTTTCCAAAATGGTTATTGGATGTGGGGAATGGGCGGGCACATAAACAGGTAATCAATGCCGATCCTTTAAGTGATGGAGAAAAATCTTTGTTGATACGGAATTATTGCTTCAATTGACAGCAGAGCCACTACAAGAACTCATGCATGTAATGTATCCAAATTTTGTAGATTCGTTCAAGGACCGATCTTATCTCACAGAAAGGGCAATTTTAACTCCTCGAAATGCCCATGTTGATGAGATTAATCATTACATCCTTGCAAAGCTTCTAGGAAAAATGGTTGAATTCTTAAGTTCCAACGTGATAGGCCTAGATAGTGCTTCTACTACTGATTGTCAATCATTTTATCCTATCGAATACCTCAACTCCTTTGAATTTCCAGGTTTCCCAAAACACAACATATGTTTGAAGGTTGGTGCCCCCATAATGTTGCTCCGCAATATTAATAAAAAAGAAGGCCTATGTAATGGAACACGAATGGTCGTGACTGAATCAGCATCAAGAGTTTTGGAAGTAGAGATTATTACATGCACTCATATTGGTAACAAAGTCCTTATACCTAGAATCTTTTTGTCACATAGTGACTCAGGTCTCCCATTTACACTAAGAAGGCGACAATTCCCCATTCGTTTGTGCTATGCAATGACGATAAATAAAAGTCAGGGTCAAAGTTTGAAATAAATTGGATTGTATCTTCCCAAACCGGTTTTCAACCACGGACAGTTGTATGTTGCACTATCAAGAGTGACAACAACCAACAGATTGCGTATCTTAGATCTCAATAAAGAATGCACACAACAATCGCTCATAACAAATGTTGTCTATGCAGAAATATTCATTCGACTACCAAATACATAAAGTCAACATAAAAGCATTTTCGTCACTCACCCAAGTACTTACTAAATTATAGTGATTTTACTAAGTGATATTATTTTTCCTCTTTCAGGTCGTACGATCGTAGGCAATCTTACCATGTCATCATACAGAATCCTCCATGATAACCCATTTACAATAATGCACTGTTTTAAAAATATCGTTGATATACCATTTCTCCTACTAACATGATTTATGAATAACATTCTTTTTTTATATTCACTCGGTTTTTTTCCAATGCATTTCATTTACCACTTTATCATATACGATCATTAAAATATTTTAATATTCTTCTTTTAACTATTACATAACATTAATATACATTCTAAATAATACAATTATATATCTTTCCGCGCATCCTACGGATATATACTTAGTTGTTGTGTAATAATTTATGAAATATTTGTCACGTTAAGGAATCGGCCACGTCATCAATTATTAAATTGTTGGTCAAAATTATACAATAAGCAGTAAATAATTTTAATAAATTATGGTTCATTAGAGAGAGAGTGGATGTGCCCTTCCCACTCCAAACAGCTGGATTTGTCGGCGCTAAGCCTAGCATATTTTTCCTTTCTTATTTTACAATTTTATATTGTTATTGAAAACTAAAAAAAAAAAAAATAAGAAAACATACAAACACACTCCAATGACACCAAAATGGTAAATGATTGTAGGGAAAACATCATATATTTATAAAGACACAAGAATATAACATTTTAATTTTTTATGTTTGAGTTTTAAACTTCAAAGATTTTGTAAATATCTTTTTTCACCATTTTTTAAAATTGGAAATCCTCATATATTAAAATTGATTATTAAAAAATATTAAAGTCAAAATTCCGTTTTATAATTTTTTATATCACATTATTATGTATTTTTAACGTGATTTAAGATTAAATTTAAAGAATTGATATTTTTATTTTGATAATAAGTTTTAATATTTTATTATCAGGTATTTTTGAATATTTTATTATTTGATAATTTTTGAGGAGTTTTATTGTAAAATGAAAGCATTTTAATAATTTTCATCTAATATTTCCTCTTTAAATATTTATATTTTATTTTTTCCAAAAAGTAAATTGACGCTATGGTTAACTACTGACCTGTAGGCGTAGTTAGTTAACTGCTTTTTTTTTTTGGATTTTGTTTGCCTAATTTTGCCAAATCAAAAAATTCGAATATTTTCTCGGAAAGTCACCTCTTTTTTTTCCTCGTTTAGCATGTAACAGTGGAAGTGAACTGATCTGAGTCGAAAAAGACGAAAGGACGATTCCAGAAATCGAGACAGAGAGAAAGAGGGGGAGAGAGAGAGAGAGAGAGAGAGAGGGAGAGAGAGAGCTCTGGTGTGTTCTTCTCTTTTCCCTTTATCGCATCGGAATCTGGAAGAATTTCTGTTTCTGTCAGTCTCAGATCGAAAATGTCTGGATTTGAAATAGATTCGGCGGCTAAATCTCATTTGCTTCGGGTTTAACGATGTGAGAGCCGGAGATCGAGCGGTTTGACCTCTGGAATCGGGAAAACGAAGCGTGTAGGACAGGGAAATGCGAGGATTACGTTGAAGAGAAGCAAGTTTCAATCGATTCCTTTTTTTTCTCTTTTTAATATTGCAAATTGGAGGTGAAGTTTTGGTGCTGGTTGGTGGAAGCTCGGTGGCAGAACAATGGAGTCTCGGATGGATCAGTACGAGATCATGGAGCAGATCGGCCGTGGCGCGTTCGGCGCCGCCATTCTCGTCAATCACAAGGCCGAGAAGAAGAAGTATGTTTGTGTTTGTTCACTACGCTTTCTCAAGTTCTCCGTCTGCAGATCTCATGTTTGTTGAATTTGGTGGTGTTTTGCATTGGCGTTGATGTAGATATGTTCTGAAGAAGATCAGATTAGCTCGGCAAACGGAACGTTGCCGGAGATCTGCTCATCAAGAGGTAATTAGAAGTCTTCATCGAATCCGAGGGGATTTTATCCATATTCTCTTAAGATTTTATTTCCGAATTTGTTGTTTTCTCTCTCGTTCACCTCATTTGTGGAATGCAGATGGCTTTAATCGCGCGGCTTCAGCATCCTTACATTGTTGAGTTCAAAGAAGCTTGGGTTGAAAAGGTAAGCTAATAGAACTCCACTTTCTCGGGTTGCAATTTTTTGTTATTGTAGTATTATCTCTTTTTGACGTGTTAGATTTGAAACGCAGGGTTGCTATGTTTGCATTGTCACGGGCTATTGTGAAGGAGGAGACATGTAACATGACTTTCTCATGATTTGAATTTGAAACTTTCTTTTTGTTGTTTAGTTCATAGAAGTCAACATGCTTATATTTTTGCTGCAATTGTTTGCAGGGCTGAGTTGATGAAAAAGTCAAATGGGGTGTATTTTCCTGAGGAGGTATTTACCAAGATATGTTTGGTCCGAAAAATGCTATCAGTTTATATCGATCTTAATTTTTGCTTGTTCTGTACGATGAATTCTGTAGAAACTCTGCAAGTGGTTTACTCAATTGTTATTAGCGGTTGAGTATCTGCATTCCAATTTTGTACTACATCGCGATTTAAAGGTAAAGGTGTTAGCTATGATAGTTCTTTGAATCCTAGCTTTGCTTGAAACTTTATGGACTTATTTATGTAGCTTGCTGTTTCCAGTGTTCCAACATTTTTCTTACGAAAGACCAAGACGTTCGCCTTGGTAAGTTTACTTTGCGAAGCGTTCAAAACAAGTCAGTGGGATTCAATAATTTTGTTCCATTTTTTTTCCTGTTTAGGGGACTTTGGGCTTGCAAAAACTTTGAAGGCGGATGACTTGGCTTCTTCGGTATTTATCTTCTCAACAGATATAACATGAGCTATCCAAACAAATTTTGATAAAGAATTCTCTATTGTGTCATTTTGACGCATTATTGTTTTTGGAACTGCTCTCGAGATATCCTTTTCAATTAATAGTTGCATAAGGCTTTAGGGTGAAATGTGACTGAAACTTCCTTGTTTCTGCTATAAATTATGGCATTCTTAGGTGGTTGGAACTCCAAACTACATGTGCCCTGAACTGCTTACGGATATTCCTTATGGTTTCAAATCTGATATCTGGTCCCTTGGTATGTGGTAAACGTTATCTGTTTTAGTTCTCTTGACTTGTGCTATTGTTACTGAGACTGAGATGGTTTCCTGCTAAACAGGGTGCTGCATATATGAGATGGCTGCGCATCGCCCTGCCTTTAAAGCTTTTGTGAGTTATATAGTTTAGATGATTTTCAGTCTACAGCTGTGTAAAATATATTCTTTCCTTAATGGGTTATTCCTGGTTTGGTGGGAAATTGGTCATGGAAGGTAATTTCAAAAGGAAAAAGTCAGTGCTATATATAGGCTTCTGTGAATGCTTGGTATTCTCTGAATTTATCTCTAAAATTTGGTACATTATAGTATCTGATATAATTTTATTTACTGTATCAGGACATGGCAGGCTTGATTAGCAAGATTAATCGTTCCTCTATCGGTCCACTTCCTCCTTGCTATTCTCCATCTTTGTAAGATCCTACTATTTTTTTTTCAGCTCATTGTGGTTTTCCTTCACTACAACACCAGGACTATTATGAAGGAGAAATTTTGTTTGCCAAATTTCATGTAAAACAAGTGGATTAATACTGTTAGATGTTCCAAGGGATTCAATCCCCAGAGATGTCTTCCTTTTGGTAGTCGGAATTTTCATCCTGAATCAGGAGCTGCTTGTTGTTAGAGTACGTATGACCAAAGGGCATAGAAGAGTTTTCTTGTGATCGATTGTACAAAAAGTTTGTAGCATTAACCAAATAAAGGATGCAATGCATCCATAAATGAGTATTTTGTCGAAAATAGGAGAGAATAAAATGATATATTTAGCTAATGGAGGAATTACTGCTCATTTTTATGCTTCAGCGGCTGTAATGTGTTGAAATAGCTCATAACATTATTATTATTTACCCTTTCTCTTTCTTTCTTTTTCTTGTTGCAGAAAATCTATCATCAAAGGCATGCTAAGAAAGAACCCGGAGCATCGGCCTAGCGTATGATTTTCTTAGGATCAACATATCATCAGCTTAGTAACCTTCGCCAGTCAGATTCCAACTAATGAAGTGTTCTCTTGTTCTTTTTGTTCAGGCCTCTGTGCTTCTGAAGCATCCTTATCTGCAGACATATGTCGAACAATACCGTCCAGCCTTTTCTGCTGCAGCAACTATATCTCCAGAAAAAACTCCGACTTCTCGTGATGGTCGGAGGAGTATGGCTGAAAGCCAGAACAGTAACAGTTCTAGTGATAAAGATAGTCTGCTGTCAAGTGACAAACACGTCCAATCTATGGTGCCGATAAATGATAATAAAGCGATTGATTCTGATTCGGTTTTTGTTGAAGATGAAGACTGCTCTGACCAGGCTCAACCAGTCGAACACCAAATTGATCATGGTGTTTCCGCTGCGAAAACAGACGGCCATGGGATGGTAAAGCCCTTGCAGAACGACCAGCGACTGGACATTCATCCGAGGCACCCTAAAACTATAAGAAACATCATGATGGTTTTGAAAGAAGGGAAAGCTAGAGAAAATGGTTCACCCATGAGAACCAATCGGTTGAAGGCCGCTGGAGTATCGACACAAAAAAGTAATGCTGAAACACCGTCAAAGATTCCGAAACTTAGTGAGCTCATTCCTAGTTCAAAGACTAATGCAAATACCCCCATTGCATCGTCAAAGCTAGCCTCTGATTCAGCTAGAAGGACCCCAATGTCAAACCCACCGAAGCATCAGGTACTCTCTCTCTCGCGCGCGCACACACACACACACACTTTAGCCGATACGGCAAGGATTTATATGTTTAAAAACTATGCTGCAGATGCCTGTGACTGACTCAATTCCTAAACCGAAGCCTAGAAATGACGGAATTCCAATTGCTCCTGCTAAACATGAAACTGAGGAAGTAATATCAGCGAAGCCAAGGCAAAGGACACCTCCTACCTTTACGAGAAGAACATCTTTGATTGGGCGTCCAAGGCAATTAGTAGTAGATGTTCCAAATACAGTGGTCGACAACACCATTAAGCTACATCCATCAGTTACGCGGGAGGCTGAAACAAATCCTCTTCCAACGCCCAACTCTCATGTTGTTCGAGCATCTGAAATGAATTCCCAAGAACCACAGAGAATTTCTGTCGGATCATCTAAAGGAATGCAGACGGATAGCAGTAACTCCGTCTCGTCTTCGTTGTCCATGCAGACATTCGAGCTTTGCGATGATGCTTCTACCCCATTTATTGACATGACGGAACATACCGCTTCTGATGATCTTGGAAGATCCCGTCGCTCTGAATACTTGGGACCATTACCAACCAGCTCCTCTGCTTCATGTGCTTGCTCGGATCAGTCCCACAATATTCAAAACTCTGGAGATGGTCATAACTCCAGTAGACGGCTGATGGAAATTTCTGGGACTGTGTTCAATGCTGAGAACAATATTTCAGCTCAGCAAGAAGAAAAGTCTCCTAGTATACCAAAAGATGATAACCCTGCAACCAAACAGAGCAGCGAGCCAAATGCTGCGTCCCACCAACACGGTGATGGCAACTTCACAGTCAGAGAGCTTGTTTCCTCCGTCACCGAAACTAAACAGAATACTTTGCCTTCCCAGACAGATAAAGGAATCACTGAAAAGGCAAACTCTACTCATCTTCATCCCGTTGTGGATGATGTCATACATGTGATAAGGCACAGCAGTTTTCGTGTCGGGAGTGACCAACCGGTCATGGAAAGTGTCGAAGTCGGTGTTCAGAACGTCGATGTTGGAAAGCTGATAAACGTTGTGAGAGATGAAATGGAAGTTCGAAAGGTAGTCCCTGCAAAACCATCAAGCTCTTCGGAATCAATGGTAATGAGATCAAACTTTTCAGACAATTCCGGAGCCTCAGAACCAGACGTAAGAACCGAGACGCGTTCTCCAAAACCTGAAGTCACCATCAAAGATCCAGAAGTCAGAATGAAAACAGATTCTTGCTCAGACACGACGCGACCCAATTCCGTAGCATCGGAAGGGGAAACAATAGCAGCGGTGAAGGAAACGTTGGATGTGAAGTCCTTCAGACAAAGAGCAGAGGCGTTGGAAGGACTATTGGAACTATCTGCGGATTTATTGGAACATAACAGACTAGAAGAGTTAGCCGTCGTGTTGAAACCCTTCGGGAAAGACAAGGTTTCACCCAGAGAAACCGCCATTTGGTTGGCCAAGAGTCTCAAAGGAATGATGTCCGAAGACATCAACAACAACAATAATAACAACAGCCGATGTTCTTCATGAGGTACGTCATAACCTCCTCTTTTAATGTTCCGGTTGCTATCCATCTTTTATAAAGCGGCAATTCTTTGGAAACCCAAAAAAAAAATGATGAAAAAAAATCGTATTTGTCAAAGACTTTTTGTTTTCTATTCGTTGTATATATAATGACCTTTCACATTTTCTCGTTCCTTTTTTTTTAAATTCTTTTCTCTCCCAATTTTCTTTTAAAATTTTGGATTTCCTTATTCTATTGTCTATGCTTTGTAAATTCTAATTGTTCCATGTTACAAGTCTTCAAAATTAGTATTAGTTAAATTGATCCCGATTTTGGGATCGATTTTATGGGTTTTAAGTGCAGTATTTTTTAAAACTTTAAAAGAGAACAAAAAATATTTACTCTTATTGGTCTTAGTACCATATGATTGAGTTTATACTTTGATGCATCTAAAAAATATCGTTTTTTTAATATAACGTTCAATGTATATAAAATGGAATTATAAGAGAAAATGATTCTATGGCAGAAAGATTTTCGAAAAATTAATATATAAAAATAAAAACATAAATATCAAAAAACACAAATAAAAGAATCGAAGATATATCTAATCAAAACTCTTTCTCCCTCTCTCTTTCTAAATAATATGGTATACCAAACGCCGCCAGGCTCCGTCGCCGGAGATCGGCCACCACTGTTTCCGGAGAAAGATCCCGACAAAATCACTCCATTAAAAGGTTGTGTTTTTGGATCCTCATTTATCACTGCCATAGTTTTTCTTGCCCTAATTTATCATCATGATGTAGCTGCGCATTGTCACGCTAAGTTCTCCGTCGAATCTATCACCGTCTACGCCTTCAACACCACCAAAGCCTCAGTCGCAGCCACCGTATCGATGTGGGACGTCGGGTTCTTGGTGAGGAACCCTAGTTGGAGATGTCCAATCTATTACGATGGAGACTCAGCTGCGAGGCTTTTTCTCTGCAATAAAAACAAGCTCCTTTACGGCGCCGTTTTAGGGACGTCTCACCGGCGTTCCGGCCGTAGCCACACGGTTTTCTCCGTCAGTTTCGCAGCGGCAAGAGGGAGCGATCGAAACGAGGTCGTTTCGGACATTTTTGACCTAGAACTCAAACTTAAAGTTAGGGTTAGACATGTTCTTGCTTCAGATGAAGCTGGACGTTACAACGTTCGATGTCGGAATTTGACCGTTGGGTTCTCTCCGACAGATTTTATGTTAGGGTCCGGCCGTAGCCACACGGTTTTCTCCGTCAGTTTCGCAGCGGCAAGAGGGAGCGATCGAAACGCGGTCGTTTCGGGCATTTTTGACCTAGAACTCAAACTTAAAGTTAGGGTTAGACATGTTCTTGCTTCAGATGAAGCTGGACGTTACAACGTTCGATGTCGGAATTTGACCGTTGGGTTCTCTCCGACAGATTTTATATTAGGATCGATGGTCGGTGAGTCGAGGAAATGCGAGTCCTCATTATCGCGCGTTGGTTATTCTTTCTAATCAAAAGTGTTTTGGAAATGTTGAATGATCGACGGAATTTTTGGAATTTTCATTTGTATATAGACAATTTTTTCGTTAATAAATGTTAAGAAATTGTTTTCATTTTGGGATGGATTGTTTTCGCTCTTAATTTGGTTTACTTCTTGTAATGAATCTAAAGAGGACACACATGTCATAATTCCATACAATATTAAAAATACATCAATTTTTACATATTTCACTATATTTTTTTATCATTGAAGTCTATTAAAATTTATTAATATTTTTTCCTTGTACTTCTCCAAATTGTAGTTAAATTAAACCAATGGACAAGACACGACTATTTATTTGGAAACTCAAGATCCTATAATCTTGCCATATGAAGAGTTCTATGTTGTAATTTTCTTGCATCTAAATTAAGCCAAATTAAGCCCGTAAGCAACGTATTTTCACACGACTAAATCACTAACTAATTCCATTCACTTAACAAAATAAAAAATGATCCTTCTAAATAATTGAATCAGTAATGATAAACATGTAATATCCAAGATAAGAAATAGCATATAACCCATATCAATATGTTAATTAGACCACTTTTAATTCAATCTTGGTGTAACTTTTTCCGATATGACGAGAATTTTTTCCGATCACGGCTATGGCCCTCCTTCAACCACCGCAACCGTAAACACGAAGACAAAAACATTTCGGGACAAAGATTTTGTCGTAATATCCAAGATAAGAAATAGCATATAACCCATATCAATATGTTAATTAGACCACTTTTAATATAATCTTTGGTGTAACTTTTTCCGATATGCCGAGAATTTTTTCCGATCACGGCTACGGCCCTCCTACCACCGCAACCGTAAACACGAAGACGAAACCATTTCGGGACAAAGATTTTATTGAAAGGCATCCATGCATTATGTATATCGTAGGTACCATAGTCTTTGTTGTATTAGGAAGTCCTTTTCTTATTTTCCTTGCGTTTTTATCATTCTTGAACCAACCCAATTTGTGTAATCTCGAGCTTTTCGTCTCCTCTTTCTCCGTCTCCTCCACGAATTGGAACGTCGAATTCGCGGTTAAAACGCCAATCCACAGCTGTAACATGACATTCTTCATACTCCACGCGCGTCTCTTCCGTGGAGAGAAGATTCTCACAGATTCAACCTCAGATTCTTTTTGGCGACTCGTCCAAGGGAATCCTGGTGCGGCCGTTGCGTTCAACACTTCGGCTGCGGTTGCGAAAGCGATTGCTATGGAAGTTATTGTATGGGACTTTCGGATAAACGCGGTCGCCGTAGTGAATCCAGATTTACCGAGGGAGGACGGTGGCTACTTGATCGTCACGTGCGGTGAGTTACCGGTTAGGTTTTGGTCGGATCGGAAGGCGGTGAAGGGAACGTTGCTCGGAAAAATGCGGCAATGTGAGTACACTTTCCGGCGAAAACTTGGACCATTAGACAAATCAAATTAGGGTTCTGGTTTTTGTTCTTTCTTCTTTTACTTTTTTTTTGAAAACCAATTACTACATGTTCTTCACGAATATATATATTTTTTATATTCCTTTGTATACTTCACATACACTTAAAAAAATAAGTTTCCTTGAAAAATATATCGTAACATACATATTTAATGCAAATATAGATTACATTTAGATTACAAATTTCATGTAAGTTAATTGGAAATTTTGAATTCAGTTGCGTTGAAATTTCTAACTAATTTGTTTTAGTTTTGTGTTCGTATTTTATTTTTTTAATGTAGTCATTTTCAATACAAATTTGAGCTAGACTTTTTCAGTGTTTAAAAACTAATTTATGAATTCATAAGAACTAATTTATCGTAAAAAAAAAAAAGAGAAAAGTCCTGACAAATGATGTTAGGCAATGGAGACTGACGTCGTCATGTTGACCATTCACTAAAAAAGATAGTCATTTCAACATATTGCATTCTAATGATCGTCAATGAAAAAGCACAGTTACTACAAACGTTGAATAATCCATTAGAAAGTTTCAACAACTAATAAATGCATCCAAGCTTTTGAAAATGTTACAATAGATCCAAGCTGTTGAAAACATTTCAACAACTATATACCATTGGAAAATTAGGTTAATATCCGTTGGTATCCGTTGAAAAAATTTATGGACACATAAATGAATGACCGTTTGAAGTTGTGAATAAGGATCAATGAATGACCGTTTAAAGTTGTGAATAAGGATCAATTAATACCCGCCGCAAATGTTAACGATCATTCGTTGCTATTATCAATAACTGCTCATTGATAATTTTATATTATAGGAATTGCCATTTAAAATTTTTCAAGTGTCATCTGTTGATAAATTTAACGAAAATTTATTGATGACCTCGTTGTTTATATTGCAAATTCAACACAATTCAATTCAAATTTATTCTCAAATTCTCTCAAACAATGTCTTCTTCTTTAGATAGAAACAAATATGGGTTAAGATAATATATGTATCGAAGGAAATATCCAATAATATAGAAGAGATTACACAAGCATTCTTACGATGATTGAAACAATTCATGAGGTTCGTGCCGATGCAACCTTTGTGTAAAGAACACGATACAATGTTATATTCAGACAATAGAGGCAAGAATATGACACTACAAGAAAAAAAGGATTCCGGATTGCCAAATCTGTCCACAATCCACCTGGAAACTAGCTTGCGGACGGATCGGGGATGGTCACGTGCATCCAGATTTGAGCTCCGTAATGGACATCCGTCCATAATTCTTCCGCATTTTCAGACAAATTATGCAGTACAAAATTCGTCAAGACACACACACACACACACACACATATATCATCGTTTGTAATCCATCCGAAAAGTTGGCCAATTTATGTACAAGATTGTCATCAAAAAGTCGTCCGAAAATTTCTGGACGGGTTTGTTCATGTGATATTTTTTATGAAAATAAAATCATACTAAAAATAAAATTATTACAAATATTAAATTATTTTAAAAGTTCTTACATAACGAAATATATACAAATATATTTCTTACATAAACATCTATAACGAAATTAGAGGTTGTGAATCGTCGTTGTTATCCTCATCCAATCAATTAGAGGCATTTTTATCTTAATCATCCGCATTAGTTGTTCAATGTTTTGTTGTTATGCTTCTAATCATTTGTATTGCGATTCAATTCATTTCATATAGCCTCTAATTAAGCTTGAGTGGTCTCTAATTTACCTTGAGTGACCTTTAATGTTTGTTGATGCTACATCAATTGGTTGCATAATTCTTCATTTGTGTTTATGCCTTTTCTTTTTGAAGAAGTTACGCATTGTGATTCCATTATTGTAAGACAAACATAATTTGCCTTTTTATGATGTAATATGCTACAAAATACATAAAAATTGAATTTAGATCATATAAGTTTATAAATTATATTAAAAAAGTAAATTGATATATCACGAGATATATTTCATTCAATTCTAGTTGACTTGGAGACGATTGAGAACTCACTACAAAAAAAT
>CM071866.1:22283518-22298167 GCA_036759665.1 Gynandropsis gynandra | reverse complement strand
AACGGAGGGCTATGTATTCTCCACCATTGTCGGTGTAAAGATTGACGATTTTAGCGTTAAACTTGTTTTCGACAAGAGATTTGAAGGCAATAAAATTTGCTCAAACTTGTGATTTTAGTTTGAGCGGATAAAGCCAAGAATAACGCGTAAAATGATCAACAAAAAGAACATAATACTTAAAACCATCCGTTGAAATAATCGGAGATGTCCATAAATCGGAGAAAATAAACTCAAGCGGTTTAGAAGAGACAATAGATGACTCATTAAACGGAAGTTTATGACTCTTATTACCAAGACAAGAATTGCATGGGGAAACGGAAGACTCTCGAACTAATGGAATATGAACCTTGGACAAGGCGTGTTTGAGGATGGGTAGTGACAGATGTCCTAGACGGGAATGTCAAGTGGAAACGGTGGGCTTGAGGTTGGAGAATGCGACAGTGGGTGAGGTATTGGGGGTAGAGGTTCTACATATACTTGAAATTTGTAAAAACCGAGGTTCTACATATACTTGACATTTGTAAAAACCTACAATCAAAAGGGAGAAATCAAAGATACCCTTGTAGAGTTGGTATTTGTAAAAACCTACAATCAAAAGGGAGAATATCGGAGATACCCTCGTAGGATTGAAGTACTTCACATCTATCCTCGTGAAAATAATTATTAAATAGAAAAAAACAAATTTGCCTTTAATTTCGCACGTGAAAAAACACGTCATGATAGTTTTTCGAAAGGAAAATCCGTTTCACGGTTGAGAGCAAGGAATACGAGGGGATTTCGAACTTGAGAGGGATCGATTTGAAGTTGGCAAGAAGGAAAATTCAAGTTGAGACCAAGGAAACTTTGAAGTGAGAAAGAAATAGCAATAATCAGTAGTGAAGAAGAGAGCACGATTCAATCTTCAATGGCATCTGTAAGTGTAAGTAGATCGATTTCTAGGGTTTTGCAGGTTGTTGAAAGCAAAATTGTTTGTTGATTTGAAATGGGTGTGAGTCTCAGTGAGTCAATTGAGTCGGTCGAATCTCAGTGTGTCAGTTGAGTCTCAGTGATCGTTTGTCTTAATGAGTCGCTTGAGTCGCAAGGGTTGACCGAGTCTCATTGAGTCGCAAGGGTCGCATCCGTTGCATGGGTCGCTTGAGTCGTAAGGGTTGCTTGAGTCACATTGCGTCGCTTGAGTCGAAGAAGGTCAAGAGTATCAATCAGTCGCTGGAGACTCATGACCCTCTTCGACTCAAGCGACTCATTGGGTCTCAAGGGTCGTTTGAGTCGCGATTGTCGTTTGAGTGTCATTGAGTCGTTTGGGTCGCTTGAGTGCAATGGGTCGTTTGAGTCGTTTGGGTTGCTTGAGTGCAATGGGTCGCTTAAGTAATAAGGGTCACTTGAGTCGCATGGGTCATTTGAGTCGCAAGGGTCGCTCGAGTCAGTAGAAGTCTACTGTATTCTTAATTGGTCATTTTGCAGGTTTCACCAAAGACGAAATTTCTGTATAAATTAAAGCACATGGACAGAATGCCAAAGATCACCACCAAGTGTTATCCTCGCGAGACAATAAAGAATTTAAGAGGAATCTTAGATGAATGTGAGTTGCATTACTTTGAGAAGGAGTCACAAATTAGGCATTTATTCCATTTCCAATGTGAGTCCACATTGATGAAGGTTCAAATGTATGTTCTACTAAATCACTCCGTGATTTTACGGGATAAGAAGGAGTTGTGGTTCGTCGTAAATGGTGTTCTCATCCGGTACTCTATAGTGGAGCTTGCACTAATTACCGGATTGAACTGCGAATCCTATCCTAGAGGATGGAGTCCAAAAAGGGTGATACATTCAGGCTGAAGAAATTTGGCCGCAGAAAGGTGACCATTGCACAAGTGAATTAAAAACTTATGAAGGCGAATAATTCTGCCAGCCGGACGAGGATGGCAACTTTGATGTTGTTGGCGCAAGTTCTGGATCACAAGTCTTCATCATACAACTTTATCAGCCATGATCTCATTGACATGGTTGATGACTTGGAATTTTGTGAAGGCTTTTCATGGGGGCTTTACACATTCGAGAAGCTTGTGGATACTTGCCATAAGCATGTAACGAGGAATCACCGAAGCCAAAATGACATTATGGCGATTTCATGATTCCACTAATGGTAAGTTGAATATATTATTCGAATAGCATGAATGTTTTCGTACTTTTTGTATTCTTATCATTTTGTTTTAATGTTTCAATTACTTCCATTCGAAACCATCCTTAGTTTGGGCGGAAACAGATGGTATCTTGATGTTATGGATGCCGATCCATCATGTCCAAGGATGTGCAAGAAGAGGGTTAAATCTAATTTGAACCTGAAGTATGTAGATGTGATAAGGCAGATCGGAGATTCTAAGGTAACAAATATACAAGGGTCACAAAGGTCACAAAGAGGGTCATAATGGTTATTTTTTTGTAGGATATTCGAAGTATTCTTTGTGCTAAACACGGAGATGAAGCTTTATTTTTTGATCTGGAGGATTACGAGGGATGCATCAATCCCGATGTTCAGATATGGATGAAACATCTATATAGAAATTTGAAGTGTATTTGTTAGGAGGACATCTGTACGCAAGAACTCCTAATGCGAAAAACAACTCTTGGTAATCAATAGAAGGGGAAAGAAAAGGGGACTAAGAGGAAGAAGTGCATGGGTGAAAAAACAATAGAGGTAGTAGATGTTCAACCCAAATCTGAAGATGATGAAGAGGAAGGATTTGTAGGTGATGCTGAAGATATGGATGAAACATCTATATAGAAATTTGAAGTGTATTTGTTAGGAGGACATCTGTAAGCAAGAACTCCTAATGCGAAAAACAACTCTTGGTAATCAATAGAAGGGGAAAGAAAAGGGGACTAAGAGGAAGAAGTGCATGGGTGAAAAAACAATAGAGGTAGTAGATGTTCAACCCAAATCTGAAGATGATGAAGAGGAAGGATTTGTAGGTGATGCTGAAGCTGATGAAGAAGAACAATGTGATGTTCAAGCTAAAGTCGAAGGAGAAGAAGTTGTAGTCCATCCGAAATTGGAGCATAAATTAATAAAGAAAATAAAAAAATCAAAGAAAAGAATCATCAATGTTGTAAGATAACTTCTAAAGGACATCGAGTTTCATTTTCCTTATCCAAAATCAAAGGCGATACATCACAAAGGTGATGACAAGGTAGAAAAGACTAAAGGATGTTGCCGTTGGTATTCCTAAGGAGGTTCCTGCCGATTATACTCTAGTGGGTCCTATCGAAGAGGTCACCGCTGAGGAGGTGCCGAGTATACTCCAGTGGATCCTATCGAAGATATCGCCGCTGATGTTGGTGCTGAGAGAACTCCAGAAGTTCCTGTCAAAGAAATCGAAGTACCACCAAGTAAGTAATAGGTCATAAAAGGTTGCATTGGTCACAAAGGTCGCAAGGGTAGCATATGTCCCATGGGTCACATCAATTTCACGAAGGATGAGTCTAATGAATGAAGTAATTTTTATGCAGATATTGTCATTGGTGTTACTAAGGAAGTTTCTTCCGAGGATACTCCAGTGGATCATGTCGAAGAGGTCGCCACTCAGGAGGTTCCTGCCGAGGATACTATAGTGAATCCTATCGAAGAGGTCGTCGCTGATGTTGGTGCTGAGGGAACTCCAGAAGTTCTTGTCAAAGATGTCGAATTACCACCAAGTAAGTAATATTTAGTCACAAAATGTCGTTTGAATCACAAAGGTTGAATGGGTTGCACGGGTCACAAAAGGTCGTATTGGTCGCATGGGTGGCATGGGTAGCAAGATCGCATTGGTTGCTATGTCCCATTGGTGGCATGGGTAGCCATGGTTGCAGGGGTCCCATATGTCGCATGGGTTGTAGGGGTCTCAGGGTCGCATGAGTCTAATGAAGTAATTTTTATGCAGATGTTGGACCTTTATCGAATGAGTCTGATAGTCCAACGATAATTAAACTAATTTGAAGACCACAAAAGGCAAGACATAAGACTTTTGTTGAACCTCCGCTGGAAAAAAGAGCAAAAACAGAGCGAGGGAGAGGACAAGGTCAAGCTGTTGATACAGAAGATGTGGGTGAAGAACCCTCAGAAGAAGTGGTTCAAGAACCCGCATAAAAGGTGGTTTAAGAACCCGTAAAAAAAGTGGTTCAAGAACCCGCAAAAAATGTTGTTCAAGAACCTGCAGAAAGGTGGTTCAAGAACTCGCAGAAGAGGTGGTTCAAGAACGCGTAGGAAAAGTGGTTAGAACCCGTAAAAAGTAGCGTAAGAACTTACAGGGAATCAACATTTTGTGTGGGAGTCCAAGGGATTAGAAGAGGGCAAGATAATCCAAGAGTGTTCGTTCATTGATGCTAGTTGTATAAAATTGACTACTTTATATAGATTTATGATGAAACATCGCCAAGAGCGTTGGTGAATATCTAACCTAGATTGTTCCCGGGGGCAAGAGTTTTGGGAGATCATATTAAAGGCTAACGTATGGCTTGAAGATGATGTAAGTTTTTTTAATCCTTAGTCACGAAAGTCACAAAGGTCACATATGTCATTTTGTGTCATATGTATTCATATGTGTTTTCTTGCAGCAACTGGATGAGGCATTGTTCGAGCTGTATGATCACCTGAGCAGATGTGAATCAATATATAAGAATTATTACGTTTATCCTATTGCTTTCATTTACTCTTGATGTGGATGTACGAGGATATGGAAGAATTGTCGGTAACTCTTATTGAATATTTTGATGGCACGTATCCATTGAGAAGTAAATATAAACCCGTGAATGATTACGATGGCTGGTCTTGGTTGTAAACATTCTATCATTCGAAAATCTCTATATAACTGTTCATTGGGTAACCATGAAAGTGGATTTCAAAATCCGATGGATCACGGTATACGACTGCCAGAACAGATTTTCGATCCGGTGATGGAGATGGTAAGAACAACTATCCCCAAACAGTACGAGTATTATGAAAGTCTATCATAGAACAAAAGCGCGAGTGATTGTGGTGTTTACGCCTTTAAATTTTTAGAAGCCACTGTATTGAAAAAAGGTGGGAGTTACCCGAAAATTGTGACGATAATGTTGCTTCCATGCGTGAGAAGATGACTGCTGATATATTTTCGAATGGAAGATGTATCTCTGTACCCCGAGACTAATGGCATCCCATGTCATCCTTGAACTTGATTCATATTATTTGTAAATAACTTGATGAATTGTTGTTTTTTAAATTTGATTCATATTTATTTGTAAATAACTTGATAAATTATTACATTTAAAATTTGATTCATATTATTTGTAAATAATTTGATTCATAATAAATTATTACTTTTTAAATTTTCTTCATTTTTTTAAATGGTCACAGGGTCGCAAGGGTAGCAAAGGGGTTAAAGGTCGCATGGGTACAAGGGTCGCAGGGGTCCAAGGGTCGCAGGGGCCAAGGGTCGCAAAGGGATCACAGGGTTGTAGAGGTCCAAGGGTCGAAGGGGTCCAAGGGTCACAAAGGTACAAGGATCACAGGGGTACAAAGGTCGTAGGGGGTAGAAGGGTTGCAGAGGGTATAAGGGTTGCAGAGGTCCAAGGGTCAGATGATCAGAGGGTCGCATAAGTCCAAGGGTCGCAGGGTCCAAGGGTCGTAGAGGTCCAAGGGTCGCAAAGGGGTCAGAGAGTCGCAGAGGTCAAAGGGTCGTAGAGGTCCAAGTGGGTCAAAGGGTTATAGGGTCACAGGGGTCAGAGGGTGCAAGGGTCAAAGGGTTGCAAGGGTTGCAGGGGGTTCAAGGTCGTAAGGGTACAAGGGTTGATTAGGTACAAGGTCGAAAGAGTCGCAAAGGGGTTAGAGGGTCATAGGGGTACAAAGGTCACAGGGTCACAAGGATCACAGGGGTATAAGGTCGCAATGTCATAGAGGTACAAGGTTGCAGGGATACAAGGGTTATAGGGTTACAAGGTCGCAAGGGTCGCAAAAGGATCAAAGGGTCGAATAGGTACAAGGATCATAGGGGCACAAGGGTTGCAGGGGTACAAGGTTGCATTGGTCGCAGAGGTAAAGGTCACATTGGTCACAATAATAGTAAATCCACAATAATACCGATACAAACAAGAATAGTAACTCCAGAATAACAGTAAAAACCCAACCAAATACAAACATGAAATTCAAGTTCAAGGGAATTTCAAACCAATCAAAATACAACTGAAATCAATAGATGCGAACTCGAAAAAATTATGGATTTAAAAGGATAAAAGGACAAAAATCAATCAAAATAATATATTTACAACGTCAAAATTATTAATGCCAATTTAGGGTTGTATGGGTCGTTTGATCGCATATATGGATCAATAGATGCGAACTCGACAAATTTATGGATATAAAAGGATAAAAGAACAAAAACCAATCAAAATAATACATTTACAACGTCAAACTAATTAATACCAATTGAGGATCGCATGGATCGCATGGGTCGCTTGGTCACATTTATGGATCAATAAATACGAACTCGACGAATTTATGGATTTATAAGGATTAAATGAAAAAACCAATCAAAATAATACATTTACAACGTTAATCAATGGTTAAAATGGATTTTGACCTATGTGTCCCAAGAAGTGTCGAACACATGCATGTGTTTCAAAAGTATTAGTAGTGTTTTAAGAACCCGTCAGATTAGTTTGAGAAAATTTCAAAAAAAAAAAACATTTAACATGTGTTCAAATGTTGATATTATTGATATTATTGTCTATATTGATTCTTAATTAGACATCTACAACTTAAATATTTTGATAATGGCATTTTAAAATGGAAAAGTATGGGTCGCATGGGTTGTTGGTCAAATATATGGATAAATAAATGTGAACTCGACGAATTTATGGATTTAAAAGGACGAAAGGACAAAACCTAATCAAAATAATACATTTAACATTTGTTCAAATGTTGATATTCTTGATATTATTGTCTACATTGATTCTTAATGTCGATAACAGAAGCAGCCGAGAGTTATCTCTTGCCATGTACTTCGTCTTCTAGTCTATTGTTTTTTTCTTGTTTGGTATTGCAGTCTAGAGTTATCTTCTGTCATGTACTTCATCTTCTAGTCACATATCAAGAGTGACCCAACACCGTCATCTAGGTCACATGGGTCGAAGGACAAGATTCTGACTTCGAAACGACGAGCCACATGGGTCGGAAGGGTCATATGGGTCAGAAGACAGGAGTTTAACATGGAAATGAAGAGTCACATGGATCGGAAGGGTCACATAGGTCGAACGATAGGAGTCTAACATCGAAACGATGAGTCACATGGGTCGGAACGGTCACATGGGTCGGAAGATAGGAGTCTAACAGTGAAATGACGAGTCACATAGGTCAGGAGACAAGATTCTGATTGCAAAATGACGAGTCACATGGGTCGAAAAGGTCACGTGGGTCGGAAGACCGAAGAATGACATTAAAACGACGAGTCACAATAGTCACATGGGTCGCATGAGTCGCATGAGCCACATAGGTTGCATGAGTCGGATCGGTTCCTGTTTACACTTGATTGTAATTTAATCCAATTGAGGGTCACACAAGGGTCATATGTGGTCGCATTGGGTCGGATGAGTCTCCTTTTAAACTAATTTAATCCAATTGAGGGTCGTATAAGGATCATATTGAGTCGCATGAGTATGATGAGTTCCTGTTTAAACTTGATTGTAATTTAATCCAATTGACAGTCGCACAAGGGTCATATTGGGTCGCATGAGTCGGATGGGTTCCCGTTTAAACTCGATTCTAATTTCATCCAATTGATGGTCGTACAAGGGTATTATTGGATCGCATGAGTCAGATGGGTTCCCGTTTAAATTTGATTCTAATGTATTCCAATTAAGGGTCGATGATTTCACGTAATTACAAACAATAGATACAAAATAAGACATTTCAATGTTTAAATATGGATATATTTATAATGATTGACAAATGTCATAAAGGTTACAAAAAAGGAAAAAAAAGAAGATGCAAAATATAAAAAAAGTTAAAAAGAAGGAAAAAAGTTACATAAGGTCTTAAAGGTCACAAAGGTCAAATTTTGCTGAGTTTAGAGACACATCGAAGCCTCTCATGTAAAGAGAGTCGTGTGTGACTCAACACCATCTCCAAGTTGACCTCCAATCGTGACCTTAAGTACCGCGGATATAGGATGATGTCTGAGTCTGCCGATAACCAAGACCTTATGTAATGCAGATACAACACAATGTCCTCCATCCACGCTGTAAGGACTTGTGTGTATCTGCATAGAGACCGAGTCCAACGATTATCAAGACCTTGAGTAACACATAGACAACACGATGCCTTGTGTCCACCATGTGACCTTTGTGATGAAGGTCTGAGAATTTAGGGTTAAGGACTTAAACGAAGAGAGGAGAGAGATGGAATTATCCCCATTGAATCTTATCTCAAATGGGTGTGATGGTGAGATTTAGATAATTTGATGAACCTTTTAATATAGGGGTAACAGAGATGGATGGACAAAGAGTGTCGAAAAGACAGGAGTTTGACATCGAAACGATGAGTCGCAAGGGTCATAAGTGTGGTATTAAAAAAAGGCATAACTGGTATTGGAAAAGCGAGGAGTCTAACATCGAAACGACTAGATGCAAGGGTCATGTGAGTCACATGGGTCCCATGGGTCACAAGGGTCGCAATGGTTGCAAGGGTTGCAATGGCCACAAAGGTCGCCATGTGCGCAATGATCACAAAGAACGTATGGATTGCATGGGTCGCTTGAGTAACAAAGGTCACAATAGTGCTTCAACTTCAATGAGGAAAAATAGATGCGAAATTGAAGAATTTATCGAATTATAATGATGAAAGTCACCAAGATTTAGTCCAAATAATACAAATAATATAATATTACAAACTAATAATACAAATAATATAATATTACACACTAACAAACCTTTATTTTTTTAAGTTGGTGTAGTCTCGGTTGTCACGTTCCAAACACTTTCTGTGATGCTGGCATTTGAACCTATTTATCTCAACAGAGATGGGGTTTGTCTCGACAAAGATGGGGTATTTCTTCGATCCTCACCGGGTCCAAGATAACGGTTCTCTTAAGCCTCCTACTTTTCCTTTTCTCAACCAGCATAGGAGGTAAAACCGTAACTTTAGAATATTGAGGAGGAATATTCCAATCACTGCAATCAGGTACCAGATACACAGTTTCTTGGTAAGCCAAACGCCATGTCTCCCGGAGGTTGTATGTTGAACATAGTTCTGGTATCTTGTGATCTTTACCAACCTTATGTGCAGCCGCAATTGCGTGATTGCATGGATACTTACCCACATCAAACATTTTGAAGTTGCACATTCTTTTTTGAAGACTCACTCCAAATCTTCTACCCACCTCATTTCTCACCTAATACTCATCACTCAGCCTGTTCAATTCAATATAATCATACTTGGATGTCTGTCCAAACTGTTCAGGTAACGTTTTCTCAACGTATGGAGTTAGCTTTTGAGAATCATCACCAGTAGCTGCTTCCAACCTATACCTATTAACCATTCCGCCGTCTTTCGAAAAAATATCTAAAAGCCCGAGGATCGAAATTTTTTTTATTTCTTCAACGTTGAATTTATTGACTCGGTCTTATTAGTGGTTAATAAATTGTATCTTTCACCCTTAAATTTGCATCTTACCCACTTAACGAGATCAAGTTCCTCTTTCTCTAAATACTTTGCAACATTAGGATACCTGCACAAATATCACAAAGGTCAAAATGGTCACAAAGGTCACAACAGTCACCAAAGATCATATTTGTACCTAGCTTTCAAGTCATTCAATTGCACTTCAAATTCGTTCACTGTGTATTCTACTGCACATTTGAAGAACATTTCCGCCAGAATATCACCCTTTGAAATCTTTCTACCTTGCCCTTTATTGACGTAACTCTTTATATTTTGCGATATATGACGCGCACAAAAACCATGATCAGCTTATTTGTACACTTGTTTGACTATTTTTATCAAGATTTTATGGCGATCATACATCAAAACGACATCACATCCATCCGGTATCACCTCTTTTAATCTTGACATAAACCACGTCCATGATTCATCCTTCTCTTTGTCGACTATTTCCCATGTAAGAGGACATTGGTGATGTTCACCATCTTGCACGGTCGCCACAATCAATGCTCCCTTACACACTCCTGTAAAAAATGTTGCATCCACAACAACCACTTTACGCATATATTTCCATACTCTTATAGTCGTTATGACAACCATAAAAAGGTATTTGAAGCTTTTTCCATCACCGTCCAGCTGAAGATTTGTGACAGATATGAGATTTATTTCTGTAAACATGTGCAACCACCCTGGAAGCCTCCTATAATGTTCAAAGTCATCACCATGAATTTTCTTTTGAGCACTGCATTTGCCTCTTAATGCCATCAATACGATACATTGGCACCGTACTTTGCTTTTACACGAGCCATTAATTCTTTTGTTGGAGGTGTTCATATTTTCCAGCATATTCCTAACTCAAATAATCTTAACCAATTGCGTTGTACCCTTTGTAGCTTCTATCGATTTAGATATAGGTGACAATTATGAATGAGATAGTGTGTTCTCACACTAAACTGTTTGGAATTCGGGATTGTTACCACACGTAATTTCCATTTACAACCACTTCCGACAAACTTATATCGTACTTTCAACAGCTTCGAATCAGATTTCAATGTTCTATATTTAAAACAAGCGTCAATTTAATCCTTCCTTACAAATGCATGTACATTCTTCTTATTATCTAACTCTTGCCCAATTTTAAGATGCAATCCATCTTCGAACTCGAAGATATTATTTTCATTATCTGCCTTCTCATGAACTACCATTTCTAATTTGTTCTCATCATCACCATCTTTATGCTCTGTTGGCACATCAAAATCAACTTTATTACTGTTACAAACAACTTCATCACCTACCACATTCATGGAACACCCACCATCTTCTCTTATCCCGCTGATATGTTCATTATCACAATCCAAAATATTTATTATTTCCATCGGATTACTCCCAATCCTACTTTTGTCATTTGGACCTAAAATAACACAATCATCATAATCTACAACACCTCCATCCTCACCTTCACTAGCAATGATTCAAAAAATAGGAATTAGAGGTTCAACTTCCCTCTCTATTTCCATTTCACAGTTCACACTTGTCGATTCTCTATCCACATATAACAGTGGTCGAATTCCTCTTATGTATTGAACTGAAAACAAATAAGATGCTTGTCATTCATTATATATGTCGGCTTCGTATTTTCACAAAATTGGGAAAATAGCTTAAATTCAACTTCGTTTTATTTTTTTCCACCATCATCTCTACACATAACTCATCAATAAGTTGCTGGTATGTCAGACTAATCGAAGGACAATAGAAAAACACTCTCTGGTTTTCCTGAACTTTACCAACCCATTTAGTTTCCCCATTTACGTTTTTTCCATTTACCATCATACAAAAAATAAATTAGTTTGATTTTCTCATCCACCGAATCCATTACACATGTAATAAAAACATAAAAAGAAGGTAAATTTTGTGACCCGCTGCGACCATGTGTTTCAAATTCAAAATGATCCCGTACAACCATGTGTCTCGATGAGACTCTGTGACCCAGTGTGACCGTGCGACTCGATGATACTCTGTGACCCAGTACGACTCTGTGACTCGATGAGACTCTATGACCTAGTGCAATCGTGCGAATCGATGAGACTCTGTGACCCAGTGCGACCCTGTGTTTTTATATGACTCTGTGACCCAGTGCCACCGTGCGACTCGATGAGATTTTATGACCCAGTGCAACCCTGTATTTCAATATGACTCAGTAACCCAGTACGACCGCGCGACTCGATGAGAGTCTATGACCCAGTGCGACCGTACGACTCAATGACAATCTGTGACCTAGCGCGAGCATGTGTTTCAATATGACTCTGTGACCAAGTGCGAGCGTGCGACTCGATGAGACTCTGTGATCTAGTACGACCGTACGACTCGATGAGACTCTGTGACCCATTGTGACCGTGCGACTCGATGAGACCCTGTGACCCTGTGCGACTGTTTGACATTTCAAAAAATATGACTTGTTTTGACTACATCAATATAAGACTCGTTCTGATAAAGAGAGAATTGAATCTATACATATTACTCACTACTCACTTGGGTTATCCAATTCACAAAAGAAACACGAAAACACAAGAGAAACACGAAAACACAAGAGAAACACGAAAAGCTCACTATACATACCTTGTTTTTCTATGAATCATGCTTAATTGCAAGCTTTTTTGTTGATTATAAACGATTTCAATCTATTCACGATGAATCTGATGTTGATTTCAAGCTACCTACGATGAATTTGATGTCGATTTCAAGCTACTCGCGCCAATTCTGATGTGGTGTAGGAGAATAGCAATTTTTGCACCACAGGAGAGAGAGAAATCGAGGTTCTTTAGAGGAGAAAGAAAATCTGTCGACTAATTAAAAGACAATGATAATATGGGGTTATCAATATTTTAAGGGTAGATTTGAAGTGAAAACTTTTTTTAAGGAAGGGTAGACTTGAAGTCAAAATAACATATGAAGGGTATTTTAGAAGTTTCCCCTAATCAAAATATGTGTGAGTAAATAAATGTTTTAACTTTTTCTTTAGTATGAGAGGGTATTACTATCCAAAGATGGTTTATATCTAGGTACATATTGGGATAATGAGATGTTCAAGATAAATCTGATGACTCTATGTAGCATTTCTCCGACAAATAATTTAGTTTCTAATGAGATTAATAAAGCTTCGATTTCTTATGTTTACTTGAATAAGTCAAGTTTATAACACGATAAATTGAACATATAGATAAAAAAGTTGTTGGAAAAATTAATATCCTTAAATTTACTACCAAAGATGTTATTAAATTAGACCACTAATGTGAAGTTCGCATTGAAGAAAAAATTGCAAAAAACTTCTCTAATATAATCCAATGAAGTTTTAAACCTTTAGAATTAATACACGAGAGAGATATGCGATAAAATGCCGTAAATACAAGAAGTGATAAAATATATTGTATTATATTTATTGATGACAGTACTTGCTACAATCATATCTATATTTAATCTGAAATAAAGATGAAATGAGTGATATGTTTATTCTCTAAAAAAATAAAGTTAATGATCAACTTGGAAAGAAATAAAAGCTTTGAGAAGGGATACAAGAGGCGAATACAAGTCAATATTTGCACAAATATATGTAAAAAACGACATCATCCTTAAAAATTCAATGCCTTATACGCTAAAGCAAAATGACATTTCTAAATGCGAGAATAAAACACTAAAATAGATGGGTCGCCCCGAAACTTGTTAGGAAAATAGATTATCTAAGCTAATCTTTTTACTAAACATAGCTATAAAACGTTTGATTAAACACCATATCAATAGTAGAAAGATAAAACACATAGTTTTAAATATCTAAAGGTATGATATTGTATCATTAAGATTACAATACATATTCTTAACTAGATTAGGTAAAAAAATGGACAATATGTTTATTGGTTATGCATACAATATGAATGTTTACCGATTCTTGGTGTATAAACCAGATAATTCTGAAATACATATGAATATATGATCATTGAATCTAAGGATACATATTTCTTTGAAGATTTGTTTTTACAAAATTTGGGTGCAAATGGAATCAAATAGAGCACAAGTTATGTGTGACGCCTGCTTTTCTAAAAAAAAGGAAGAGGAGTAAGTCGGTGCTTCACCGACATATATATATATATATATGTAAATATATATTAATGATTAGGGTTAATTAAAAAGAGAAGGGTAAGAGGATACCGCCGATCAGCCGAGAGAGAGAGAGAGAGAGGGAGAGAGAGGGAGGAAGAAGAAATTGAAGAAAGATCTTCGCTTTTTCATCGCGTTCTTCGTGGGTGATTTTAATCGCGATTGTGGAAAAATTGGTCGGTGTTGTTGCTAGAAATATTAGCTAGAATCGTCAAATCGTCGGGAAGCTAAGGTGATGATTCTCTCCACCCTAATTTCGGATTTTTGATCGATTTATGGAAGAGATTATATATTTTTTTTTAAAAAACGAGGCATGATCACGATAGAATTTATAGGATCATAATGGAAAAAATGAGACGTTACAAGTGGAATGGAAGAAAACCCTAAATTTATCGTATGAGAATTGATGATAAGTATATGGGTTGTATAAGTGACTTGAGATAATCTAGAGAACTGACGTGCGACCAAGTGTTGGGGTCAGAGAACGTCGATACTTGGGTTCGGTGTTTAAACCGAGCGAATATCTTGTTAGTGTGCTCGATCTGGTGATTTCACACTCGAACCTTCGGAAGAAGGCGTGTGCGAGCGCATCGGTGAGAGTTGTCACGTGAGGAGTATCGGGTCGATGATGTTAGTATTGCGACACTTGGATCTGGACCGACGTCATACCGTGCTGGGGTTGTGGTAACCTTGCGAGCGACGGAGCGTCGAGTTAGTCAGATCAGTGGATCTGCCAGCGTCATACCGTGTTGGGGTTGTGGTAACCTTTCGAGCGACGGAACGCTGTAGTGTACTGATAGCTGGGGTACGTTGTGACCTTGCGAGATTTT
>CM071866.1:22245176-22260175 GCA_036759665.1 Gynandropsis gynandra | reverse complement strand
CTAGATGCACGAAGAATGAGTGGGGAGTTCTACCTCAACTATCGGAAACGACTCTCTCGTTGCCTAAATCCTCTATCTAGGGAATCAACGTCACTCATCTCTCGATGCAGCGCGGAACGTCTAGATGCATGAAGTACAATGGGGAACTCTAACCTCTACTATCAGAAACAATGGGAACTCGACCTCTATTGACGGAAGTGACTCTCTCGATGCCTAAATCCACTATGTAGGATATACATGTACTCACCTCTCGATGCAGTAAGCCTATATCCTAAACGCATGAAGAACAATGGGAGCTCTACGTTCCTAAATAGATTAACCGATCGCTAGATTCTTATCAATCTAATTCATTCGAAGACTAATCCCGACACTCAATTCTGACTCTCTCGATGCCTAGACGAATATCTAATCTCATTCAAACGTCTCTAATCTCACCGAATGGATCTAGCCTCATTCAAACATGAAATCAACAATGTATGAATGCATTAAGCATAACTACGACCTATCGAACCATACGATTGAGCAAAAACCGATATCAAGCATTAAAGAACCAACAATCCATTACAATGACATCCCTAACCCATGTCAACGAGAACTACTGAGAAGTCATAGAGAAACAAATACAAACAGTAAAGTATGCATCTTCCCTATCCTCTGAGCGTGGCCTCCGACGAATCCTTCGGTTTCCCGAAGTCTCCTTCTTCAGCCGTGCTCTCTCTCTTCTCTTCTGGTCTGGTTCGTCTCCTTGTTCTATTCTCCTTTCCAGTCCGTTTTTGGCTCTTCTGGTTCCTTTAAAATCCACTCTTTCAAATGATGTCCATGTGATTCGCTTTGGTTATTGGCATGCAAGCCCGACCGTGCTCCTATGAATGCTCGAACGTGCTATGTCTTCTATTGAGTACCCGACCGTGCATGGAGTAATTCCTGGCCGTGCATAAGCTATGGGGTTGATTCTGGATAAAAGTCCCGATCGTGCTCAAGTTGAAGCCCGATCGTGCGCCTTGATGTTCTTTTTAGCCCGGTCGTGCACAAGATGATACCCGGCCGTGCATGTTTAGTTGCTTCATTCTCCACCCGACCGTGCATTGGTTGAAGCTCGACCGTGCTTCTTCTTTGTATCCTCAGCTCGGTCGTGCAGGTGATGGTGCTCGGCCGTGCAGGTGTAGGAGAGCTCCACCCCGGTCGTGCATGTGTAGCTGCCCGACTGTGCTGTTTGTGCTTCTTCCTGCCCGATCGTGCTTGTGATGCCCGACCGTGCTGCATGTTTTTGTCACATCTTTTCATCTTGGTCGTGCTCATATCACATCTTGATTATTTGGTCATGTTTTCGGGTGGATTCGCCGTAATCACTCGTTTTGCTTAACATGTTTTCGTTTCCTGCAAAACGCACAAAGTTATAGAAGAAGTACTTAAATATACTCAATAAGTCGGCAAAATCCAAGAATCGGAATAAAAACTAAACCTATGAATCATGAAAATATTACGACGGATTAGGTGTTATCAATATTCATGATTTTTCTCAATATTTTCCTCTGCTATATATCTAAATCATAAGTAGATTTAATTTGATTGATATGTAACAATGATATGTCAATACTAAAATGTCAAATTTGAAGATTCAATTTGCACTCAAGATTGGTTCTAATCCAAATGAGTTGGATAATGTTATAGAGATATTACAACAATATATGTAAAAAACAGAATTCACTAAATATATAACTTTTGTGTGAGTTTTATTTTAGTGTATTAATTTGATAGTCTAACAATTTATTTTATTATTTTAGGTGAATTGACGATATTCGTAGAATCATCGATGACACAAAATTGAACTGACTAATGTAGAGATGAATGTGAAGATTTGATGTGTTGTTTTATTTATATGATATATCTTTGTATCTTTGTGCGATTTGAATTTTAGTTTTAAATTATATTTGATGATTATTGGTTTTTATTAAAATTCCTTTTTTATATATATTTTTGTGAAAAATAGGTTCGAATACAAATATCCTTATATTCGACGGATATCCAAATATTAGACAAATATTCGTATTTACAAATACAAATAATAAATCTGAATATTCGTTGAATATAAATATAAATACAAATAGTCGATATTCATAAATATTCCTTTTCTAGCCCTGATAATAGGGGTGGACATTTCGGGTTACTCGGACCGACCCGGACCAAATAACCCAACCCACGAGATATATGGGTTATATAGAAAACCCATATGGGCTCAATATCAAAAACTCATTTGGGTGCGGGTCGGTTCGGATTCGGGTTCGGGATAACCCGAAGAACCGAAACAATCCGAAAAAAATAAAAAAAAGAAGAAAAAACCCTAAACCTAACGTACATCCTCTCCCTCACTCACACACACACACATCATTGACGCCTCCTAAAAATTTCCGTAAAAAGTTTTCTCCCGCCTGTCGCCTCCTCCTCCTCCTCCTATCCGTTGCCTCCTCCTCTCGTCCGTGTCTTCTTTTGATGATGCTCTCGTTTTCTTGATTTGTTTGCTGTTGGATTTGATACCCAACTGGGATTCAGCTGATTTGTGTTGAAGTTCTTATTTTTTTCCATTCAATTTATGATATTTATTAATAGAATTCTTACATATTTGTAATTAATCTGCCTTGAATTCAATCGATTCGCAGAATTTTGTAAATTGTTGGTGTCGTTTGCGTATATAATGAAATTGATTTTGGCATTTGGGCATTGATCATACAAATTCCAGGTAATTTTCAGGTGTTGATTTTATTCAAATGCTAGTGGTGTGATACATGGGAATGCAATGATGGATTTGGTCTCTTTTTGTTATGTCGAGCTTTTAGGTGATATAATTTCATTTCCGGAATCCGACAATGGTAAATGATTGGAGATTGAGGTCTTACATGATGAAAAGATTCGAAGAACACAATCTAGATCCTTGAAGAAAAGGCGATCAATGCATCTTCAAAAATAACGCATACTATGAGGAAACGAGGGAAGCATGTAGGTGATCAATATGCAGGAGAGATCATGATCGAAGATATGCGAGACGTCGAAGAGGAAAAGGCCGTGAATGCATTTCGAAAGGATTTGACTTCCCAAGATTTGCTTCCTTCTTGGCATGATGATTACCATACAATGTTGACGTAATAGGATATATGATTGCATCCACATCAAATGCTCTTGATTCATGAAGATTTCGACTTTAAACATGTCGATGATGCTTGTTTTTTTACAGATGATACTTGTTTTTTTACTTTGTGAATTTTTGGAATTACTCCAAAACTTCACAAAGAATCCATGAAACCCGTAAACCCCGTTATAAAACCCGAATTATTCGTAGCCAAATAATACAAAAAACCCGAAGAACCAGAATTATTCGAAATATCTAAATAACTCAAATACAATTCGGATTTTTTGATTCATCAAAACCCGAACAACCCGAACCTAGACTAAAACCTGGTAAACGCATATGGAAAATCAAATGAATTCAATTCAAATTCAATTTTTTATAAACCGAAAAATCCAAACCCGGACCACACATGAACCGGACCCGAAAAACCCACTCCATGACCCGGATTGACCACCACCTTCTCGTAATCATATTAATACATAAATATACGAGTATAGGGAAAGGAACCATGACGTCACGTTGTATTGGCCCCACCAATCCATCCATGGAGCTCCTTTCAATATCCATTCTTCATCTGCCTCTTCTGATGAATCGCGGAGCAGATAAAAGTCTGCATCTCCGTCTTCACCGTCGCCTTCTCCCGGAGCTCCGGTGAATCTTCATCGCGAAAATTTTCTCAAGGTGAAATTTCTCCATTTACTTTATTGCTGCACGAAACTTCTCTTTATTTAATAATATATAAAAATTCGTAGATAAACCAATTTACAGAAAATAAAATCGTAGATAAGCTTTATTGCAAAAGCGTGTGCTTCTGAGAATGCCCAAAAGCTTGTTCATTATTCATTTGTCAAAAGAAGAGTCACAAGGAAGTGAAATTCAAAATTCTACTCATCCTTGTTTCTTTTCACTGATTCAGGGAAATTAATTTGCATACTAATTGCCTTGAGTCTTAACATTCAGAAATGAAGGTCTCCTCTATTGGCTCACTGTCTCAGAGGGTGGATCTTAGTTCTCTCAGGTACTTGAGACTCTTTTCAATGTTGACGAACATTATTTATCTTAAGGGTATTCCCATTTCAGAAATTTTAAGACATCAGAAGAAATCGGTGGTTTAAAATTCTTTCCAAAAGGAAAGGTTGATATCCTTGGTGTCTCACATGACCAGCATTTGTCTGTTACCTTGTTTTGTATTAACCATTGTGCTTGTCATGTCCTGAAGATGCACGATGAAAACGGAGAGTAGAAAAGGGGTGGCACAGGTGCTGACGGTGGCAGGGTCTGATTCTGGTGCAGGAGCTGGAATCCAAGCTGACCTCAAAGCTTGTGCGGCGCGTGGTGTGTATTGTGCCTCTGTCATCACAGCTGTTACGGCCCAGAACACTCATGGAGTTCAAGATGTTCATCTTCTCCCTCCACATTTTGTTTCCCTCCAGTTGAAATCTGTCCTCTCTGACTTCCAAATTGATGTGGTAAGTTTGCCCTCTTCTTTATTCTTGACTTTGCTTAATTATATGACGTTTTGGATGAGGTATACATGCGATTATAAGGGTGGACTTTAGGGAAATATTTTCATAGTTTTGTCAACCAAGGTAACGTGAAGATTGGATGAAAGAGGATGCTAGGATTCATTATTAGAGAATGAGTGATTTTTATATATACAACAACATGATTATTCTCTTATGATGTTCAAATGGGACTCTTCTCAGGTGAAGACTGGTATGCTGCCCTCCCCCGAGATTGTGGAGGTTTTTCTTCAAAGTATTTCAGAGTTCCCTGTCCGAGGTATTCAATAAAACCTCTCACTTGTGCTGCCAAAATCCGATCTTGTTTATTTCCTTTGATAATAATACCATCAATTGTTCTGAAGGCAGCTTTAGTTGTTGATCCTGTTATGGTATCAACAAGTGGGCACGTCCTTGCTGGTCCTTCTATTCTCTCCATATTTCGGTATGCTTTCTCCCTTTCTTTTACTCTGCTTTGAGGAAAATAATCGGGACTTCCACCATCCTTTTCATGATGGGGGTTTTCTTTTCTTTTTGGAAAAGGGTTGTTTCATATTTGTAACTTGCTAACTTTGCAAAGTGACTTTAACTTCAGTAAGTGTTGGTTCTGTTCCCAAACATTCCATGTAGTTTTAGTGAATCTGTGGTGCTGATTGCGGTTCTCGATTGGCAGAGAGAAGCTAGTGCCAATTGCTGACATAATAACCCCCAACTTAAAAGAAGCATCTGCACTACTTGGTGGCATACAGCTTGAGACAGTAGCAGACATGCGATATGCAGCAAAACTGATACATGATATGGGTCCTAGGTTTGCAACTTCTCTCTTTTGTCTGCAACTTATACAATCGTTTTCTAGCTTAGTCTACTGTGGATGTTACCCAAATTCTGATATATTTGGGAAATTTGCACAAAATATTGTAAAAGCTATTGAAGCCGAGCATCATGCTTAAGATGGTTTCTTATGCGGTATTTGTTTGATCAACTCATGTATTTGTTATTCAGATTTGTACTTGTCAAAGGTGGTGATCTTCCTGACTCGTCAGAATCAATAGATGTTTATTTTGATGGTATGATCACACATCAGGATCAATTCTACTCTTTTTTTTTTCTTTCAAAGATTCAAAATAACGTTCACCAAAATGCATTTTTCTTATTTATAGGTGAGGAATTCCATGAACTCTGTTCACCTCGTGTGGAAACGAGTAATACTCATGGGACTGGTTGCACTTTGGCCTCATGCATTGCAGCAGAGCTTGCAAAAGGTTCTTCCATGCTATCAGCAGTTAAGGTGTGTAACTATTAGCTTGCCGAGAAATTTCTTCAAGTGCTACACTCCACGTATGAACAATATTCTTGAATCACAAATAAAGTCATGTATTTCATTAATTTGTACGGGTTGAATCTTCTTTGGTGAATGAAAACAAGATTTCTTGATGAGAACTTTAGATTTTCTCGAGATGCTTGGAAAACTCTGTTTTAGAATTAAAGCAATAAACATGAATTTTAAAAAGTTATCAAAAGTCCCAGATCTGACTCTGTTTCTCTTGCTCTCTGTTTGCAGGTGGCTAAACACTACGTCGAGACTGCTCTAGACTACAGCAAAGATGTTGTCATTGGCAGTGGGGTGCAAGGACCCTTTGACCACTTTTTACGTCTTAAGATGGACCTCCAAAGTTTTCCTTGCAGCAAATTCAATCCAGATAGTTTGTTTCTGTATGCTGTTACAGATTCTCGAATGAACAAAAAGTGGGGTCGGTCCATGGTGGATGCAGTAAAGGCGGCTATAGAAGGGGGTGCTACGATAATACAACTAAGGTCCGTGCGATATATGGATAGTTTTAAGGCCTTCTCGTGCACGGGATTTAAAAATGATAGCATTTGTGCATCCTACCCTCTTTAAACCCATTGCGTAACTTCAATGCTTGTCTCTTGGAATCATCATCTCACATCTTTGTCTTATATGCAGGGAGAAGGAGATTGAAACACGGGACTTTCTTGAAGTTGCGAGATCATGTGTTGATATCTGTCGCTCTAGTGGAGTTCCTTTGCTGATCAATGACAGGGTTGACGTTGCCCTTGCTTGTGATGCTGATGGAGTCCATGTTGGTCAATCTGACATGCCTGTTGATGTGGTTCGTTCTCTTCTTGGTCCCGAAAAGATTATCGGGGTATCGTGCAAGACACTGGAGCACGCCTACAAAGCATGGAAAGACGGTGCGGACTACATTGGTAGTGGAGGTGTTTATCCAACGAACACCAAGCAAAATAACCTAACCATAGGACTGGATGGACTGAAAAATGTGTGTGTGTCGTCAAAATTACCTGTTGTTGCGATAGGAGGCATCGGGGTTTCGAATGCTCATGATGTTATGCGCATTGGTGCCCCTAGACTGAAAGGGGTAGCAGTTGTATCTGCTCTGTTTGACCGAGACTGCATTTCAACAGAGGCAAAGAAGCTGTGCCAAGTGCTTAAAGAGGCAAAAATTGGACTCGACCGTGCCCATCAACAATGAAAAAGACTCGACCGTGCCCATCAACAATGAGACACATGTGTGTAAGTATCTTATGAGTCCTTGCTACTGAGATGTAAAAGGAGTTAAATAAGCGTACCAACCATGGAGGTGTAATGCCAAGAACAGTTATACTTGCATTGTGCTTTTTTATGTGTCATATGCAGTTTGTCGCTAGGATCTCTAAAGCTTCCAGATGCAATTGCACCAATAAACACAAGAGCTGGTGTTGCAAAGTCCCTTGAATTTTGGAACAACCAAACAAAAAAGACTGTTGCTGAGCTATTAAACGCACCAGAGGTAGCTACTGATGTTTTACCTCACTGAAATTGAAATTTCCACATTCTACTTCTCTTTTGATTTCCAAGGAATGCTCTACTTTTTTCGTATACCAATATGATTGTCGTTTAATTTGTATTATATTGTAGAGATCTCCTCAAGAAAATAATCCCCCAGAACTTTTTCGATTACCAAATGGTCGGTGCATTTTTAAAATTGCCCTCTCACCATGTATGGTATCCCGCAAATTCACTTCCAGTCGTAGGTGCATTTTTAGTTTTAGTGTCGGGAATTCACTTCGGATTGTTGAGTTCTGAACTAAATGAAAGAGTAAAAGTCGAGGAAAAAATATGTGAATAAGTGAGAGAAATTGAACGAAACACTTTTCTAAAAAATTCTGAACTTCGTTAATCTTTCTTTCTTTCATCTTTTCTGTTTAAACTTTCTAATACCTAGTTGTAGGAACCATCGCGATGAACCACTTGACGGTGAGGGAACAACGTAGATGTAGTTTTTTATGGACAAATTCAGGCATATGAGACAAGAGTTCACTACTGTCCACCAACGACATGGTCGGATGGAAGAAGCGGCACGTAGGATTCACCAAGAACAATCATGGAGAAAACCAAATGTAGCTCGTAATTCATAATCTATAGATATGGGTGAGGAGAGTATGCCGAGATCTTAGATGAAAATTATGGACGTCCTCAGAGGCCCAATCAATGAGCATTGAATAGAATCGACGACGACATTACTAACATTAAGATGGGAACAAAAGACATAAGGTTTTTGATTGCCATCACTACTTCGAGTTTAAAGAGGTGAAATTGGCATCCGCAAGGTTCAATGATTATGCACTGGTGTGGTGGGACCAACTCACACTTTCTAGAAGGCATAGAGAGCATGCCATTACCAACCGTCGATTTGTACTTTCTCATTATAATCGAGAGACTAGTCAATTTTTAAAGCGATTGGTACATGGTAATAGGAGTGTGGAAGATACTATGAGGAGAATGATTTCGTCATGCTACACACTAATATCTATAAGGATCCCGAGACCACCATTGATGCTTTATTGGCGATCTTAACCTCGATAATCAAGACTACATGGAAACTCATTACAACATGGATATGAAGGATCTTTTTCACTTGGCCACTAAGATCGTGAAGCAACTCAAATGCAGAGGAAGGGCAACTCATGAGCACGAGATGTCATATATTAATAGCCGATCGAGCTAAAACTCGAGATGCTAAAAGCAAAAACACAAGGTATCAATGAAATCCCTACGTGTGACTGTGACATTACATGTTTTAAATGTCAAGGTCGTGGATATTACACCAAAGATTGTCCGAACAAGAGGACTATGGCAGTACGCTTAGACGGGGTTATGAGATAGCCTCGGATGATAATGTGGAACATAGGGTTGCAGAGTTGGATGAAAAAGCTGAGGAGTATGACACTGAAAAAGGTGAAGTTTTGGTCGTGCAATGATTCCTTAACCTACATGCTATAGAGAATGCGACGAAGCATCAGAAAAACATCTTTTACACACGAGGACTCATCAACGAGAAGGTGTGTAGCATCATCGTAGATGGTGGGAGTTACACAAATGAGGCTAGCACTACGTTTGTTTACAAGTTAGAGCTCATAACCACAAAGCATGCAAAGCCCTACAAGCTTCAGCGGCTAAACCACAATGGAGAACCAAGGTACATCCTCAAGTAAATGTTACTTTAAGTTTTGACAACTACAAAGATGATGTTCTTTGTGACGTTGTACCAATGCAAGGTGGGCATTTGTCGTTGGGAAGACTGTGGCATTTTGATACATAAGCTCAACATAACGGATTCAGTAACAAATGCACGTTCAAGTTCCAGGAGAAGCAAATACGGTTGGCATCCCTCACACCCAAGGAAGCCTATGAAGACAAATTGCATCTACAGAAGGATGGATGACATGAAAGAATGAGTAACCTTGAGGTAAATCACCAAATTAGTGAGGTTTTGAGAAAAACTAAAGAAAAGGCCCATGAGAGTAAACTCATGAGCATGAATTTCCTTTCCGTGAGAGCGAGTGAAACGACAACAACATTCTTGTTATGTTATCCAATGAATGTGTTCACGCACAAAGAGGCGATATTTCCTGATGAACTAATTCTTTCTTTCTCTATTGTTGATATTAAGTTGTTGCAGGGTTCCAAATATGGATTTCCAAAGAAATAACCACCGGATGAGGGGCTAAAAGTGAAAGCAGCAATGGAGCCTTGCGATCAGTGGATGAACAAAAGGCTCAAATCAAAACATATGTTCCTCGGTAAGCACATTACAAGTTCCACTTTTCATGGTACAAACTTGGTCTGTTTTGATGCAGCTACAGGATTGGAAGATCAAATATATTTAAAGGATGAGGGAATGATGAGAACGTGATCACAGTTCCACCATAGATAACACAAAGGCCGATTACGAGGGCTAGAGTGAATGAGCTAAGGACTGCGCACACTCAAAAGGATGTTGAAAAACAACCCATGGGTGGATAAGGTTGTCAAAAGAAGCTTAGTCAATACTACAAGATTTACCTACAAGGAGAAAAGGTCAAGAGGAGCAAGAAGCTGGAGGAGCTAAAGGCACTCAGCCCGAGCAGGGATTTGCTCGAGCCGAAAAAACCCACTAGAGCAAAGAATGCCGATGCACTTAGTCCGAATAGAGGCGCGCTTGATATGAGTGAAACCTCTAGACCAATAAAACATGTAAAAAACGTGACCGCTTGACCCAAGCATGACAAGACTCGACCGACTGTAGTTAAAGTTTTACGAAATTAGGGGTTAAGACTTCACGATACTCGACTGAGTAGTTCCACCGCTCGATCGAGCAATTGAACCAGTATTAATTAAGTTGTTTTATATTATTCACTTTCAATTATTATTTGATTCACATAAATAGATGAATAATTGTATTATATTATTATCTAAATTTGATTAAAAACGATTGTATGTTTCTTGATAATCCTAAAGATTTAACTATCGAACTCTTGAAGAGACCAGGGGTTTTCCATCGGCTTATCAACATTAGATCACAAGTGTTGTGGTATCTTTTCTTGAGTCTTACATTCTGTAGTCGAGTTGTAATTGAGATTTAGGATATCATTTCTTCAGGAAGATGACTTCTAGGTTCTGCTATCAGGTTACTATTGGACTTTAATTTATTTTCATCCATCTAACAAAATAGCGTCAGTTTAGAAATATATCAAAAGAACAAAGAGAATGTGAAGCAAACCTATATTTTTCGAAACCTTAGCCTCAAATGCATATACTCATAAATTTTTTACTGAAGAAGTTTGGTGCAGGAAAGAAAGATGATTGGAACAGTGACCAAGATTAAGAAGTTCATTAGAGAACTTATTTATGAATTCTACTAAAATTTGAGTCCGAATGTAGATAAAAGAAGCCATGTGTCGTTTCAAAAAGTGTATGTAAGGGGAAATGTCTTTGAATTTTCTCCTTGAATTATAAATCAATATTTGGAAACACAGAAAATGAACTCGAAATACCAGTGGATATGAGTGTTGTAGCTAGGACTCATAGAGGAAATAAAGGTAAATTTTTGAATGGTCAGATAAAACTCATCTTGGATGACCATGAAGTTTGCACTGCTCAACAAAATTTGCAGAAAAATCTAGGTGCCTAAGAAGACAGATTCTCTGAAGAATGACATGGTAATTCTACTTTATTGTATCAAATAAAGCATCCCATTCAATCTTGGGAATGTGATTTTCGAGTATATGGTAAGTCAAGGCTAATAAAAAAAACTAAAGGTATACTCTACAACTTCTTTGTTTGACTTAAAGACTACTCCTGACGCAACACAAAGTGGTCGAAAGGGTGTTGAATCAAAGGAATTTCTACCTTTCTAGATTAATGTGGATAAACGCTTTGAGGGTAAGATTTTGATTGAAGAAGGTCTGGATATTCATCCAAGGGATGATGTACAATTAGTCCTATTAAAGCTTAAGAAGAAGTCTTCTCTATTCTTGTCAAATCACAAACGATATGTTAATTATATCAAGATGCTTCTTCATGAAAAAAAGTACTATTAAATCTCTATCCTTATGATTTTGAATCTTATTTTGAGCAAACTGAATGTTACTAATGGATTGTAATTTTGAATCTTGTGACTCACTCAAATAGGGGGAGAAGGTATTAGTCAAGATCATGGTGCACATGCTTAAAGAATGGATATTGCATTGAGGTAGATGTTTTCAAAAAGTGGAAATGCATGTACATGTTTTGACGTTTTTCGTACCATTTTGATTGTAGTTGAGAAACTTGATTAGTATGACTATGACTGGGAAACATTGAGTTAGTTTATTATGATTTTTGAGGTCTGTCATAATTTTGAGAAATCGTGTGAATTGAGTGAGTTATTTATATGCACATGTCTCCAAATAATGAGAAGTAGTGATTGCAGACCAATTGCAACTCAAACAGACATAAATTCTAATATGATTTGGTATTTGGTAAATAAAGTTTGCTTATTGAAATATTTGTATCTCAATTTCTTTTATATTCTCTTCCTAAATTCCTCGTCCACCAAAATCGAACTCACATTATTTTTTAAGTCCTAGTTCAAAATATAATATCATACTAACATAACCACTATTTCATACCTATTTCCAAACCTGAATACTTGAGAATATAATAGAAACGTATGTTACAACTGTTCAAACTATATGTGCCTAAGTATGATTAACGATAATTGTGAGGTCATTAGACACTTAACTAATGATTAATTAATTGTAAAATGGTGTCCAAAGTTAAGATGTATATATATATATATGTCTAATTAGCCACATAAATATATGATTAACAAAATTGAACTTAAGAACTTGGAATCAAAACATAGACAAAACAAAGAGCAAAGTTCTTCTCTCAATTCCGATCATGTAAAATTTTGACAGTGAAGCTAAGTTTGGTCTAGATTACTCGTGGAGGCTCCACATCATCGGACAACATCTTACACGTCATGTCATTAAAGGTTAGTGAATCGATCATTCAGTTATGTAGTTCTAGAGAAAACATAATCCATTTAAACCGAAATCATTAACAAGAAGTAGATCTCTATTTGGGTTGTAAACAAATCACTTCTACTGCCAAAATTACAACCCTAAAGGGATATCTGAGTGTATGGCCATATGTAGATAAAAAGTTTGGTGAGGTTTAGATAGAACTTCACTCAGGAATGACATTTTTTGCGATTATTGCGTGCAATACTTGGCCAAAACTTTTGTTAAAGGTGGCACACTCGATCGAGCATCATGTCACGTTACATCACGGCACGTCACATAAAAGTTATCGACTAAGCAAAATGTTGCTCGAGCCAATCAAAACCTCATGAAAAAACTAGGATACGGTTGATCGGCACTTGACCGATTGTTTTATTAGAGATGATGCACTCGATGAGCTTCACGTTATCACATGAAAGGTATCGACCAAGCAACATATTGCTCGGGCTGAAATATATTATGGTCTTGAAAATGATCGATCGAACAAAACTTGCTCGAGTCGAGCGGTCTTTTTCATGAACCACTCGACTGAGTTGTATGATTGCTTGGACCAAGTAATGTTACAAAGGTAATTTTAATAGAAAATTGGACCGAGAAATTACTTTAGAAGATTAGCTTGATGAACAAAAGTTTGCTCGGGCCGAGCAAATCTACGTGGGAAATTGCAAAATTCTGATTGGGTCGAGAAAGTATTGTCCGACTCAAGCAATATCTCGGGTAGTGGTTGCTTAGTTTGAGCATGTGATTTATCATGCCGAACATTTCCTTTATAACTCATAAAACTGACTGAGCAGTATCACTGCTCGACCGAGCAATTAGACATTGTAGCGAACCATTACTTAATAATTGAGTTATAAAAGGTCAAAATCATTTTGACTAGTAACTTCCGCATCAAAACTAGATATTTTTGTCGATATGTTTTATATGGAATGACCTAACTACTAGGAGGCATATAAGTTGAGATACGAAGAATGTTATATGCATGTGCTGTACAATGGGAGTCAACGATTAGATTGTACGTAATCCTACACTACCCGAGAGGGATGCATATCTTAATCGTTGAAAATCATGTGTGATGGATAACTTCAACTATGTCCATAGGAGCGAACTGAATAACAAGGGACATGTGATATAAAGTATTTAGGTGATTACATGATTAACCAATTTGATGTGTTTGAGAAGTGACATGACTTCTAAAGGGTTTATTCATATTAAGAGAGTTAAATGATTGCTAATAATAAATAAACTTTCTAATGCTATATCATCATTGTTTAATATTTAGCAATAGTAAGATAAAGTTTATGTCCGATGTATTTAAGAAGCGCTCTTCTGTATTGCATCTTATTTTTTGTTTGTTTTATAGATTTTTTGATAAGTGCTGAAGAATATCTTCCATCTCACTAAGATCGATACTAGAAGTCAACAGATTAGTAGGGACCAAATTTGAAAGTAGTATCAAAACTTTTGAGTAGTTCTCATGCATGAGAAAATTATCGATAATCCAACCATGACGGTATCCGATACTGATGACGTTCATGCCATGTCTGCTTATACGAAGCAAGTGGATGATATGATCCCTTTTTAAGTATATCATCTTAGAATTAGTCCCGAACTCCAGTTTCAGTATCAAAACATGGACCTGGTACGAATCATCATGCATCTTGAGAAGATATATAGACCGCAAAGTAAGCAACTAGGTTTTAGCTTTCCAAGAATCCGTTAAGTCCATGAAGGTTCTCAACATTCCCATTAGACCCCATGTTCTTGGGATGATATATCTCATTAAACCATTCGAAAAGCTTGGTTTCACTATGGGTAAGGAGTTGGCACTAGGGGTGTAAAATGAGCTGCCGGCTCGCGAGCCAGCTCTAGCTCGGACCATATTTAAGCGAGCCGAGCTGGGTATTTTCTAGCTCATTTAAAAAACGAGCTCACGAGTTGAGCCCAAAACGAGTCCGAGCTTAGACGAGCTGGCTCGCGAGCTCACGAGCCGGCTCGCGAGCTGAAAAAAATCATGTACAAAAATAAAAAATTTTCCATTTTTGTATATTATTATATATAATATTGCATTTAATAAAACATAATATATTTTTTAAACATAATATACTATTATAATGTATTTTTCCTTTTTCTAATAATTGATATAACAAAATAAAGAAATAATTTAGTAAAGTTACGAGCGGTCGAATTTAGTACAATGATATTTTATACTTTTTATTCGAGAAGTTTATTTTTTATTTACTACAATGATATTTTATAACATTATGTTTGAATTAATGTTCATATTTTCGATATTTTATTTGCTTCGTTTGATATGTTTATTATATATGATATTACCAACTAATTAAAAATAATAAATAGTTTGGCTCGCGAGCCAGCTCGTTTTTTAGCGAGCTAGAGACGAGCCGAGCTGAGCTGGGATTTTTCAGCTCATTTAAAAAACGAGCCGAACTGAGCCAGCTCATTTTTTGGTAAGCTGAAGGCGAGCTGAGCCGAGCTGAGCCGAGCCAGCTCATTTTACACCC